>SJYG01000675.1:154342-273132 GCA_006410535.1 Litocranius walleri
GTTGATTCCTCCAGTTCCATTCTTCTTTCTCAAGATTGCTTTGGCTATTCGAGGTTTTTTGTATTTCCATACAAATCTTGAGATTATTTGATCTAGTTCTGTGAAAAATACTGCTGGTAGCTTGATGGGAATTGCATTGAATCTGTAGATTGCTTTAGGTAGTATACTCATTTTCACAATATTGACTCTTCCAACCCATGAGCATGGTATATTTCTCCATCTATTAGTGTCCTCTTTGATTTCTTTCATCAGTGTTTTATAGTTTTCGATATATAGGTCTTTAGTTTCTTTCGGTAGGAATATTCCTAAGTATTTTATGCTTTTCGTTGCAATGGTGAATGGAATTGTTTCCTTAACTTCTTTTTCTACTTTCTCATTGTTAGTGTATAGGAATGCAAGGGATTTCTGAGTGTTGATTTTATATCCTGCAACTTTACTATATTCACTGATTAGTAAATTTTGGAAGGTTGACTTCAATCCTTGGCATCTAGATGTGTTTACAGTTCTTGACAAATCTAATCATATGCTCCTATACCTTTGTGCAGGGTTGATAACACTATCACTTTGAGGAAGTGGACCTGGTCTTCAGAGGATATATACGGCATCCAGCAAAGATCCAAACTCATTCTTCTCCAGAGCCCAGAGCTGTCACCTTTGGAATTGGCTGGACTTCGGAGACTTGAAGGTGTTTGCCACCAGGAAATGAGCACCTAAACTCTGAATTGAATTTAACAGAGTTACTTACTGAACGAGAGCGAAGACTTCTATAACAGTACTGAGGTGAGTTCTGACCCAGGTAAGATGAATTTGTGCTATGTTCAGTTAAAAACGGCTTCCCTGGTGGTTCAGATGGTCTGTCTGCAATGCAGGAGACCCAGATTCGATCCCTGGGTTGGGAAGATCTCCTGAATAAGGAAATGGCAGCCCACTCCAATATTCTTGCCTGGAAAATCTCATGGATGGCAGAGCCTGGTAGGTCACAAAGAGTCAGACACGACTGAGCAATTCCACTTCATTTCACTTTTTCAGTTAAAAATGAAACTTTAATGGTAATCATGGATAGACAAGCTAATTTTTTTTGGTCTTTCAGTAATATCTATTTTTACGTCCTGCATCAAAGATTTGTTCCATATGTGATTTTTAGACAAGTAACATTTTACCCACAGTATGTCAAGTATCCTCTTTATAAGCTGAAGGTAAAAATTAGTGAATATTGCTGAGAATACTAAAATGGTTAATCCATATAACAGGAGTTAGTCCAATGACTAAAAGTAGTTTTCTTGGGGATGGTTTTGACCACCACCTCCTGTACAATGTTATTTACTTCCATCCATAGTTTACAAGAATATCATCACTTCTTACAAACAGCTGAGAAAAGAAGAGAAGCAAAAGGCAAAGAAAAACAGGAAAGATATATCCATCTGAATACAGAGCTCCAAAGTATAGCAAGGAGAGATACAAAAGGCTTCCGGTGATCAGTGCAAAAAAATAGAGGAAAATCATAATGGGAAAAAATAGAAATCTGCAGGAAATTAGAGTTATCAAGGGAATATTTTATGCAAAGATGGGCACAATAAAGGACAGAAGTGGTATGGACCTGACAGAAGCTATTAAGAGGAGTTGGCAAGAATACACAGAAGAACTATACAAAAAAGATTTTAGTGACTCTAATAGCTATGATGGTGTGATTACTTATCTACAGCCAGATATCCTGGAGTGCATAGTCAAGTGGGGCTGAGGAAGCACCACTGCAAATAAAGCTAGTGGAGGTGATGGAATTCCTGTTGAGTTATTTCAAATCTTAAAAGATGATGCTGTGAAAGTGCTGCACTCAATATGTCAGCACATTTGGAAAACTCAGCAGTGGCCACAGACTGGAAAAGATAAGTTTTCATTCTAACCTCAAAGAAAGGCAATGCCAAGAATGTTCAAACTACCACACAAATTGCACTCACCTCATAGGCTAGCAAAGTAATGCTCAAAATTCTCCAAGCTAGGCTTCATGAACCGAGAACATCCAGAGGTTCAAGCTGAATTTGTAAAAGGCAGAGAAACAAGAGATCAAATTGCCACATCCATTGGATCATAGAAAAGGCAAGATAATTCCTGAAAAATATCTACTTCTGCTTCATTGACTGCACTAAAACCTTTAACTGTGTGGATCATGGCAAATCTTAGAAAATTCTTAAGGAGATAGGAATACCAGACTACCTGTCCTGCCTCCTGAGGAAACTGTATGCAGTTCAAGAGGCAACAATTAGAACTGGACGTGGAACAGACTGGTTCAAAATTGGGAAAGGAGTATGTCAAAGCTTTATATTGACACCCTGCTTATTTAACTATTAAGCAGAGTATATCATGTGAAATGCCAGGCTGGATGAAGCACAAACTGGAATCAAGATTGCCTGGAGAAATATCACTACCCTCAAATATGCAGATGACACAACTCTTGTAGCAAAAAGTAAAGAGGAACTAAAGAGCCGCTTGATGAAAGTTAAAGAGGACAGTGAAAAAGCTGGCTTACAACTCAACATTCAGAAAATGAAGATCATGACATCTGGCCCCATCCCTTCATGGTGTAGAGATAAGGAAACAATGGAAACAGTAACAGATTTTATTTTCTTGGGCTCCAAAATTACTGCAGATGGTGACTGCAGCCATGAAATTAAAAGACGCTTGCTCCTTGGAAGAAAAGTTATGACCAACCTGGACAACATATTAAAAAGCAGAGGAATTACTTTGCCAACAAAGGTCCATCTAGTCAAAGCTATGGTTTTCCCACTAGTCAAGTATGGATGTGAGAGTTGGGCCATAAACAAAGCTGAGTGCCAAAGAATTGATGCTTTTGAACTGTGGTGTTGGAGAAGACTCTTGAGAGTCCCTTGCACTGAGAGGAGATGAAATCAGTCAATCATAAGGAAAATCAATCCTGAATATTTGATGGAAGGACTTGTGCTGAAACTGAAGTTTCAATACTTTGGGCAACTGATGTGAAGAACTCACTCATTAGTTAAGACTCTGACTCCGGGAAAGATTGAAGGCAGGAAGAAAAGGGAATGACAGAGGATGAGATGGTTGGATGGCATCCCAGACTCAATGGACATGAGTTTGAATGAGCTCCGAAAGCTAGTGAAGGACAGAGAAGCCTGGCATCCTGCAGTCCAGGCTTACAAAGAGTAAGAAACTATTGAGCGACTGGACTGAACTGAAGAGGTGATGAAGGACCTCGAAGTTGAGAAAATGAAGGCCTAGCCATTGTCCCTGCTACTGATAAGTCACTCCGTTGTGTCCAACTCTGTATGACCCTATACACCACAGCCCATGAGGTTCCCCCATCCCTGAGATTCTCCAGCAAGAACACTGGAGTGGGTTGCCATTTCCTTCTCCAGTGCATGAAAGTTAAAAGTGAAACTGAAGTCACTCAGTCGTGTCTGACTCTTCCTGACCCCGTGGATGGCAGTTTACCAGGCTCCTTCATCCATGGAATTTTTCAGGCAACAATATTAGAGTGGCTTGCCATTGCCTTCTCCCACCATTGTCCCTGGAGGTCACTATTTTTTATCAGCTTTTTAGAGCTCCCACAACACTCAACCCCACATGGGGTGGCTTAAAACCATTATATTTTCTGCAAATCTGGAGGCTGGAAATAAAAGATGTTGGCAGGGCTGTACTCCTTCCAAAAGCCCTAAAATGATTTGTCTTTGTCTCTTCCAGTGCTAGGTGGCTCCTGGAAATCCTCAAACTATGACATTTAACTCGAATCTCTGCCTCCTTACAGGACCTTTTCTGCTGCATCTAAAACATCCCTCTTCTTTCTCCCATCAGGACACCTGTCAGCAGGTTTAGGGCCCACTCTGTACCCTGGATGGGCTCATCATGGTACCTTCACCTCAATTATGTCTGCAAGACTCTATTCTAAAAATAAAGTACAGAGATACTGGCTGTTGGGACTTAGACATAATTTGGGAGAGGGTAAGGGGCACATTTTAGAGAAGAGAATGGCAGCCCACTCCAGTATTGCCTGGAGAATTCATAGACAGAGGAGCCTGGTGGCTACAGTCCATGCGGTCACAGAGGGTCGTACATGACTGAGTCACTAGCACAATGGACACATTAACTCACTACTTCATGAACAGAACGAAAGAATGTTCTAAATTCAAGAGGTCTCAGATTTTGCTGGGGGGAAGTAAAAACCTCAATATTTTCCCCTTGCTTTGTACATAGATTATATGAATTAGAGAGATAAATAGTTAAAGCTAAGTTTCAGATTTGCGAGGTTTTGTCCAATGAATTCCTTTGAAGTTTTTTCAAGGTTAGAATTACTGAGTCAAAAGCAAATATACTTTTTAAGAGTTTGAATGCATATATACAAATCATCCTAAAGTCCATCTGCTGGCTGGATCTCCTTGCAGTCAAAGGGACTCTAAAGAGTCTTCTCCAACATCACAGTTCAAAAGCATCAGTTCTTCGATACTCAGCTTTCCTTATAGTCCAACTCTCACATCCATACATGATGATTGGAAAAACCATTGCTCTGGCTAGACAGACTTTTGTTGGCAAAGTAGTCTCTCTACTTTTTAATATGCTGTCTAAGTTGGTCATAACTTTTCTTCCAAGGGGTAAGCATCTTTTAATTTCATGGCTGCAGTCACCATCTGCAGTGATTTTGGAGCCCAGACAAATAAAGTCTGTCACTGTTTCCCCATCTATTTGCCATGAAGTGATGGGACCAGATGTCATGATCTTTGTTTTTTTAATGTTGAGTTTAAGCCAACTTTTTTACTATTCTCTTTCACTTTCATCAAGAGGCTTTTTAGTTCTTTGCTTTCTGCCATAAGGCTGGTGTCATTTGGGTATCTGAGATTATTGATATTTCTCCCGGCAATCTTGGTTCCAGCTTGTACTTCATCTAGCACAGCATTCCTCATGATGTATTCTGCATATAAGTTAAATAATCAGCATGACAATATATAGCTTTCATGTACTTCTTTCCCTATTTGGAACCTGAACATTTTGGAAGTTTATTTTCTCTAATAGTGAATCTGCTAATATTTAATCTTAATTTTGTTTTATAAACAATGCACCATTTATTGATTCCCTTAATTTTTATGATGATAAACTATATTAAAACTAATTAGAACTAACTACTGACCTCTGCAAGCTATTTATGTGAATGTCATGTATGTAATAAAAATAGCTGTGCTTTTTCAAGAGCAGTTCATCAAAAAATATGAATTATATGTATAGAGATGAAACATTTTTAGCAAATCCCATCTACTAACTACCATGAATCTTCCAAAAAGTTTAGCAATCCAGTGTATATTTTGATATATGATTTCAACTTTGCCTGTGCACATCCATAAGTAGAAGTATATACCCACAATGATGCCAGTTATTTACTGTGTTTTGAAGCTATGTATCAAAATATTTCACTGACTTAGGATTTCCAAATTATATCCTACTCTTACATGTTTCACAAGTACTAGTTGCAAAATATATTTATATATAATTTAGGAAATAGAAATCAATTTCAAGACTGTTATGAAATCTGTTATTGGTCTAATAACTACTCATTTCAAGCTAGATATACTTTTGACTATGTTGGGTTGAATCAAATTTTTCTCAACAAAGCAACTGTATTTTTTAAAATGCAATGTTCCTGTTTAATAACTCTAAAATCAGAATTAGATCAGTCTTGGATGCCAGAATTTTGAGCCTCTTTTTCTCAAATTCCTAAACTCATCTACAATAATTATTCATATCTTTATTCTATAGATAAAATATATAGAATAGGTAAATTTGGATTGGAACTGAAGGGGTTTTAATGATCATTGTAAAGTTGATATGTTATTAAATCCTAATGCTTGTGAATAAAGGGCAGAAATTATTAAAACATGGAAGGATACATATTCAAATGTTTTAGTAAACTATAATCAAATATGGAGGGAATTTAAGGAGAATGCAAGATCCTTAAAATAAAAGAGAAATGAATATTCAATATAAAATCAGTGATGAAGACTGGGGCTTCAGTTGTGAACTCTATTAACATATAGAGATTATAGAGATTTAGTGTAGATAGTGTTGATTGGCAGAGAAGGCAATGGCACCCCACATCAGTACTCTTACCTGTCAAATCCCATGGATGGAGGAACCTGGTAGGCTGCAGTCCGTGGGGTTGCTAGGAGTTAGACACAACTGAGTGACTTCACTTTCACTTTTCACTTTCATGAGCTGGAGAAGGAAATGGCAACCCACTCCAGTGTTCTTGCCTGGAGAATCCCAGGGACTGGAGAGCCTGGTGGGCTGCTGTCTATGGGGTCGCACAGAGTCCGACATGACTAAATTGACTTAGCAGCAGCAGCAAGTGTTGATTGGGTTTATCCAAGGGACTTGTGGTAATCTAATCAGGAAGGAGCCTCAAGGGTCCTGATAGTAGGATCTCAGATACACTGTTTCTTCTGTTCAGAGTTGACTGGACCATGAACAGCTCTGAAATTTACAGCTGCTGACCCATCCAGAGAACATAGAACTCCTGACTGGATGGGACTGATTTTCCTACCAGCATTGAGGAGACCAAATCTACAACTTTCTGGTGAGTAAATTGTTCTAAGTAAATGGATTCATTTTCTTTCCCTCAAAAATTAAAAAGAATAATTTTAATTAAGCAGTAGCAAGCTTAAGAATTTTTTAAGCAAATGAAAAATCTAGTTCATAAGAATTAAGTTATTACTTAAAATTCACTCTGAAACCATAGACTTACCTTCAAATCATTGGAATTTGTGAATGAACATGAGTGAAATATGAATTTCTTGATGGGTGCACAGGCAGTTGAAATCATATATCAAGACAGTTTTTCCATTTAGCATGATACCTAAAATTTGAATGAGAAAACTGTGCTGTAGAACATGAAGAGTAATATATTTGTAAGGAAAAGGTGGGATTTCTGTCTTTAAATTTTCCAATAGCAATCCAGACCTGATGATGGTTCTCAACACACCATTGTTAACACACCAAATAGCTGAAAGAAAAAGAAATTATGCACTCACTCTGATATAGAAGTGAAAACTTTTATTAACTTCAGTCATTAATTTTGAAGCACAATATATTACATGGCTGGCTTCCTTGGTGGCTCAGGGAAAGAAGCTGCCTGATCCGTGAGTCTCAAGGGCCCCTAGAGAAGGAAATGTCAACCCACTCCAGTGTTCTTGCCTGGAAAATCCTATGGACAGGAGCCTAGTGGACTACAGTCCAAGGGGGTTCAGAAGAGTAACACAGGCCTCAGGGACTAAACAACTATAATATTAGAAAGAACTGTGAGTTAATTGATTGATGGATTTGATGACTTTGGCTGTGCCAGATCTTTCTTGCCCCTTGAAGGACCTTTAGATGGGACATGCAAACTCGTAGTCAACACACAGGAACTCTGTGTCTTGGAAGGTGAACACTTTGCTGTGGAATGTGGGCTCTAATTCCCTGACGAAGGACCAAATGCTGGTCCTGTCCGCTGGGAGCATGGAGTCTTAGCCACTGAACCTCTGAGGAAGTCCCAGAACTGGTCTTATTGTGACTTGGAATTTGTATGTTTCCAAAGGGGAAAACTTTTCTGATAGTAGAGCAAATCTGATATGATTGGGAGTATGTTGATGTGCTAATCAAACAAATGGATTTCCCTTACATTAAGGTCACTTAAATTGAAGAGTGTCATTGTCAAAGAGAAGAGAAAATTTTATTGTTAGAGTTCTCAGAACTGAAAGTTGTAGTTAAACAAAGATTAACGTTATGCTTAAGAGTAATTTTTATTAGAGATAGAAGGGACTGAGTTTTAATAGAGTACAATAGAACATTGAACATAAGTACCTGTGTTTAGTGTAGATGACTGCGTGTGATACACTGTGTGTGATGTGTCATTGTTTCTCAGGCTGCTCTGTCAGAGGCGGTAAGAAGACTCTTCTTGTCTGAGTGCAGGAGACCCGAGCAGAGAAGGGCTTCCCGTGCCAGCGCCTGAAGTACCTGCGCCTCCTCCGCAGGCCAGTGATCCTATTTGTTCATTTCTATGAGCTTCTGATGAGACATGTTTTGTCATCTTTCTATCTCAGCCAAAACAGAGTCTCCAGCTTATTGTGAAGTAGTGAAGTGAAAGTCGTTCAGTCATGTCCAACTCTTTGCGACCACATGGGTTATCCAGTGCATGGAATTCTCTAGGCCAGAATACTAGAGTGGGTAGTCTTTCCCTTCTCCAGGGGATCTTCCCAACCCAGGGATCAAACCCAGGTCTTCTGCATTGCAGGCAGATTCTTTACCATCTGAGTCACAAGGAAAGGGTCTTGTTGTATACAGTTGTATTTAATATGCCTTATTATAATGTCTATTGACTTCCTCAGAAATAAAATATTGACCACTTAAACTCTTTTTGAATACATACACGTTTACCCTTCTCCTCTCTTCATCTCCCCTTTGCACTTCTATGACATGTTTCTTAGATGAATTATATCAATCATCATCTCAACTGCACATTCAGTCTGTGGCCATCTGGACTTTTCTTAGGAGGGAGCTATGCTTAGAATCCTAAGGAGTGTTAATGTTCTAGAGAAGATTGCATTCACAGTAACATTGAGCAGAAAGTACAGAATTCCTGTCTACATCCTGCGCTCCCAGAATAAGCAGGCATTTTGCCCCTGTTACCACATTATGTCTCAGAGTGGTGTATTTATTATGATTTAGGAACCTCCACTGACACTTCATTATCAAAGTCTATGGTTTCACATTAGTGTTCACTCTTGGTGTTCTGCATTGTTAGTTTTCACTGATATACAGTGACAAGTATCCAGCTTTATAATATCCAGAAGTGTTAGACTGCTGAGAGTCATTTGTGATCACCTATTCATCAGTCCCATCACCCTAACTGCTGGAAGCAAAGTTTATTTCACTGTCCTCATATATTTCTCTTTTTTTCCATATATTCCTTTTTCCTGGAATATCTTATAGTTGGACTCATGAAATATGTATGTCTTTCAGCTTAGCTTCATTCACTTAGAGATACGAGTAAAAGAATACCCCATGTCTCTTACTGGCTTGATAGCTCATTTATTTTTAGAACTGAGTACTATTTCTCGGCTTTAATGTACCATAGTTGCTTTAGCCATGCATTATGGTTGTTTTCAAGCTTTGTGACTATGACTAAAGTGGCTATAAATATCCCATTGCAGGTCTTTTTTTCTTTTTTATGGATATAGGTTTACAAATGATTTGGGCAAATACAAAGGAGCATGACTTACATGGTAGGAGGATATTTAGTTTTGTAACAAGTTACCTTATTCTCTTTCAGAAGTCTTGTACTGTTTCTCATCACCTTAGGAAATGAATCAAATTTTCTGATATTCAACCCTCTCAGTACTTGGTCCTTCTTTGGGATTTTGACAATTCTTGTCCATTTGTTGTGGTATCTCATTGCTATTTTAAAGCCCTCTTGCTTGTCAGGCATTTTTATTTTTAACTTCCTTTCCTTTTCTCTCATTCTTTGTCTCTTGAGTGAGATCCCAGGCTCTTGTTCATTTCTATGTAAAACCCACTCTGGTGAGGCTGGAAGGCAAGCGGTCAGGCCTCAGGATTTTTAACTGTGAAAAAAAGTTTCATAATGCTCAACAGGACTCTCAGCTCAGAAGTTGGGCTGGTTTTCATTTATGTTCTTGAAGGTAAATGAAATGATAGAAGGGATGTACCCCAAGTGGGCTGTGCTTCCCTCCTGTGTCACATGGAGAATAACTTTCCTTTTCTTTCTTCACAGAAACAGAGGATCGCACATAGTGCAGGACTTCAGAAATAACTCACCTGCTGAATCTTGACAGTGAAGAAGCTGAAGATTCTGCTGAGGTGTCTGAACTGCTCGGATCACATAAGTGTCCCAAAGACCTAGAAATGGCAATGCCTAAACACCAAGATGACTGGTCCAAGGAAGACATTGTGCAGTTACTGGAAAATATGGAGAAAATTATTCCATCCAGTGACGGGCACACGTTCAGAACAACCCAGTCAGTGATAGACTGAGAAAAAGTAGCTTTTAAAGATTTTTCTGGGGAAATGTGCAAACTCAAATGGTTAGAGTTTTCCCATAAGGTGAGAAAGTTTCGCACACTGAAAGAATTAGTCCTGGAAGCTAAGGAAAATGTTAGCAATCTTTTCAAAACACACAAGAAAATGCCAGAAAACATCAGAAAACACAAGAAACATGCTTATTTGTTCAAGAAGTCCCTGACAGCTTACCGGCACATTTCCCAAGTGATGCGACCCCATTACATTCAAAAACACCCCAAGATAAGCAACCAAGAGCTGATCAGGTTTCTGAGGAACACAGGAAGTAGCCTGAGCATCTGAGGGTGAAACACAGTCAAGATCTTGAGAAAGAAAAAGGATTTTAGGGAGAAAGTGGCTCTGTTCAGAGCACAGCACCCTAATCTAGTACCAAACCCAGAGAAATCTGGTGTCACCCAAAGAAGGGAAATGAAAGTGCCAGAGAAGTTTCTGGGGAATGTTCAGAAAGTGAAGTCTCTCGAAGAAAAACAGTTTACCCATGAAGTGGAAATTCCACGGAGAGCCCAAAAAGCCCCCGATGAATGGCTATCACAAGTTCCACCAGGATCTCTGGTCGAGCAGGGAGCTGAAAGCGGTGTCCCCGAGGGAGCGCATGGTGGAGATCAGTAGACGCTGGCAGCGGGTCCCCCAGGACCAGAAGGAGCTTTATAAGAAGCAGGCTGAGGGACTGCAGACACAGTACAAGGTGGACCTTGATCTCTGGCTCAGGACTCTGTCTCCTGAAGAATATGCTGCCTACAGAGAGGCGATCTGTGCTAAGCGTAAGAACATGAGCATGATGGAGGGCCCAAACCCCAAGAATAGAAGGATGGGTCTGCAGTCCCCATCATCATGGAATCTGCAAGGAAGACTTAGAGAGGACCCAGGACTTCAGGCTGCAGAGTTAGCATCATTGGACACAATTGGAGAATATTTTCCTGCCTCAGGGAGATCAGAGGAAAATGAGGAAGAGGAAGGCAGCCGCTCCTCAGCCCCCAGTAGTGAGGATGAAGATGGAGATTCTGAGCTGGAGGACCGTGGCTCCAGCTCATCATCATCAGGGAACTCCTCTGACTTGGACTTCAACTGAGTTTAAGTTCACAACCTGAAGGGACAGAGAACTTTCAGCAAAAGTCCATGGGCTCTTCTCTCTATGCCTCTTCATTGCCTTCTTTTCCTCCCTCTTCATACAAAGTGGGACCTTTTGGAAAGAAAGCATCTTGTGCTGTAATTTCTTGCCTCTCTGTCTACCCCACATTCACCCTGAGAGAAAGTCAATGCAATGACTCCTCATGGAATAAACCCTGAGCTGACTGGGCTGCAAGGTACCCTGGACTAGACTGAACTCCTTGAACTGGAAAGGCTTGCTCTCCTCACCCTCTGCCTGCCAGACGTGTGAGGGGCTCTAGGGTTTTGTGAGCACCTTCTCTGTGACCTTTCCCTCAGGACTCAGGCAGTGAGCTGGGGAGGGAAGATCTGATTGACTGGAATTAGGAGACTTGCCTTAACGAAAGCTGTCTGGCCCTGATGTCTCTGGCCCTTCTCTCTGAGGTGAGGAGCTGGCCCTTCCTTACCTTGGAAGTGGGGCCAGAAAGTGGGCAGCAGCATTTCCATGTGTGTGTGTATCCCATGAACTGTCCATGAGATTTTCTCACTCATCAACACCTCAAAATTAAAAATGTGTAACCCCTCCACCTGAATTAGCTTTTCCTTAAAACCAGCCTCCTCTGACCCAGTGGCCCTGAGAGTTCAGGCCATGTCTGAATTTCTGCAGGTTTCTGCCCCAACCCCTTCCTTCTGATCCCAGTTGTAAGTAAAACATGTTTTTACCACAGACTCCTATTGTATTATATTAGGTCTTGTATAGTTTGTGTGTCAGTATTTTAGTTCACAGTTAGAAAACTGTTTGGGAATTCATCTACCACTATGTGTTCTTTGGAAGGAATGATGCTAAATCTGAAACTCCAGTACTTTGGCCACCTCATGTGAAGAGTTGGCTCATTGGAAAAGACTCTGATGCTGGGAGGGGTTGGGGGCAGGAGTAAAAGGAGATGACAGAGGATGAGATGGCTGGATGGCATCACTGACTCGATGGACGTGAGTTTGCGTGAAGTCTGGGAGTTGGTGATGGACAGGGAGGCCTGGCATGCTATGATTCATGGGGTCGCAAAGAGACTGAGCGACTGAACTGAACTGATGACACATTTTTATTATTTTGGTTTATTAATGCATTTGAAAGTGTATTTAAAGCCATCTTATTAAATTTTTTTTTTCAAAACTTTCCTGGCTATTTTCATTTTTTATTCTCATGGACAATTAGTATTGCATAAGTATTGTTCTTGTATATGAAAGGTATTTAATTTGGAGACTTCCTTTTTATCCATGATGTCTTAGTGGAATATTTTATTCCTCATGAATATACAGTTGGGGAACTTATGGTAGAGCACATGGAAGTCTGCTCAATTTTGTGTGGCAGCCTGGATGGGAGGGAAGTGTGGGGAAAGATGAGCACAGGTATATTCATGGCCGAGCCGCTTTGCTCTTTACCTGAAATTACCAGAATATTATTTCTTCCCTCCTTTTTTTTTTACAGATTAATTTCCTTATTTTTTATGGAGCTCAGCCTTCTTTTTTTAATATAAATTTATTTATTTTAATTGGAGGTTAATTACTTTACAATATTGTATTGGTTTTGCCATACATCAACATGAATCCGCCACAGGTATACATGTGTTCCACATCCTGAACCCCCTTCTGTCTTCCCTCCCTAGTCTCCTTGCAGTGCATGGAGTGTTTCCAGTTAGGGGGAGCTGGGGCAACTCAGTGCAGGCTTCTCCCTGGGGTGGTTTCCCTGAGTTTGGAGCAGGGCCCTAGAGCTGTGGCTCAGTAGTTGTGACACATGGGCTTCAGTGCTCCAGGGCTTGTGAAATCTTCTGGGACCAGGAATCAAATATATGTCCCTTGCATGGGAAGGCAGATTCTTAACCACTAGACCAGCAGGGAAGACCTACCACATAATTATAAAAGGCTATACTGCAATACAAATAAAACCTGTTTAAAGAAACAGCAAGGAAAACACAAATACTAGATGAATATAAGCTATAATTCTGAATTTTCTAATAGAAGAAGACAACATCGGTTAAAATACTAAAATATGTATTTATCTGTTGCTTCACCTATATATGAACTGGTAATAAACCTCCAGTCTTATAGGATCTAATGTAAGATTAAGATTTAGTGCTTCCAAAATGATTTGCTCACAGTTCATTCACACCCATAAAATGTTAAGTGGATTTCTTTCCTTTTGGAAAATTAAACATATCTTTTGGTTGAAAAGACTCAGTAAGGAAAGCAGGAAGCACTGCTCACTGCCTGCCAGACAGCTTCTCTCTTTTATTCTAGAAATGAGATTGAAGCCAGGAGTCTAACAACTCAATCCCAGAGATACTTCTACCTCTTTGGCAGTGGGATCCAGCTGCTCCATGTCATTAGACCTTTCTTTCCAGAACCTGCTCAGCCTGTACTTCTGACCTCTTCACTGTAGAAGGACAGGCAGTAGCAGGAGGAAATCAGGGGTCAAGGACTCACCTCTCAGAATTCTCAGGCTGCCATTTCCTCCTCCAGATTCCCCATCCCAGGGATCAAACTCAGATTTCCCACATTCCAGGCAGATTCTTTACCCTCTGAGCCACGAAGGAAGCCTGGGCTTGGCTCTTAAAATACTCCCATGAAATAAAATGACTCTACTTTCAGATGGTGACTGTTTTAGTCGACAGTTTCCATCTAATCCCTGGAACTCAGGTGAGTAGGGACAAGACACTGTGTGTGGGTTGGGAAAAGGTCTTGAAGAGCAGGTCAAATGACAAAAAATAAACAAACTAAAACATGGCAAATACGTTTTATTCAGAGATTTTACAGAAGATTGTAGCTAGAAGGTGTCTTCTCAGGTGGCTCTGAGGAACTGTTCCACAGTTATAAGGGGAGCCAGAGTACAAAATGTCACAGGCTGGAAAAACATTCAGAAAACATCAAAAGGTTACTATGGATGATGGACATGATGCATCTCAAATTAATGATTTTCATGCTTTGAAGTAATTGTTATTTATTTATTTTCACAATCCTATTTGTTTGCTTATTTTTGACTGTGCTGTGTCTTATTGCTGACAGCAGCCTTTTCTGGTTGTGGTGAGCAGGGGCTACTCTCTAGTGGAAACACATTGACTTCTCCCTTTGGTAGTGTCTCATCTCAGAGCGTGGGACTAAGGTGTGGGCATCAGTCGTCATGGCCCCCAGGCTCTAGTTGGGTGCTCAGTAGTTGTGGTGCTTGGGCTTAGTTGCTCCACAGTCTGTGGGGTCTTCCTGGACCAGGGATCCAACCTGTATCCCTGGTGCTGACCAATGAATTCTTAACCACAGGCCCCCAGGGAAATTCCTTTTCATGCTTTTCTCTATGAAAAGAGGTAAGAGTCTGGGCTTATTAAAGTCATGTTTATAATATGCATCTTAACTCCCTCAGGACACCATCCTGTTTTCCTCTCCTTGAGTTTCCCTCAGAGCACACTGTCTTGGGGGCACTGCAGTGGATAAGGGCCTTTTACTGCAATATCTTTTGTTTATTGAAAGGACAAGTGAAATATTTATCCCCAAGCAAAGGCTTAGGAGAAGACTGAAAGTAGAACTGAGTTGTTGTTCAGTTGCTTTATGTCCATCTTTTCGTGACTGCAAAGAATGCAGCATGCCAGGCTTCCCTGTCCTTCACTATCTCCCACAGTTTGCTCAAATTCATGTCCATTGGGTTGGCGATGCCATCCAACCATCTCATCCATTGTCGACCCCTTCCCCTCCTGCCCTCAATCTTTCCAAGGATCAGTTTTTTTTTTTTAACATAATGGTATATATTTAAAGGTGTTTATGATTAAATATTATAATTTTAATTAATTAATTTATTATTGTAATTAAAAAAATAAATTTATTTATTTTAATTGGAGGCTAATTACTTCACAATATTGTATTGGTTTTGCCATACATCAATGTGAATCCACCACAGGTGTACACGTGTTCCCAATCCTGAACCCCCACTCTCTTCCTTCCCCGTACCATCCCTCTGGGTCTTCCCCGTGCACCAGCCCCAAGCATCCTGTATCCTGCATCGAACCTGGACTGGCAATTAGTTTCATATATGATATTATACATGTTTCTTTTTTTAAATTTTACTTTATTTTACTTTACTGTATTGGTTTTGCCATACATCAACATGAATCCACCACACGTGTACATGTGTTCCCAATCCTGAACCCCCCTCCCACCTCCCTCCCCATACCATCCCTCTGGGTCATCCCAGTGCACCAGCCCCAAGCATCCTGTATCCTTCATTGAACCTTGACTGGTGATTTCATTTCTTATATGATATTATACATGTTTCAGTGCCATTCTCCCAAATAATCCCATCCTCTCCCTCTCCCAGAGTCCAAAAGACTGTTCTATATTTTAATGGCAGGTTAACTACAATATTGTAATGGTGTTTCCCATACACTGACCAACCTAGATAACATATTCAAAAGCAGAGGCATGACTTTGCCAACAAAGGTCCATCTAGTCAAGGCTATGATTTTTCCAGTAGTCATGTATTGATGTGAAAGAGCACCGAAGAATTGATGCTTTTGAACTGTGGTGTTGGAGAAGACTCTTGAGAGTCCCTTGGACTGCAAGGAGATCCAACCAGTCCATTCTGAAGGAAATCAGTCCTGGGATTTCTTTGGAAGGAATGATGCTAAACCTGAAACTCCAGTACTTTGGCCACCTCATGCGAAGAGTTGACTCATTGGAAAAGACTCTGATGATGGGAGGGATTGGGGGTAGGAGGAGAAGGGGACAACAGAGGATGAGATGGCTGGATGGCATCACCGACTCGATGGACATGAATCTGAATGAACTCCAGGAGTTGGTGATGGACAGGGAAGCCTGGTGTGCTGCAATTCATGGGGTCACAAACAGTCGGACGTGACTGAGTGACTGAAGTGAACTGAACTGAAGAAGTGAGAAAACCTAGATACAAAGGAAAAGCAGTCAAACAAGATAAAATAATAATAGTTTAGTCATTAAGCAAAGTCAGGAAACTTTAATTCCTCTCCAAAGACTATGCATAATATTCTGAGCCATATGCTTTGACCTGTTTTGTGGAAACTAAAAGCTCCACCTGATGGAAGAAGTTAACTGCATGAGAACCAGACTGTCCATGAACGTAAGCAGCACAATTCCAAGAACTGGCCTCAGAGAAACTGGAAAAAATATAAATGACTGTAAAGTTGAAATTAACTGTACTCAAAATAATCAAATGATGCTAGTCAGACAACCTCATAACCCAATTTAAGATGACTGTCAGAGCTGACTGCACTGTTTCTGCGTGGAGCCCTTTCCTTTCTCCTACACACCCTAAACTCTCCATTTAAAAATTCTCACCCTCAAATTATCAGTGGGGAGTGGGAATTTTGACATGTGGACACTCTGACAATTGATGGCTTCCAAAGTAAAGCAAACTTTCCTTTGGACCAACCTTTCCTTTGGAGTAGACTTTCAAGCAGTGGGCAGCCAGACCTGCCTTTCAGTTGATGCTAACTGGAGGAAATGAGCCTAGACACCAGAAGAAATCTGTGTTTGAATCTTAGAAACATAGGCAACCGTTTACCCCTTGACTCCTTCAAGATATATGCCTGCATCACAGGAAGAGAGAAAAAAGCCCGGACTAACTGCCAATAAAGAGACACAGAATCATATTCACTAGAATAAACATTGGGGTGTATGTATCTTTCCAGGTTAGACTTTTAATTTTCTTCAATAAATACTCAGAAATGGATTTGCTGGATCATGTGGTATTTATGACTCCTATTAGATCACATGGTAGTAATGTACTATTATTTTGAAACTGAAGACTGGATTAACTAAAAGCATTCTAAATACAATTTTCTTTTTCTTGTTGGCTTAAAGCTCAACATTCAGAAAACAAAAATTATGTTATCTGGTCCCATCACTTCATGGCAGATAGATGGAGAAAAAGTGGAAACGGTGGTTGACTTTAATTTTCTGGGCTACAAAATCACTGCAGATGGTGACTGCAGCCATGAAAGTATAAGACTCTAACTCTTTGGAAGAAAAGTTATGACCAACGTAGACAGCATATTGAAAAGCAGAGACATTACTTTGCCAACAAAGGTCCATCTAGTCATGGCTATGATTTTTCCAGTGGTCATGTATGGATATGAAAGTTGGACTGTGAAGAAAGCTGAGTGCCGAAGAATTGATGCTTTTGAACTCTAGTGTTGGAGAAGACTGTTGACAGTCCCTTGGACTGCAAGGAAATCCAATCAGTCTATTAAAGGAGATCAGTCCTGGGTATTCATTGGAAGGACTGACGCTGAGGCTGAAACTCCAATACTTTGGCCACCTGATGCGAAGAGCTGACTCATGGAGAAGACCCTGATGCTGGGAAAGGTTGAGGGGAGGAGGAGAAGGGGACGATGGAGGATGAGGTGGCTGGATGGCATACTGACTCGATGGACGTGAGTCTGAGTGAACTCAGTGAACATGGGTTTGGGTGGACGCTGGGAGTTGGTGATGGACAGGAAGGCCTGGAGTGCTGTGGTTCAGGGGTCTCAAAGAGTCTGACCTGACTGAGTGACTGAACTGAACTGAAGTATTCTTTATTTTACACTCAGTGAAAAGTTTTGATGTTTATTCTGGTAAATGAAATTTCAAGATTTCTGTGACTTGAGGTCTCTCCTCAATTAAAATTTCTGAACTTTCCAAGGTAGGAAATCTTTTTTCTCTATGTCATTCTGTTAAGATATGTATGCATTTATGTTTAGTGTGTCTATGACAGAGAATTTCTTAAGCTTATAAACTTTACAGATAGCCCATTCAACATTTTTGTTAAATAAATATTATTGTTTTTCCTTCTGATGTTGGTTATACTTTATAAACTTTTTAACAGTTGTGGAGCATATTTTTAGTTATGACTTTGTATAGCTGTTTATTGAAATAGTTATATTTCAAGCAAGTTGGTTTTTGTTACTTGGGATTTATCTGTACATATAGCAGACATAAACCTCCTAAGCTAGATGGGTCAGCCGATATTAGGTTGTGAGTTTTACAGAAAAATAAAGTACAAGATGTGCTGCATCTACCCAACAGGATGGCCTCATTTAGTCCAAAAACTTTACAAATTACATCATGAAAGAGAGGTTTTAAAACTGAGGCTTGGTGAGGTATATGCACAGAAGAGTTAAGAGAATTCCAAATCTTGCCTTAACCCACTAAACTGGGTAAACAGAGCCAGAAGTTCTTCAGCAACCAACTACTTTAGAAATTAATAGACAAGAGATAGAATAAAAATTTCACAGTATTCAAAGAGATAGTTTTATTTTAAATTTTATACAACTTTATACAGTTGACATGTGCTTAGTCATTCAGTCATGTCCAACTCTTTGTCACCCCATGGGCTGTACCTGTCAGACTCTTCTGTCCATGGGATTTTTTCCAGGCAAGAATACTGGAGTGGGTTGCCATTTCCTACTCCAGGGGATCTTCCTGACCAGGGAGTAAACCCAAGTCTGATGCTTGGCAGAAGGATTCTTTATGGCGGAGCCATCCAGGAAGCCCGTGCACTTAACATGTCAACCCTTAAACAAATCAATCAAAATGCTTCATAAAGGAAGGTAAAGTTACAGAAAATAAAGAATACATTAAC
Organism: Litocranius walleri; assembly: GCA_006410535.1. Classification (NCBI taxonomy): domain Eukaryota; kingdom Metazoa; phylum Chordata; class Mammalia; order Artiodactyla; family Bovidae; genus Litocranius; species Litocranius walleri. Next base: position 173,154 of record SJYG01000675.1, read on the forward strand.
TTAGTGATGTCAATTATTTACATTTTTGATACCTATTTTCAGATTTCTACATTGTCCTTGATTAAGAGTGTCCAGAACATAGAAAAGGTTTGAGAGGAGAGGAAAAGGAGCAGGAGAGATAACTGAAAATGAGAGAATTATTGGCTACATTCACAAAGGTCAGGACACCACCGTCAAAATCCAGGAACACCCCCACCCAGCCCAGAGGCCTTTTGATATATTGAGGTGACAGTGGGGATGTGGTAAAGAAACTGCACTGATTGTTCTCTCTGATACAAAAAAGTAGAAAAATTCCCTCTGAGTCAAGGACCATGTCACTGTCTCTTGTCCAAGAATCATCACAAAATCCAATGGCCCAGTTGCAACAGCCTGCCACATCCACCTCCCAGTAGCATTGACCAGAAGTGAATGACTCAGCTCCCCAAGCAAAAAAATATTTAGATCTTGGTGAAGAGTTGTTGACACCAGGACCATCAGGTATAGCCAGCAGACATCTCAGATCTTCAAACACAGGGACATGATGAGTGACTCTTTCATTATCCAGTGCAATGTACACTGTAGGAAGAAGGATAAAAAAATTATCCAAGGTTGACAGGTCTGTCTCCATAAGAAGATTTGAGCCAGACCAAATGGGAGAAATGATTTGTGTCTGTGAGACCTACTGCTACCTCTTGGCCATCACTTCTATAATTTCTACATTTAAAATTGGCAATTAATTAAAAAGTTCACTATCAGAAACCAATATAACTCATCCTTCTCCTCAGAAAATGCACAGTAATACCAATAATAGTAATAACTTCCAAATTCTTTTCACTTTCCTTGACAAGATTTTTCACTAAAGCATGCAAGTTAAAATGAAAGCAGAATGTCTTATTTTTTAAAGTACTTTCTTTTGAGAATTTTCTGGCAGCATACCTTGAAGCAAAAAGGGATAAATCTAATGAAAGAAGTTGTCAGCTTACTTTGCCAATGTTTTGTATAAATTGTGTGTAAAATTTCCTTCTATGTTTGTAATAAATTTGACCGTAAAGAGGATTTATATTTTGTATTTATTATAAAGATTTTTATAAACCAAGTTAAAATTCTCTAATCTTCTCAAAACTAATGATAACATTCATTCCATAAAACCTGGTATGTACTGAATGTCCATGCAAAGTTACATGTTACTTTTAAACAGTCAATAATACACCTCAGCCTGCTACAGACCATCCATTATGTTTTCCTATTGTTTACCCTCTAGATAGCTTATTGCTGCTAAGTCGCTTCAGTTGTGTCCGACTCTGTGTGATCCCATAGATGGCAGCCTACCAGGCTCCCCCGTCCCTGGGATTTTCCAGGCAAGAACACTGGAGTGGGTTGCCATTTCCTTCTCCAATGCATGAAAGTGAAAAGTGAAAGTGAAGAAGCTCAGTCATGTCCGACTCTTTGTGATCCCATGGACTGCAGCCTACCAGGCTCCTTCATCCATGGGATATTCCAGGCAAGAGTACTGGAGTGGGGTGCCATTGCCTTCTCTGAGATAGCTTACTACCACTCATTATAATTTTTTTTCCAGATGCCATTTAGTTTTACTCCATATACATTATTCTCCTATAAGGGTAAGTATGGATATTAAAATTTCCAGCATAGTCCACAGATTGGACAGTGGGGAAAGGAAACCCATGGGAAAGTAACAGAGGCCAGTGTATCCCACCCCCACCAGAGGGCTGTCTGTTGCCTTGGAATTGGTTGAGCCAGTCTATGAGTCCAGGGATGGGCCATGCACTGAGCTGTGGGACTACAGGCCGGGGCAGGTGCAGCTGCACTGACTCACCCCTGCAAGAAAGGACACGTCATTACTCTTCTGGAGCTCAAATTTTCATCACAGTAAATATGGCTGCATACCTCTGAAGAGGCTTCCCTTCAATCCTCAAACTTAGGCTCAGGACCCATGAAAGTAATCTCCCAAACAAGAGGATTTATGTTATCAAGATCAAATAATATTCTATCTCATCTATCCCAGGGCTAACACTGCAATCATAGCATCAAGTACAAATCAGTCATGACAGTATCTGGTTTCCTGCAGCCAATCTCAGGGCTATGGAAAATGAAATGAAGGACATTCAAGAGGGGCACTCTGAATTTTAATCCACTCGAGTCTCCACAGAAATGCTCAGTGTCTGTACAACCACAGCTAGTGGTTGAGGAGCTTAGCTTGGGTAGCAGTCTCAATTCCTGGGACCCAGTTTTCCTGAGGGCATCAGAGAGTCTTTCGTTTTCACCTCCCCATCTGCTGCACATGGAAACCCTGCACCCGGATGATCCTCTGTTGGCTTTTTCTCTCCCTGATTCCATGTTAGGTTTCTATCAACCCTTATTTCCTGTACATAATCCTGTCATGACTTTGGGTACATCCCTCCTACCTTTTACTTTTTCTAAAACTTAAAAACAGCAATGGTAGTTGTCCTCATGTGATCTTTGCACAAAATCCTGCAAGTAATTCCCCTGCCTAGCTCCACCTTGGGTAAACATGCAAAACTCTGTCTTTGGAGAAAGGGAAATCTAAATACATCCTGAAACATGTTATAGTGTCCTGATAACTCATGCTCCCATTTCAGCGCCAAATGACTAATCACAGTTACGGTGATCAAAACTTTAAAATGTGGGCAAGCTTACCTTTTCCACATGTTTTCATAACACTGTAAAGAGAGACAGAAAGAAAGTTTTAGTGTATTTCACAGCATTCAGAGACATAGTTTCTTGTTTCCAAGGGTGAGTGAATCCACGTTTCAGTGCAGTATCACACACAGAGAAACAGTAAGGGAAATGAGTTGCAGGAATTCCCAAATTTCTCATTATTGCCAGGTCCACATGCCAAGTGGTACATCTTCAAGCATCCTTCTCTGTGGCAGTTTTTCAGTAATTGAATAACTAGGAGAATTTAAGAAGAATTCTTTAGGATTTTTTTTACCTACATTTCCATGAAGCTTTGCAATTCTTGTGTATGGCAAGAATGGTCCTTGGTCATTAGCATTACATGGACAGATAAAACTCTGATCACAGCAATAGAAAGCATGATTTAAAACACATGATGAAAGACAAAGGAGAGTTGGGTATTATCCAGGGAACACCATGACTCTCCAGGCCTCGGTCCTTACCTGGATCAGCTCCATGTCTGGCTTATGGCACAATTCCTTGAGCTCCTCATATATCTGCCTTAAGAGTTTCTGCTTTAGGTCCATATTTTATTGACTTTCTTTGAGTTGTTGAAAAATCTCCTTGCTTTCCTCTTCTATTTTCTCTAAACGATGTTTCTCCCCATAGTAGACTAAGTAAAACATCTTCCAATATTCAGTTTGGTTCATCTTCTTCCACATGGTCACATAACTCTAGAGCAACAATGAATTAATCAGGTCTTGTATTCCCACTGGTTTCATCCATAACTTATCTACTTTTTTTCTCCACATTTAGAAATTTGATACATTCATTAAACACAAAAATGTCAGAACACTTTTCTGTTGTTCTCAGTGCTTTTTATTTCACTGAATCTGAAGTTAATGTTTTGACTCTAAACACTGCCTCAAAGAGCCACTTCTTAAAAACCTTCTCTGAGATAGCTTACTACCACTCATTATAATTTTTTTTCCAGATGCCATTTAGTTTTACTCCATATACATTATTCTCCTATAAGGGTAAGTATGGATATTAAAATTTCCAGCATAGTCCACAGATTGGACAGTGGGGAAAGGAAACCCATGGGAAAGTAACAGAGGCCAGTGTATCCCACCCCCACCAGAGGGCTGTCTGTTGCCTTGGAATTGGTTGAGCCAGTCTATGAGTCCAGGGATGGGCCATGCACTGAGCTGTGGGACTACAGGCCGGGGCAGGTGCAGCTGCACTGACTCACCCCTGCAAGAAAGGACACGTCATTACTCTTCTGGAGCTCAAATTTTCATCACAGTAAATATGGCTGCATACCTCTGAAGAGGCTTCCCTTCAATCCTCAAACTTAGGCTCAGGACCCATGAAAGTAATCTCCCAAACAAGAGGATTTATGTTATCAAGATCAAATAATATTCTATCTCATCTATCCCAGGGCTAACACTGCAATCATAGCATCAAGTACAAATCAGTCATGACAGTATCTGGTTTCCTGCAGCCAATCTCAGGGCTATGGAAAATGAAATGAAGGACATTCAAGAGGGGCACTCTGAATTTTAATCCACTCGAGTCTCCACAGAAATGCTCAGTGTCTGTACAACCACAGCTAGTGGTTGAGGAGCTTAGCTTGGGTAGCAGTCTCAATTCCTGGGACCCAGTTTTCCTGAGGGCATCAGAGAGTCTTTCGTTTTCACCTCCCCATCTGCTGCACATGGAAACCCTGCACCCGGATGATCCTCTGTTGGCTTTTTCTCTCCCTGATTCCATGTTAGGTTTCTATCAACCCTTATTTCCTGTACATAATCCTGTCATGACTTTGGGTACATCCCTCCTACCTTTTACTTTTTCTAAAACTTAAAAACAGCAATGGTAGTTGTCCTCATGTGATCTTTGCACAAAATCCTGCAAGTAATTCCCCTGCCTAGCTCCACCTTGGGTAAACATGCAAAACTCTGTCTTTGGAGAAAGGGAAATCTAAATACATCCTGAAACATGTTATAGTGTCCTGATAACTCATGCTCCCATTTCAGCGCCAAATGACTAATCACAGTTACGGTGATCAAAACTTTAAAATGTGGGCAAGCTTACCTTTTCCACATGTTTTCATAACACTGTAAAGAGAGACAGAAAGAAAGTTTTAGTGTATTTCACAGCATTCAGAGACATAGTTTCTTGTTTCCAAGGGTGAGTGAATCCACGTTTCAGTGCAGTATCACACACAGAGAAACAGTAAGGGAAATGAGTTGCAGGAATTCCCAAATTTCTCATTATTGCCAGGTCCACATGCCAAGTGGTACATCTTCAAGCATCCTTCTCTGTGGCAGTTTTTCAGTAATTGAATAACTAGGAGAATTTAAGAAGAATTCTTTAGGATTTTTTTTACCTACATTTCCATGAAGCTTTGCAATTCTTGTGTATGGCAAGAATGGTCCTTGGTCATTAGCATTACATGGACAGATAAAACTCTGATCACAGCAATAGAAAGCATGATTTAAAACACATGATGAAAGACAAAGGAGAGTTGGGTATTATCCAGGGAACACCATGACTCTCCAGGCCTCGGTCCTTACCTGGATCAGCTCCATGTCTGGCTTATGGCACAATTCCTTGAGCTCCTCATATATCTGCCTTAAGAGTTTCTGCTTTAGGTCCATATTTTATTGACTTTCTTTGAGTTGTTGAAAAATCTCCTTGCTTTCCTCTTCTATTTTCTCTAAACGATGTTTCTCCCCATAGTAGACTAAGTAAAACATCTTCCAATATTCAGTTTGGTTCATCTTCTTCCACATGGTCACATAACTCTAGAGCAACAATGAATTAATCAGGTCTTGTATTCCCACTGGTTTCATCCATAACTTATCTACTTTTTTTCTCCACATTTAGAAATTTGATACATTCATTAAACACAAAAATGTCAGAACACTTTTCTGTTGTTCTCAGTGCTTTTTATTTCACTGAATCTGAAGTTAATGTTTTGACTCTAAACACTGCCTCAAAGAGCCACTTCTTAAAAACAGGTATCTGTGATTTAATAATAAGATTATAAAGTGCTGCACTTATTATGCTAGCAAATTTGGAAAACTCAGCAGTGGCCACAGGACTGGAAAAGGTTAGTTTTCATTCTAATCCCAAAGAAAAGCAATGCCAGAGAATGTTCAAATTACCACACAATAGCACTCATCTCACATGCTAGCAAAGTGATGCTCGAAATTCTACAAGTTAGGCTTCAACAGTATGTGAACTGAGAACTTTCAGGTATTCAAACTGGATTTAGAAAAGGCAGAGGAATCAGAGATCAAATTGCCAACATCCACTGGATCATAGAAAAAGTAAGAAAATTCCATTATCTTTTTTTGCTTCATTGACTATGCTAAAGCCTTTGACTGTGGGGATCACATCAAACTGTGGAACATTCTTAAAGAGATGGGAATATCAGACCACTTTACCTGCCTCTTGATAAACCTGTATGCAGGTCAAGAAGCAACAAAACTGGACATGGAACAATGGACTGGTTCCAAATTGGGAAAGGAGTACATCAAAGTTGTATACTATCACCCTGCTCTTTTAACTTTTATGCAGAGTGCATCATGCTAAATGCCAAGCGGGATGAAGCACAAACTGGAATCAAGATTGCAGGGAGAAATATCGTTAATCTCAGATATCCAGATGACACCACTCTTATGGAAGAAAGTAAGGAGGAACTAAAAACCTCTTGATGAAGTTGAAAGAGGAGAGTGAAAAAGCTGGCTTCAAACCGAACATCCAAAAAACTAAGATTATGGCATCTGGGCCCATCGCTTCGTGGGAAATAGATGGGGAAACAGTGGTAACAGTGACAGAGTTTACTTTCTTGCACTCCAAAATCATTGCAGATGGTGACATTAAAAAATGTTTGCTCCTTGGAAGAAAAACTGTAAAAACCTAGACAGCATATAAAAAAGAGAGACAATTATTTTGCCAACAAAGGTCCACATAGTCAAAGCAATGATTTTTCCAGTAGTCATATATGGATATGAGAGTTAGACCATAAAGAAAGCTGAGCACCAAAGAATTGATGCTTTGAACTGTGGTGTTGGAGAAGGCTATTTAGAGTCCCTTGGACTGCAAGGAGATCCAACCAGTCCATCCTAAAGGAAATTAGTCCTAGATAATCATTGGAAGAATTGATGCTGAAGCTGAGGCTCCAGTAATTTGGTCACCTGATGGGAACAGCTGATTCATTAGAAATAATCCTGTTGCTGCTAAAGATTAAAGGCAAGAGGAGAAGGGGATGGCAAAGGATGAGATGGTTGGATGGCATTACCGATTCAATGGACATGAATTTGAGAAAGCCAGGGGAGATGGTGAAGGATAGGGAAGCCTGGTGTGTTGCAGTCCATGGAGAGTAGGACTTCACTGAGTGACTGAACAACTAAATCATGTTCTATAACTAACAGAGTACTTTAATGACTGAATCTATTGAGTTCACCTCAGGTTTTCCCTAGTAGCTCATCTGATAAAGAATCTGCCTACAATGCAGGAGACCCAGTTCAATTCCTAAGTCAGGAAAATCCGCTGGAGAGGAGATAAGCTACTCACTCCAGGATTCTTGGGCTTCCCTTGATGGCTTGGCTGGTAAAGAATCTACCTGCAATGTGGGAGATCTGGCAGATCAAACAGGTTTGATCTCTGTTTTGGAAAGATCCTCTGGAGAAGGGAAAGGCTACCCACTCCAGTATTCTGGCCTGGAAAATTCCATGGACAGTACAGTCTACAGGGTTGCAAAGAGTCAGACGTGACTGAGCAGGTTTCACTTTCATCTTCAGATATTTTTTCTACAGATTGACTCTTTCTACTAGAAAATAATAGCAAACATTAATTCACAGAATTAGATAAGACCTTTCCGAAATATTTATTTTCAGGTCCACAGACTGCATACAAACCAGAACCTTGTGTGCATAGTACAGTCTAACTCCCCCTGCCTGCTGCTCTACAGTCCACTTCTTAAGTGACTTTTCCTCTATCCTTAGAGGCAGCACTGGTCAGCAAACAACCACCTTCTGGTCTTGATTCCCATCTTCTTCCTTTTTTATCACTATGTCTTTTCCTTCTTTCCTGTTAACATTTTAGAATACTTGACTCACAATGTTTTAAGGAAAAGAAAACATCAACCACTGACCAACTCTTCATTTGGTTCTTGTGTCATCTTTACTTCCAATTAGCAAATTTTAAAATCACAAGTGTACATGCATAGCATGTATGTGTGTGCTCCATCAGGTTTGCCACCCCATGGACCATAGCCCACCAGGACCTTCTCTCCTTGTGACTTTCTAGCAAGAATACAGGAGTGGGTTGCCATTTCCTTTTCCAGGAGATCTTCCTGACCCAGGGATCAATCCCATGTCTCTTGCATCTCCTGCATCAGCAGGCAGATTCTTTACCACTGCTCTGCCTGTGAATCTCACATTCACTTGATTCGTTTCTTAGTAACATGCATTGTAAAAACTATGTGGATGCAGCAAAGGAGGTGATGAATAAGATTGATAAGATGAATGTGGTTTCATTATAATTCTGGAAATTGAAGAAAGTCCATTGCTTTGATGAAAGATTGAGTAACAAGTGAATATGGAATCTGTCAACACAGCAATAAACTCTTCCAGCATTTTAAAACCAGATTTATCTTATCATCAAGAACCTCCTCTGCTGAATTCACATAGCTCTTACTATGCATACTAAAAATTTCTTCCTGTTACACCAATCCTTCCTTTATACACCTTAGGGTTCAAACAAGACACTTTCTCTCTGCTTCCCGTAATCAGTTTACTTTAATAGCTCCTCTTTCCCTGATGGACCCATTAATACAAAGATTCCTCCAGTTATCTTCTCGTGTAAAAATGTTTTTCTTTTCATCTTTAGAACACTACTGTGGTAACCATCTCATGCCTAGACTATACATAAAATTGTGAACTGTTTCTCTCCAGAGAAAAATCATTCACTAAGTTCCATCCTCATTCAGCCAGGTGCCTGCTACCTATTAGAGTATTTGCCAGAAGTATCAAACTATTTTCTTAAACAAAAGTAGCAGTTCCTTCTTTCTTTATGTGCTCTGTGATGCTCTATCTTCAGAGCAGAAACTAGGTCTCAGGCTTTATATTTTATCCTCTTTACATTGTACATCAGTATGTCCTATTTTCTGACATTTCTCTACCATCAAGAATATCTCTTGAGTTCTATCATTTCCCACTACCTGGGCTCAACTTTCAGATCTAGCTTCCAGCTCTCTCACTTTCTGTCTCTCTCACTTTCCTTCATATCAAGGTGACACAAGAGAGAAGCAGTGATGAGTGTGGTGTGGGAAAGCAATGAGACTAGTGTAAGACATGTGATTTAGTTATCTCTTCCTGAAAACTTGTTCCACAAATAGACACTTGCCTCCAATTCTACTCTCATCCAAGCTTACGTCCATACATGTTCTTCTATATAAGCCTTTTCTGATCATATGTAAAATTCATTTTGTCCAAACTACTTATTTACCTTTATTGCTAAAATTTTCTCAAAAGAACTTAATCACAATGGATCATGCTACAAATGTTATATTTAGAATTGTTCATTGACTTTCCTGCTACTCCATTTGGCCCTCAATACATCTGATCCTTGAATACAAGGAAATCTGCCCCCCTTTCTCCATTTCTCCATTGGCTTATAACAATTATCATGACACAGCAGGCTCTTCACTGTAAACTATAACCTTAATTGTAACACCTCGGAATAATTGAGTCAGTTGTATTATAGCTCCTTGTCATTCACACAATCCCACTTAAATTACCTTTATAGTGGTGAGAAGTAGCTTTTAATGTTGCTTGTTTATTGTTTCACATCATTAAATCTTTACTCCTTGAGAATCTAGCTCTACTGTTATTTCACCACTTCTATTTGTGGTACTCAATTCATCATACTTTTGAATCAACAAATGATAGATCCCAATTTCTCAGCCATGTATTTAGCTCACATTTGAAACTGATCTATCCACCATTTCCAGCCATATCTCTGCATTGCCTCTCTAATGATGATACATGTGTCAGCTAACATGGACTATGTAAAATCTCAATATTCAGATAATTTCTAGTCTTCAACTCTTACATATGTACCTGCCTGACATTCCCTTTAATTTGAACTTTAATTTGTCCTTCATTATCCAAATACAAGCCTTCCCTTGTAGCTCAGTTGGTGAAGAATCTGCCTGCAGTGCAGGAAACACAGGGGTTCTGATCCCTGAGTTAGGAAGATCCCCTGGAGAAGGAAACGGCAAGCCACTCCAGTATCCTTGCCTGGAAAATCTCATGGACTGAGGATGGAGGAGCCTGGTGGGCTGCAGTCCATTGGATCACAATGAGTTGGGCACGACTGAGTGACTAACACTTAACACTTATCCAAATAGTTAGAATGTCTTCCTGAATTTTCAAAAAATTTTCTTCTGAGAAACCTTAGGTTTAGCTCATTGACAACTAATTGTGATTTTTCTATAACCATTGGAAAGTTATTGTGTTAGCCAGGAAATTAGAACTTTTATTTCTACATTTTGATTTTAAAAAGAAATCCAATAAAGTGACATGCCTAATTCTACATGATGGGATGAAAGTCTTTGTTATTGGCCTGTCTTGTATATTGAAACATAAACATTATGATTTTTAATTAAACTCTTATCAAATAATCACCACATGTCCCCAGCTTGTGCTGAATGAATTAGAATCTCTTGCTTACCTCCCTGTTCTTATTTTGTTCGTTTCTCTGTTCAAATTTCTTTTATTTTCTTGTATCTTTTCCCACACAGACCTCATTATCTTCAGAAGACTTTGCTGCAAAAGAACCAACAGTGTGAGTATCAGAGAGGTTGATATTGAATTTTTTCAGATCCTCAGGGATTAAAGATTGCAGATAGTATCAGATGATCACCCAAGAAGAAAAATGGCCCACTTATTGTGCCTTTTAAGACCAAGTGTCTACTGTGTAGGATGTTTGTAAACACAGAACAGATATGATATTGGAAAGGGTGCTTCTCCACAGAGAAAAACTGGCCTTCAAACTTGATTCCGATAATTTTCATTATGTAAATTCCATCTCAGATCTTTCTTGTCCTACTGCTAGTTCTCATCTCCTATCACAAGATTCTTTTAGCTAAAAGACAGCCTTTCTGATTAGACTCTATTAGATTAGGCTGTAGTCACCATGACTGCAGTGCAAAATAGTCACTGATACTAACAGGATTTGTCCCCCTTGGTCTTACACAGACTTGGCACACACGATTAACCTCATCCTCACCATCAGCTGGAGTTGTAAAAATTTTAAGTGTAAAACCTTAACTGTTTAATTTGAGGGCTTCCTTTCTTAAGCAGTTTATCTTAGGAGAGTGACAGTGAAGTTGCTCAGGCATGTCCGACTCTTTGGGACCCCAGGGACTGTAGCTTAACAGGCTCCTCCATCCATGGAATTTTCCAGGCAAGAGTACTGGAGTGGGTTGCCATTTTCTTCACCAGGGGATCTTCCCAATCCAGGAATCTAACCCAGGTCTCCCGCCTTGCAGATGTGTTACTGGCTGAACCACCAGGGAAGCTCGTTTATCCTAGGACCTGGCCCACAATGCTAGTTAGCGTCTGCTTTATATTTGACATGAATGAAGAATAGTTATCTTCAGTTTCTTTGGCATTCATGCTCAGACAGAAAGTCCTCCAGATTCAAATATCCCTCTCAGTCACTGCTTACCCGGTATTCCTCAGCTGTCCACTCAACAGAGCAATGCGTGTGAACCCCATGCTCCACAGACATATGACAGATTAAGCAAAGCAACTCCTTGGTGACTTTACAAAACAAGTTATTTGTTTTTTCGTGAAGCTCACACATCTTTTCTGCAGACCTGGGTACATTATAGAGTCCTGTCCATCTGGCAAGGAATACTCGAGTCTTCAAAATGATATTGGTTTTCAGGCTCAGTTGATGGGATGTTTCCTTGCACACAGGGCAGTGAGGAGGCCGTTGGCCTTCCTCCCAGTAGAGACAGAGACATGGCATGCAGAAGCTGTGCCCACAGCCCAGTGTGACTGGGTCTATGAAATACTTCACACACAGGGAACAGGTGACTTCATTCCAGAGGCTTTTGGAACTCATGTTTTTGAATAGAGAAAAGAAAAAAGAACACTGTGTTACCATGAGACCATAAACAGTATCAAGGGGCCTGAGACTTACTTCCCACTCAAAGCAACATGTTAGTGTATATAGCAGGACAGGTGATGTATTGCATGCAATGGAAAAAGGATGAGTGCTCTCATGAGAGTCAGACAGGATACTGTCAGACAGATTTTCCATCAGGGATTCAGCTCTCATCCAATCTGACACAATTATCTGCCACAGAGTCTTGATCATATTCCACCCAAAACAACCCTCCTGATCCTTCTGCCTCTGATAGAAGTTAAAGGATATACAGCCTTTTAAACTTTTTGGCAAATTAAGTTTGGAGAAAATATTATTAGGAGGATTTTGCCAACTTTAAAATGCTCGTTAAAGAAAAAAATAAGGAAGACTCAACTGTTTGGGGTTAGTCTGGACAGAATTTGCAATTGATGCACAAGGCTGTCTTTTTTTGTGGCCTCAGTGTGCATTTGCCTGGAGACTGAGGCATACAACCTGAAGCGAGAAGAGAAATAGGAGACTTGGGCTTTTGACAATGTCATGGAGGCAATAAATAACCAACTCTGGTAAAGATAATCAATAAATATTAGAGGATAGTCAGGGAGGAATCACCAGTGAATGTGAAAATATTTGGGAAATAGTATAAGCTCAAAGATTATTTCTGCCTGCAATGCAGGAGACATGAGTTTGATCCCTGGGTTGGGAAGATCCCCTGGAGGAGGGCATGGCAACCCATTCCAGTATTCTTGCCTGGAGGATCCCCAAGGACAGAGGAACCTGGCGGGCTGCAGTCCATGCAGTCACAAAAAGTCAGACATGACTGAGTGACAGCATAGCACAAAGATCATTTGCTGATAAGTTCCTCATTTAATTACCATGTCATATTAAACTGCTTATTTAACTTAGATTATCAAACGTTGTGGCTAAATATTTTATTTAACTAAATGATTACTTAGTTCATAGATCATAGATCATAGATCTTCCCAGTCTATGAGAACTTGGATGTAGGAGTCTACTTATTTACTAGGCTGAGAATTTATTTTTGGTCCAAAGTAGACAGAAAGTAAACAATTACTGAAGTGAATAATTATAAAACAACTTAGAATGCCTTCTGAAAATGAGTAGCAAGGAAATGATGGTGCACAGATACATTTATACAAATAAAAACTGTTGACAGGGAAGTTATGGACTTTAGTTGAGGACCACAATTTTTTTCCAATATAGAACATAAAGCCATTAATTCAAATATGCCATATATTAGGAGATAGTTTGAAGAACAGGGAGAAAGTATAGATGAGCTCTGAGTAGAAATGGGCTGGAAACTGGCCAAGGTTCACTATGAGTGAAATCATTTCTATATTGATAATACTAATGATAATGACAGGATTAAAATGATGATAAAAGAGGCAAATGTTAATATTTTAATTATGTTTACTAATTATGTACATTGGATCAACTTCTCTGAAATGGATTACTTATTTTAATTTTCTCAACAATATTATTAACCAATTTTCTATCTTTGCCTACATTTTATAAGGAGGTTTTTTGATATGCAGTGGGTCAAATAAGTTACTTGTCTACAAATCACACATTGAATAAATGATTGATCTAGTACTCAAATATAGATGCTACCAATAGGGAACATAACTTAGCTCTACTTTCCAAGATTACCTATAAACCTTCATTTTTAAGTGAAAATATCAGAAATTCATTGTACTTTGATCATAACTCAGGTTTGGGTTCCATTAATGAAATGTCCTATTCCATTTAGTAAGTAACTCAGTTAAATTCAGATCAAGGAATAACAGCTTACCTTCTGGTAGCAGTAACTTTCAAAAGTCTTCACCACCTAGCCACCTACAAACACAAGAGCTCTGGGCTCTGGAGAAGAATCAGCTGGGCTCTTTGCTAGATGCTTTATATATTCCCCAAAGACTATGCCCATTTCCTCCCAGTGACAGGGTTCTCAAACCTGTGGAAAGGTGCACATGATTAGCTTTTGGAAGAGTTGAAAACACACCTTAACACCATTGACTGAAGTAAAACCTCTGAAACCTACTTAGTCCAATTGCCACAATCCAATCTAGAGTAAAATAGCTATACCCTAAATTCACATTTTTAATCCCTGGAAGTGTTTTTTAAATAAATGAATTTCAAGGACAGAGGAACCTGGCGGGCTGCAGTCCATGCAGTCACAAAAAGTCAGACATGACTGAGTGACAGCATAGCACAAAGATCATTTGCTGATAAGTTCCTCATTTAATTACCATGTCATATTAAACTGCTTATTTAACTTAGATTATCAAACGTTGTGGCTAAATATTTTATTTAACTAAATGATTACTTAGTTCATAGATCATAGATCATAGATCTTCCCAGTCTATGAGAACTTGGATGTAGGAGTCTACTTATTTACTAGGCTGAGAATTTATTTTTGGTCCAAAGTAGACAGAAAGTAAACAATTACTGAAGTGAATAATTATAAAACAACTTAGAATGCCTTCTGAAAATGAGTAGCAAGGAAATGATGGTGCACAGATACATTTATACAAATAAAAACTGTTGACAGGGAAGTTATGGACTTTAGTTGAGGACCACAATTTTTTTCCAATATAGAACATAAAGCCATTAATTCAAATATGCCATATATTAGGAGATAGTTTGAAGAACAGGGAGAAAGTATAGATGAGCTCTGAGTAGAAATGGGCTGGAAACTGGCCAAGGTTCACTATGAGTGAAATCATTTCTATATTGATAATACTAATGATAATGACAGGATTAAAATGATGATAAAAGAGGCAAATGTTAATATTTTAATTATGTTTACTAATTATGTACATTGGATCAACTTCTCTGAAATGGATTACTTATTTTAATTTTCTCAACAATATTATTAACCAATTTTCTATCTTTGCCTACATTTTATAAGGAGGTTTTTTGATATGCAGTGGGTCAAATAAGTTACTTGTCTACAAATCACACATTGAATAAATGATTGATCTAGTACTCAAATATAGATGCTACCAATAGGGAACATAACTTAGCTCTACTTTCCAAGATTACCTATAAACCTTCATTTTTAAGTGAAAATATCAGAAATTCATTGTACTTTGATCATAACTCAGGTTTGGGTTCCATTAATGAAATGTCCTATTCCATTTAGTAAGTAACTCAGTTAAATTCAGATCAAGGAATAACAGCTTACCTTCTGGTAGCAGTAACTTTCAAAAGTCTTCACCACCTAGCCACCTACAAACACAAGAGCTCTGGGCTCTGGAGAAGAATCAGCTGGGCTCTTTGCTAGATGCTTTATATATTCCCCAAAGACTATGCCCATTTCCTCCCAGTGACAGGGTTCTCAAACCTGTGGAAAGGTGCACATGATTAGCTTTTGGAAGAGTTGAAAACACACCTTAACACCATTGACTGAAGTAAAACCTCTGAAACCTACTTAGTCCAATTGCCACAATCCAATCTAGAGTAAAATAGCTATACCCTAAATTCACATTTTTAATCCCTGGAAGTGTTTTTTAAATAAATGAATTTCCAAAATATGAATTTTGTATATGTGTTTTACATATTATGCTCCTGCTCAGTCACTTCAATCGTGTCCAACTGTTTGTGACCTCATGGACTGTAGTTCACCAGGCTCCTCTGTCCCTGGGATTCTCCAGGCAAGAATACTGCAGTGGGTTGCCACGTCCTCCTCTAGGGCATCTTCCCAACCCAGGTATGGAACCCACGTCTCCTGAGGCTCCTGAATTGCAGGCAGATTCTTTACCATTGAGCTATTGGGGAAGCTCTTAACAAAATATATTTCAATTCTAATCAGTAACCCATTACCACCCACTTGATCCATTGATTACTTGTCTGAATCTGCCTCTATTATTTCCTTGACTTATTTTTTTTAAGAAATAGGACTCATTCTCATTTCATTGTTCAACTCAGCTCAGTCAAGTGCCCCAATACCACTTACAGCACTGGCAGAAATAGCCCTCTACTGTCTGATGGATCTTGTTAACTTCATCTGAACTAGCATTCTCTGAAATTTTATAATGTTTATTGGGTTCTCCACTAATTTCTTCCCTCTGTGTTTTTGGTTTTGGTAGCACACTCGTGCTTTTTTCCTTTCCATCTATAACTGCACACACAGTAGCTATTGGTGGTTCTTCTCTAAGTGTATATCCCTTGTCCTAGTACCCTAGGTGCTCATGCCCTCTCATTCTATTTTTCGATATATAAGCACAATTGAAATACTGATGCTATATTGTAGACTAAATGATCACATCATAGTTGTATACCACATGATTGAAAGGCATCATAGTTTTTCTTAAAGAAATATGAGATTATGTGCTAAATTTCATCAAATATCCCTAAAGGTTTTCTTTGTCTTGGCTCGGTTTGCATCCTCTTCCTGCTCCATAAGACATTTTCTTGTTCAATCAATGATTGGGTGTGGACCTTCACTCAGGAAGGACACTTGACATGAAAATTTAAAACACATTCTTTAAACTACATGAGATGATCAGTCATCACAAATCTGCTCTTCTCATAAGGCCATGTCTAAAAAAGTGAAGCCTATTTTTACAATGTTAATATTTTAAAATTGATCTGTTGATATATGGCTGTTCTGGGTCTTGGTTGCTATGCACAGGCTTTCTCTGCTTACAGTGAGAGGGTCTACTCTCTGCTGTGGTGTAGGGACTTCTCATTGCAATGGCTTCTCTTGTTTCCACTTCTCTTGCTGCAGAGCACAGGATCTAGGCTCATGGCTCCAGCAGCTGCAGCACTCAGGCTCCGTTGTTCCAGTGCATGTATTTGGTTGCTCTGTGGCACCTAGGATTTTCCCGGACCAAGATCAAATCTGTGTCTCCTCCATTGGCAGGTGGATTCTTAACAACTGGACCACCAAGAAGTCCCCAAGTTGATCTTTAATATTGTTTCCTCTTTGAATTTGAAGATTAATAATAATATGTTTATCCCTGATATTGCTTTATTTTGTGTTCCTCTGGTCATACAACAATACATTTACAATTTCAAATTTGATCTATGTTTTTTGGAGGGAAGATCATAGTGTGTTATCATGCAATTCCATTGTATAAGATATCTTCAGGTCTAGTGGGATATAAAGTTCTGTTCATTACCCAACTTCCCAACTCTCCCCACAAAAATTTATACCTCATTGTGAGAAATACCTTGACTAGATGCAGTGTTGACTTTGTAACAAGTTTCATTTTGACCTCACTGAAGGCTTCAAGATCTTAGCTCCAGTTACTTTACTTTCCTCACTTCTATACCTCCTCTCATTTCTGTTCACAAATTGGAATGCACCGTAATTCAAGGGAGAATTTAATCCACGACAGGAGAGCTGCAAATATGCTCTCCCTGGATTTTGCTACTAACATTATTACTTATGTAAATTGAAATGTGAGCTTGGACTACACAAGCTGACAGATGGATATATGAAAATTTGAACACATTTGAATAAACTGTCTACATAGAATACGCAGAATTTTGCATTGGTCTGTACTGTATGTTTAACTACTTGGTAAGAAGAGGAAACTTATTTTTAGAGTCTAACAATAAAATCTAGAAATATGTTGTTATAAATAAGTTGGGTGGAAGAAATCTAGGAAATAAATGAAAACAACCCTAGAGTCCTCTCTCCCATCGTCTTCCCTATAAAACATTAAAATGAGCACACCCACCACATGTGAAATATTCTCCTGCCCATTTATAGTCTTTCTCACCAAACTTTCCCCACACAAGACTCCAAGTCACCCTAGTTCCGTCCCCAGACATCACTGATCTGTATGCTGCTGTTATTGATTAGATGTACTTTCTAGAACATTATATAAATAGAATCATACACTACATCCTCTTCTTTTTTAATCTCACTTTCTTTTGCTCAGAATGATTATTTTGAGATTCATCTTTTTGTAGTGTGTTTTAATATAAATGTCATTTAATGTATTGCAAAGTAGTGCTTCAGTTATGGATATACCACAATCCATGTATCCATTCACCTGATTAGTAGATACTTGTGTTATTCCTATTTTACTGCCATCTTACTATGGTTTATTGATATTTCCTATAACGCTGCTATGGGTCTTGTGCTGAAATTCTGGAGAAGAGAATCTCTCGTTCTGTTGGGAGTGGTGGGCTCATGGTCTCACCCTGTAGCAGTTGGTGCCATCTTGCTCTCATGAAGCAGAGTCACCTGAGTGAGAGGTGTGTGTGTTAAGTCATTTCAGTCATGTTTGACATTTTGTGAGCCCATAGGCCTCACTAAGGAGAGCTGAGAGGTCAGGAGAGATGATTCCTTGATTCCTGCTGACATCACTGAGCTCCAGGAACAGCCCTGCTGGAAGCTGTCTGCCTGTGGACTTAGTTACCACCTGCACCTAAAACCTCAGAATGTGCAGATATTGAACAGGCTTACCAGGTGACTAAATGGTAAAGAATCAACCTGCCAATGAAGAAGATGTAGGAGACACAGGTGTGATCCCTGGGCCAGGAAGACCCCCTGGAGGAGGAAGTGCAACAACTCCAGTGTTCTTGCCTGAAGAATCCCACAGTCAAAAGCGTCTGATGGCCACAGTCCATGAAATTGCAAAGAGTCGCACACGATTCAGCACGCACCTAGTCACACAGATGTTGGTTATGGAGTCACTTGTGGAAGTGTAGAACTGTGAGAAAATAAAAGATTACCTATGTGTCTGCCTTTCTATGTGTGTTTCCAAGAAGAGAAATCATCACATAGCTCTCCAGAGAAGTCCCTGCTCAGGAATTCACAATAGGAAGTCTTCTCAAACTTCAGTCTGAAGTTTGGTGGTCTGAGGCCAAATTTGCTTGTGGGTCTCCTCCCTGTGTGGCCCAGAACTCACCTCTCACAGTCAGTTTAGTCGATCAGTCATGTCCGACTTTTTACGATCCCATGGACTGCAGCACACCGGGCCGCCCTGTCCATCACCAGCTCCTGAAGTTTACACAAACTCTTGTCCATTGAGTCAGTGATGCCATCCACCCATCTCATCCCCTGTCATTCTCCTCTCCTCTGCCTTCAATCTTTTCCAGCATCAAGGTCTTTTCAAATGAGTCAGTTCTTTGCATCAGGTGGCCAAGCTATTGGAGTTTCAGCTTCAGCATCAGTCCTTCCAATGAATATTCAGGAATGATTTCCTTTAGGATGGACTGGTTCAATCACCTCCCAGTCCAAGTGACTCTCAAGAGTCTTCTCCAACACCACAGTTCAAAAGCATCAATTCTTTGGCACTCAGCTTTCTTCACAGTCCAACTCTCACATCCATACTTGACTACTGGAAAAACCATAGCTTCGACTAGACGTACATTTGTTGACAAAGTATATGCCATCTAGGTTGGTCATAACTTTTCTTCCAAGGAGCAAGCGTCTTAATTTCATGGCTGCAGTCACCATCTGCAGTGATTTTGCAGCCCCCCAAAATAAGCTCTGTCACTGTTTTTATTGTTTCCCCATCTATCTGCCATGAAGTGATAGGACCAGATGCCATGATCTTAGTTTCCCAAATGCTGAGTTTTAAGCCAACTCTTTCACTCTCCTCTTTCACTTTCATCAAGAGGCTCTTTAGTTCTTCTTCACTTTCTGCCATAAGTGTGGGGTCATCTGGATATTTTAGGTTATTGATGTTTCTCCCGGCAATCTTGATTCTAGCTTGTGCTTCATCCAGTCTAGCATTTCTCATTATGTTCTCTGCATATAAGTTAAGTAAGTAGGGTGACAATATACAGCCTTGACATACTACTTTCCCAATTTGGAACCAGTCAGTTGTTCCATGTCCAGTTCTAATTGTTGCTTCTTGACCTCCATACAGATTTCTCAGGAAGCAGGTCACGTGGTCTGGATGGAAGCTGTCTGCCTGTGGACTTAGTTACCACCTGCACCTAAAACCTCAGAATGTGCAGATATTGAACAGGCTTACCAGGTGACTAAATGGTAAAGAATCAACCTGCCAATGAAGAAGATGTAGGAGACACAGGTGTGATCCCTGGGCCAGGAAGACCCCCTGGAGGAGGAAGTGCAACAACTCCAGTGTTCTTGCCTGAAGAATCCCACAGTCAAAAGCGTCTGATGGCCACAGTCCATGAAATTGCAAAGAGTCGCACACGATTCAGCACGCACCTAGTCACACAGATGTTGGTTATGGAGTCACTTGTGGAAGTGTAGAACTGTGAGAAAATAAAAGATTACCTATGTGTCTGCCTTTCTATGTGTGTTTCCAAGAAGAGAAATCATCACATAGCTCTCCAGAGAAGTCCCTGCTCAGGAATTCACAATAGGAAGTCTTCTCAAACTTCAGTCTGAAGTTTGGTGGTCTGAGGCCAAATTTGCTTGTGGGTCTCCTCCCTGTGTGGCCCAGAACTCACCTCTCACAGTCAGTTTAGTCGATCAGTCATGTCCGACTTTTTACGATCCCATGGACTGCAGCACACCGGGCCGCCCTGTCCATCACCAGCTCCTGAAGTTTACACAAACTCTTGTCCATTGAGTCAGTGATGCCATCCACCCATCTCATCCCCTGTCATTCTCCTCTCCTCTGCCTTCAATCTTTTCCAGCATCAAGGTCTTTTCAAATGAGTCAGTTCTTTGCATCAGGTGGCCAAGCTATTGGAGTTTCAGCTTCAGCATCAGTCCTTCCAATGAATATTCAGGAATGATTTCCTTTAGGATGGACTGGTTCAATCACCTCCCAGTCCAAGTGACTCTCAAGAGTCTTCTCCAACACCACAGTTCAAAAGCATCAATTCTTTGGCACTCAGCTTTCTTCACAGTCCAACTCTCACATCCATACTTGACTACTGGAAAAACCATAGCTTCGACTAGACGTACATTTGTTGACAAAGTATATGCCATCTAGGTTGGTCATAACTTTTCTTCCAAGGAGCAAGCGTCTTAATTTCATGGCTGCAGTCACCATCTGCAGTGATTTTGCAGCCCCCCAAAATAAGCTCTGTCACTGTTTTTATTGTTTCCCCATCTATCTGCCATGAAGTGATAGGACCAGATGCCATGATCTTAGTTTCCCAAATGCTGAGTTTTAAGCCAACTCTTTCACTCTCCTCTTTCACTTTCATCAAGAGGCTCTTTAGTTCTTCTTCACTTTCTGCCATAAGTGTGGGGTCATCTGGATATTTTAGGTTATTGATGTTTCTCCCGGCAATCTTGATTCTAGCTTGTGCTTCATCCAGTCTAGCATTTCTCATTATGTTCTCTGCATATAAGTTAAGTAAGTAGGGTGACAATATACAGCCTTGACATACTACTTTCCCAATTTGGAACCAGTCAGTTGTTCCATGTCCAGTTCTAATTGTTGCTTCTTGACCTCCATACAGATTTCTCAGGAAGCAGGTCACGTGGTCTGGCATATCCATCTGTTGAAGAATTGTCTACAGTTTGTTGTGATTCCACAGTCAAATAAAGCATAGTCAATAAGGAAAAAATAGATGATTTTCTGGAACTCTCTTGCTTTTTCGATGGTCCAGCGCATGTTGGCATTTTGAACACCCCTCACACACTCACAACTACTCATCATGGCCTTCTAACCTTTGGGCTCTGACATGAAAGGATCCAGACCCTCCAGCTGACTCAGGGGAATGTGGAAATGATGCTCTAGGTTTGAGCAGGTGTGCTGAGTCTGCATGGAAGCATTACTGGGTCCTCAGGGGTGGCCTGTGGGGTGTGGAGAGAAGACTTTCCCTCTTCACCTCGGGGCCCTGCTTCTGGAGAAACTTCAGTGGCCACCTTCACCAGGAGCTCAAGTTGGCCCTCATTGGCAGTGTGGCACCATGGACCCTCACTCAGGGAGATGGACGGGGTATCCCCATCAAGCAGCTCCTTGCTTCTCTAAGGTGGGACTCTGCAACAACAGTGACCAGCAGCCGACCTGGCCTGGAGGTATCAGAGCCTGGTGTGGCTATTATCTTATCCCTGCCTCTTCTGCCCACTGGACATTCGCGCCCAGAGCAGGCCCACACCTGAGTCTGCACAGACGTCCACCCGGTAGGAAGAGATCTGTCTAGAAGGCTTGGGATAAACCTTGGGTGAAAGAGTGCTGCCCTGGTTTTCCACATCTCATCCCATCAGCTCTGACCTGGGTGTGCATGTGACTGGCCTGCCAGGATTCTGACCCCCCCATCAGTCTGCTCTTACTGGAGGCTGATCCACCCCACATAAATCCTGCACCTCCACATGTACAGGGAGGGGACGTAGGGCTATCAGGCTGGATTGGATGGGTGGCCTGTCCTGAGCTAACCTGCCCTGCACCTCCCAGGGTTACTTTTGGGTCCCTCTGGGAAAATGGCCAAAGGCTCTGGGGTGAGATCACCCAAAAGTCTGCAAGGTCAGAAAGCACTCTCACTGGGAACTTTCCT
The DNA here is from genome assembly GCA_006410535.1 of Litocranius walleri. NCBI lineage: Eukaryota > Metazoa > Chordata > Mammalia > Artiodactyla > Bovidae > Litocranius > Litocranius walleri. Next base: position 195,366 of record SJYG01000675.1, read on the forward strand.
GAGACCAGGGCCTCGGGTGTCAGGACACAACCCAACAAATCCCTTACTCCTCTCCCGCCCAGTGGGCTCTGTATGGGGCGTCTCTAGAAGTGGGGGCCTGGTTACCCAGACTCCAAGTTTGGGGGCTCTCTTGCCCAGGAACTGAGGTCCCATTCTGGGATCTGCTTGCCCTGGCTTTGCCCTTACCCAAAGCTCCCTGAGGGCATCTGTGAGCTGCTGACCACTCTGCCCACCCCATGCCATGCCCATCATAGTGAAACTGACACAGCCCAGCCCACAGTCCCTGGGAAGCCTAGGTGTAGCCAGGGGCCCAGCCCTGAGGAAGCAGCTGGATTTAGACCTGGCTCCTCCTCCTCTTGTGACTGGAGACAAGCCACGTGCCCCTCAGCATCTCCTCAGAACTTTACCTGCACAATGGGCATCACTCTGGAATCTGCTTTCTAGGGAAGCCATCAGCTGTATACACTTTTAAACAGCTAGAGTTCCTGTAAAATTCATGGCTCTGTATCACATGGAACTCATGAACACACTTAGCAACTAAGGATGACATAAAAGGCTGAATTAGCACACAATGCAGCTGAAACAGTTCTGAGTCTCCTCTGGGGTCTGGGGACAGTCATTCCCTTTCCTGCTTTTTTCCTAGATTCCTACCTCCGACCTCTCTGCCATGGGAGAGTTGAAATTCAATAAAATTCAGACATCTTACCCTCTTGCATACAAACAACAACAAAAAAAGATGTTATGAATATATATATATATGTATTTGTATAGATATATGTTTTCATTTTTTAGGTAAGTATTTAGGACTCAGATGAACAGATAAGTGACAATATAGCTGCACTATTTCATATTTCCAGTAGCAGAATATGAGTATTCAAGTTCCTTCATGGATTTGCCAATACTTAGTAGGTACAGTCTTTAAAGTTTTAAAAGTGCTATACTATTTTTATTTACTTTTCATTTGAAAAGACTCTAAGGCTGGGAAAGATTGAGGACAGGAGGAGAAGGGGACAACAGGAGGAGAAGGGCAAATCCAGGGCAAGCAGATCCCAGAATGTGACCTCAGTTCCTGGATGAGATGGTTGGATGGCATCCCCGACTCAAAGGAGATTGGTTTAGGTAGACTCCAGGAGTTGGTGATGGACAAGGAGGCCTGGCATGCTGTGGTTCAAAGAGCCACAGCCCACTCTTTGTGGGCTGCAAAGAGTCAGACTTGACTGAGTGACTGAACTGAACTGAATGATTACTGATATTGAATATCATTCAGTAAAAATATTCAACACATATGTACCTTCGGTGGTGAATCATCTGTTTGAATTTCATACACATAATTTATTGGTAACGCTGAAGAAGCTGAAGTTGAATGGTTCTATGAAGACCTACAAGACCTTTTAGAACTAACACCCCAAAATAGATGTCCTTTTCATTACAGGGGACTGGAATGCAAAAGTAGGAAGTCAAGAAACACCCGGAGTAACAGGAAAATTTGGCCTTTGAGTACAGAATGAACCAGGGCAAAGGTTAATAGAGTTTTCCCAAGAGAAGTCACTGGTCACAGCAAGCACCCTCTTCCAACAACACAAGAGAAGACTCTACACATGGACATCAACAGATGGTCAACACTGAAATCAGATTGATTATATTCTTTGCAGCCCAAGATGGAGAAGCTCTATACAGTGAGCAAAAAACAAGACCGGGAGCTGACTGTGGCTCAGATCAAGAAACCCTTATTGCCAAATTTAGACTTAAATTGAAGAAAGTGAGGGAAACTGCTAGACCATTCAGGTATGACATAAAACAAATCCCTTATGAGTATACAGTGGAAGTGAGAAATAGATTTAATTGACTAGATCTGATAGACAGAGTGCCTGATGAACTATGGATGGTTGTTCATGACATTGTACAGGAGACAGGGATTAAGATCATCCCCATGGAAAAGAAATGCAAAAATGCAAAATGGCTGTCTGGGGAGGCCATACAAATAGTTGTGAAAAGAAGAAAAGTGCAAAGGAAAGAAGAAAAGGAAAGATATTCCCATCTGAATGCAGAGTTCCAAAGAATAGCAAGGAGAGACAAGAAAGCCTTCCTCAGTGATCAGTGCAAAAAAATAGAGGAAAAGAACAGAATGGAAAACACTAGAGATCTCTTCAAGGAAATTAGAAATACCAAAGGAACATTTCATGAAAAGATGGCTCAATGAAGGACAGAAATGGTCTGGACCTAACAGAAGCAGAAGATATTAAGAAGAGGTGGCAAGAATACACAGAAGAACTGTACAAAAAAGATCTTCATGATCCAGATAATCTCGATAGTGTGATCACTCACCTAGAGGCAGACATCCTGGAGTGTGAAGTCAGGAGGGCCTTAGAAAGGATCAGTACGAACAAAGCTAGTGGAGGTAATAGAATTCCAGTTGAGTTCTTTCAAATCCTGTAAGATGATACTGTGAAAGTGCTGCACTCAATAGGCCAGCAAATTTGGAAAACTCAGCAGTGGCCAAGGGACTGGAAAAGGTCAGTTTTCATTCCAATTCCAAAGAAAGGCAATGCCAAAGAATGTTCAAACTACTACACAATTGCACTCGTCTCACATGCTAGTAAAGTAATGCTTAAAATTCTCCAAGCCAGGCTTCAGCAATATGTGAATGTGAAGTTCCAGATGTTCAAGCTGGTTTTAGAAAAGCCAGAGGAACCAGAGATGAATGCCAACGTTCACTGGATCATCATAAAAGCAAGAGAGTTCAGAGAAACATCTATTTCTGTTATAGTGACTATGCCAAAGCCTTTGACTGTGTGGATGACAATAAACTGTGGAAAATTCTGAAAGAGATCTGAATATCAGCTACCTGACGTGCCTCTTTGGAAACCTGTATGCAGGTCAGGAAGCAACAGTTAGAACTGGACATAGAACAGCAGACTGGTTCCAAATAGGAAAAGGAGTACGTCAGGGCTGTATATTGTCACCCTGCTTATTTAACTTATATGCAGAGTACATCATAAGAAACGTTGGGCTGGATGAAGCACAAGCTGGAATCAAGATTGCTGAGAGAAATATCAATAACCTCAGATATGCAGACAACACCACTCTTATGGCAGAAAGTGAAGAGGAACTCAAAAGCCTCTTTTAAAAGTGAAGGAGGAGAGTAAAAAAAATTGGCTTAAAGCTCAACATTCAGAAAATGAAGATCATGGCATCTAGTCCCATCACTTCATGGGAAATAGATGGGGAAACAGTGGAAGCAGTGTCAGACTTTATTTTGGGGGGCTCCAAAATCACTGCAGATGGTGATTGCAGCCATGAAATTAAAAGACACTTACTCCTTGGAAGGAAAGTTATGACCGGCCTAGATAGCATATTTAAAAGCATAGACATTACTTTTCCAACAAATGTCCATCTAGTTAAGGCTATGATTTTTCCAGTAGTCATGTATGGATGTGATCGTTGGGTGGTGAAGAAAGCTGAGTGCCAAAGAACTGATGCTTTTGAACTGTGGTGTTGAAGAAGATTTTTGAGAGTCCCTTGGACTGCAAGAAGATACAACCAGTCCATCCTAAAGGAGATCAGTTCTGGGTGATCATTGGAAGGACTGATGTTGAAACTTCGATACTTTGGCCACCTCATGCAGAGTTGACTCATTGGAAAAGTCTCTAATGCTGGGAGGGATTGGGGGCAGGAGGAGAAGGGGACAAAAGAGGATGAGACGGCTGGATGGCATCACCGACTTGATGGACATGGGTTTAGGTAAACTCCAGGAGTTGGTGATGGACAGAGAGGCTTGGTGTGCTGTGATTCATGGGGTGACATAGAGTCAGATTTGACTGTATGGCTGAACTGAACTGAATAATAAAGAAAAAAAAACAGCTAGCTATATATTTTAAAATTCAAATTTATAAACTTCTTCAGGCATGTAGGCTAATTTTGCTAAAACAGTAGTAAGAGAGGAAAGAACCTCTGAGAGTCAGGTCAGTGGAAGCAGACAAATAGAGAAAATTTAAAGAGATTCTCTATGAATGAAACAAATTCATCTGATAGATGTGCATGATTCATAGCATATGAGAAAAAGTTTTAATGAACTGTTTTCTGGTTACTGCGTATTTGTAAACACTATGACAAAGCCTGTGGTGCCCAAAAGAGGAACTCTTGCAGGAATCTTCATCATAGGAAAGACTCAGTCTTGCTGCCCACGTGCAGCCATGTGAACCCAGACTCATTTCAGGAGCCTACACTGGGTGATGAACAGGCTCAACAACTTTGTATGGACTTACAGCAATACACAGGTCACACATTTTCCTGTGCCATGAAAAGTAATTAGAGTAATGTGGCTATGATCTTCCTCCCTTTATAATCTCAGAATTGTTATATTTTTGCATTGTGGATAGGTATTGTTTCTTCTGCAGATTTTCTGATAGTTCCTGAGAATTATATTAACATATTTTCCAGTCAGAACTCCCATGAAGACTTAGCCTCTTTTATTCCTGAAAGATTCTAGGTAGACACTTCTGTGAGAGACAATTTTATTTTTAAAAAAGGATTTTACTGGATTCTCCCTTTTGTTTCCACAGTATAAATTTCCTAACAATATAAAATCACCAACTACAAATGCAAGCTGTCTGATAATTTGAAAAGCTGGAACTATAGACATGACCGTCAAGATGCAGCTTTACCAATCTTGAGAAAGAAGAATGGAACTGAAGGAATCAACCTGCCTGACTTCAGGCTCTACTAAAAAGCTACAGTCATCAAGACAATATGGTACTGGCACAAAGACAGAAATATAGATCAATGGAACAAAATAGAAAGCCCAGAGATAAATCCACGCACCTATGGACACTTTATCTTTGACAAAGGAGGCAAAAACATACAATGGAGAAAAGACAATCTCTTTAACAAGTGGTGCTGGGAAAACTGGTCATCTACTTGTAAAATAATGAAACTAGAACACTTTCTCACACCATACACAAAAATAAACTCAAAATGGATTAACGATCTACATGTAAGACCAGAAACTATTAAACTCCTAGAGGAAAATATAGGCTAAACACTCTCTGACATAAATCATAGCAGGATCCTCTATGGCCCATGTCCAAGAGTAATGGAAATTAAAGCAAAAATAAACAAATGAGATCTAATTAAATGTGAAAGCTTTGCACAACACAGGAAAGTATAAGCAAGGTGAAAATACAGCCTTCAGAATGGGAGAAAATAATAACACATGAAACAACTGACAAAGAATTAATCTTAAAAATATACAAGCAACTCCTGCAGTTCAATTTCAGAAAAATAAGCCACCCAATGAAAAAATGGACCAAATAACTAAACAGACATTTCTCCAAAGAAGACATACAAATGGCTAGCAAACACATGAAAAGATGCTCAGCATCAGTCATTATCAGAGAAATGCAAATCAAAACCACAATGAGGTACCATCTCAGGCCAGTCAGAATGGCTGCTACTAAAACGTGTGCAAACAATAAACGCTGGAGAGGGTGTTGAGAGAAAGGAACCTTCTTACACTGTTGGTGAGAATGCAAACTAGTACACTCACTATGGAGACCAGTTTTTTCTTAAAAAACTGGAAATAGAACTATCATATGACCAAGAAATCCCACTGCTGGACATACACACTGCTGCTGCTGCTGCTGCTAAGTTGCTTCAGTCATGTCCAACTCTGTGCGATCCCATAGATGGCAGCCCACCAGTGGCTCCCCTGTTGTTGGGATTCTCCAGGCAAGAACACTGGAGTGGGTTGCCATTTCCTTCTCCAATGCATGAAAGTGAAAATTGAAAGGGAAGTCACTCAGTCATGTCTGACTCTTTGTTACCCCATGGACTGCAGCCCACCAGGCTCCTCCATCCATGAGACTTTTCAGGCAAGAGTACTGGAATGGTGTGCCATTGCCTTCTCCAGCATACACTGAGGAAACAAGAATTGAAAGATACATGTGTACCCCAGTGTTCATTGCAGTACTATTTACAATAGCCAGGACATGGAAGCAACCTGGCTATCCATCAGCAGATGAATGGATAAGAAAGCTGTGGTACATATATTCAATGGAATATTACTCAACTATTAAAAAGAATGCATTTGAATCAGTTCTAAAGAGGGGGATAAAACTGGAGCCTATTGTAAGAGAGAAATAAGTCAGAAAGAAAACACCAATATGGTATATTAATGCATATATATGGAATTTAGAAAGATGGTAATGATGACCCTATATGTAAGACAAGAAAAGAGACACAGATGTAGAGAATAGACTTTTGGACTCTGTTGGAGAAGGCGAGGGCAGGCTGATTTGAGAGCACAGCATTGAATCATATATATTATCATACGTGAAATAGATCACCAGTCCAGTTTCAATGCATGAGACAGGGTGCTCAGGGCTGGTGCACTGAGATGATCTTGAGGGATGGGATGGGGAGGGAGGTGGAAGGGAGGGTCAGGATGTGGAACACATGTACACCCATGGCTGATTCATATGAATGTATGGCAAAACCACCACAATATTTTAAAGAAATTAGCCTCCAATTAAAAAAAAAAAAAAAAGATGCAGCTTTGTATTCTAGAAGATCTGTAAGAGGAACCAAGATATTCATTTATATACAAACATTCTTGTACTGAGCTCCAGGCATGTGTCAGGATTTCTAGAGAAGAAAGACTGTGCACTGAATGTACCCAAAGACATATTTCTTATGTGTGAAGAAGGATATTCCTCACAATCTTTTGACCACCTTCCAAAGTTTTCTCCTTATATAGATGACTTCTAGGTAGGGTTGGTGTTTCTTGATGTTGAAGGTAGAGATGTCTTGAGGTAGAATTAGCAGCCTTGAATGCTGCTTAAGTTTTCCACATACTCAGATGAGTCTTTCAATTTCTCTGTCAAGTTTTCTTGTAAACTAGACAAAAATTGTTGAGGAATAAATCAGAAACCTGACAGTGGCTTATGAAGCCCGTATCTGAGGTCGTCCTTCTTAGCTGAAAGAAATAAGTAAAAGTTTGTGATTGTTTAAGATATCTTCCCTAGAGGGGAAAAAGACATGGGGATGTTATAGTAGACAAAGATTCTGTAGCTCTTCATTGGCTTAACTGTTGCCAGGGGAGAAGCTTTTCTTCCTGTTGGGTTCTGCGCTCTTTGGAGGACGTGAGGGCGCCCTCTCCTGGCTTCCTGCCTCTATGTCATCTACAGTAGGTTTTCACACCAAACTGTAAACTGGGTTTTTAAGAAACATTCTCAAATTTCCAGAACTCTCATGGGAATAGCTTTTAACCCCAATGAAAAGTGAAAGTGTTAGTCTCTCAGTCACATCCGACTCTTTGCGACCCCGTAAACTGAAGCGCGCCAGGCTTTCCTGTCCCTCACCATTTCCCGTAGTTGGCCCAAGTTCATGTCCATTGAATTAGCGATGCTATTCAACTGTCTCATCCTCTGTCAAACTCTTCTCCTCCTGCCCTCATTCTTTCCCAGCATCAAGGTCTTTTCCAATGAGTTGGCTCTTCACATTAGGTGGCCAAATTATTGGAGCTTCAGCACCAGTCCTTCAAGTGAATACTGAGTTGATTTCTTCCTTTTAGGACTGACTGGTTTGACCTCCTCGTCCAAGGGACTCTCAAGAGTCTTCTCCAGCACCATGGTTCAAAAGCATCATTTTAAAAGTTTAGATGTAGAGACTGTTTTTAATTATTATTTCTTCATTTAAAAAATCTCAAAGACTTAAAACATCAAAAGCATTTATTTTGCTCACAAATGTGCCATGTGGGCAAGGCATGGAGAGTAATAGCTGGTCTTGGCTCCACTCAGCTGAGGCAGCTTAAAGGCTGAGGTATATAGGTATCTGAAAGCTTGCTCATTCACACGTCTCTCAGTTGGTCTCACTAACAACTAAGACTTTCACCAAGACTGTCAACAGAAATAGGGACACACAACCCTTTGTTTAACTTGGGCTTCTTTACAACACGATGGTTGTATTCCAGCGGTAAGTATCTCGAGAGAAAAGCGAGCAGAAGCTGTGTAATTTTTAGATCTAGCCTTGGAGGCTTCATAGTATCATATCTGCTGTACTCTTTAGCTCAAAGCGTATACAACCCCTTCCAAGCTGAAAAGGAGAAAATGCACTCCTTGTCATGACTGTTGGTGTGACAAGGATTTGAAGAGCTTTAAACACCAAAAATATTGCTGTGAATATTTTCAGAAAATGCAATCTAACATAAATGTTCCTTTTTCCTCATTCCCATATTAAGTAATAAAAATGATGTCCACAAAATAGTAATAGAACATTATTTTTAATGAATTGACAGTAGAAAGTACAAAACTCAACTTGTTTGTCTAGCTCACATAATATGAAATCAATTATCTTATAATTGCTAAGTTATTAATCTGATAGTTTAAGCTCCATGAGAGCAGCAGATCACTGTTTTGCTTAATCATTGTATCTCCAACACCTGGTGAGATTCTAGCCTTTGTCAAATAAATGTTTAAATTTTCTAAGTAAAGGAATATATGTGAATAAACTTTATATTAAAAGTCACTACTTCCTGTGTAACTCAATCCCATAGTCTTTTGAACATGTTTATATTTTAGAATCTTAATACAAACTTTTATATTAATATATGTTTTAGTGTGACCCACACAAATATAGTGATAATTCAAAGTTCTTGAGGATTATAATCTTGCCAAGGTGGGTGTACAGTCAAGCCACCCAAGATGGCTGTTCTCTTGTGCTTTGTCCATCCCCTGCCAATCCAGTGCCTGCTTCAGCTACACCTTACTCATATGACTGACCTTCTATGTACTTGCCCCAGGCCCCAGCTTATGACTGTTCTAACCTTTGGTGGTGGTTCAGTCACTAAATCATGTCCGACTATTGCGACCCCATGGAGTGTAGCTCACCAAGCTCCTCTGTCCATGGGATTTCCCAGGCAAGAATATTGGAGTTTGTTGCCATTTTTATCTCCAGAGAATCTACCTGACCCAGGGATCAAACCCCCATCTCCTTCACTGCAGGTAGTCTCCTGCATTGCAGGCTGATTCTTTACTGGGAGCCACCAGGGAAGCCCATTCTAACCTTTAGATCGGAACATTTCCACCTGGAGGGCTTATCAAAGAGGCTGTGGTGGGCCTGAGCCTCTCTTGGTTTCCCTGGTAACTGATGAGCTAACCTGATGTCAATTTCCCCTATAATTGGCCACCGCCACCTCCGTCTCCCCTGGAATGAAGACTGCTGCCACCTCCTGCTGGCCGCCCAGGGCATGCTGTGGATGTTGCTCCAGGACCTTGCTTCTGTCAATGCCGGCCGGCTGTTTCTTCAGTCTTGAATCTGGGCAGGCACAGACCTGTGGAGTGCAGCCTGACCAGGGTTGGGGGGTGGGTATCAATACCCAATAGTCTTTTCCTATTTCTTAAGCAAAGAAACCAGCCATCTGAAGTCAGAGCAATTTTTTAATGTATTTTATTTATTTGGCTGTGCCAGGTCTTAGCTGTGGCACACAGGATATTTGATCTTCACTGTGGCTGAGTGATCTTCTGTTACTGCATGTGGGATCTAGTTCCTTGACCAGGGATGGAACCTGGGCCCCTTGCACTGGGAGCTGGCGTCTTAGCCCCAGGAATACCAGGGAAGCCCCAGAGCAAGTTTTTAAAAATCAGATACATTACCAATTTTTGAACTACTCTTTTAAAAAGTACCTACCTTCTTCCAGTGACTAAAATACACCCAGAAGTCAATTAAGTCACTGAAAACAATGTACAAATTCTTTTGAAACATTGCATGTATTTGTAATTTACTTCAAATGTATGTACAGATCCAAGGCTTAAGGAAACCTCAGTCTGTTTGTCTGTGTCCTCCTTTTATGGTCTCTGCACGAATGCCAAATCTCTCTTGAGTGGCCCTCTAGCCTTCTCTCTGTTCCTCACCTCAGTGGAAACATGGAAACTGACCAAACCTGATTTCTAACATAGGAAAAAATTTTCTGTTTTGTTGCTCATAAAATAGCTCATGCTTTGATTACCTCCCATGTTACATTGTATGTATTGGGGGACTTACATGTCTGGACTACAGTCATTAGTTGTAAGATTAGTGAATGGTTTACTTTGAAGTGCTGCATGTGGTTTCATTTGCTAATCAATGAATGCTTAGTTTCCTAAACCAAGGAGGCTTGTCAGTTTCAATTCCCTTCAATAATATTTCCTGCTAACAAGGATGAAATTACATGGTAGGGGAATGTGGAGGACCGTGTGATAAGCTTTAAGATGCGTTCCATTTTGAATGTGGAAGAGAATGTTGTCAGGTGAATTTCTTAAAACTGCTGCTGCCACTGTGCGCTTTTGTCGTGCCCGGCTCTTTGTGACCCCATGGACTGTAGCCTGCCGGGCTCCTCTGTCCATGGGATTCTCTAGGCAACAATACTGGAATGGGTTGCCATGTCCTCCTCCAGGGAATTTTCCCAACCCAAGAATAGAAACTGTGTCTCTTGTGGCTCCTGCATTGCAGGCAGATTCTTTACCACTGTGCCCCCTGTGAAGACCACTAAGATCCCTCAAGGCCTATTGTCTCTAAAGTGACACAAATAGGTTAGTCTGAAAGCGAAAGCGAAGTCGCTCAGTCATGTCCGACTCTTTGTGATCCCATGAACTGTAACCCACCAGGCTCCTCAGTCCATGGAATTTTCCAGGCAAGAGTACTGGAGTGGGTTGCCATTTCCTTCTCCAGGGGATCTTCCCAAACCAGGGATTGAACCCGGGTTTCCTGCACTGCAGGCAGACGCTTTACTGTCTGAGCCACCAGGGAAGTTAGTTTGAAAGCGACAGTGATAAAAATATAACTTTGTAATCTACTTGTTAAATTTCTGATAAATTCTTACCAGCATGGCACTTAACAAAAGGGTAGTAGGGAGCATGAGAGCAAGGAGACGCTGCTCTGACATTGTCTTTAATAAGGTTTGCACTGGACCTCCTTGCCTTATTCCTGATTTTGGAGGCAATGCTTTCAGCTTTTTATTTTAAAGGTTTACTCATTTATTGGCTGTGGTGGGTCGTTGTTGCTATACACAGGCATTCATTCCCTGGTTGTGGTGAGCAGGGGCTACTCTCTCTCTGCTGTGTGCAGGCGTCTCCATGACAGTGGCTTCCCTTGTTGTGGGCCATGGACTCTAGGTTCACAGGCTTCAGCAGTTGTAGCACACAGCCTCAGGACTCGTGGCACACAGGCTTAGCTGATCCTGAAGCATGTGGGATCTTCCTGGAACAGGGATCAAACTCCTGTTCCCTGTATAGCAGGGCAGATTTCTAACCACTGGATCACCAGAGAAGCCCTCAGTTTTTCACCATTGAATCTGATGTCAGCTGTTGATTTGCCATATATGGCTTTATTATAGTGAGGTAGGTTGCCTCTATGGCCACTTTCTGGAGAGTTTTATCATCATCAGGAGAGCTTTTGTTATCAAAATCTTTTTCTGTATATATTGATATGATCATCTGGTTTTATTCATCAGTTTGTTAATGTGGTGTATCACATGGATTGATTTGTGGATACTGAAAACTTCTTGCATACATGGGATAAACCTCACTTGATCATGGAGTATAATCCTTTTAATGCATTGTTGGATTTGGTTTGCTAATATTTTGTAGAGCATTTTTCCATAAAATTAACACTCCTGTGGCTCAGATCATGAAGTTATTACCAAGTTGAGACTTAAATTGAAGAGGCAAAACCTCTAGGCCATTCAGGTATGACCTAAATCAAATCCCTTATGATTATACAGTGGAGGTGAGAAATACATTTAACTGACTAGATTTGATAAAGTGCCTGATGAACTTTGGAATGAGGTTTGTGACATTGTACAAGAGACAGGGATCAAGACCATCCCCATGGAAAAGAAATGCAAAAAAGCAAAATGACTGTCTGGGGAGGCTTTACAAATAGGTGTGAAAAGAAGAGAAGCAAAAAGCAAAGGAGAGAAGTAAAGATATAAGCATCTGAATGCAGAGTTCCAAAGAATAGCAAGAAGAGATAAGAAAGCCTTCTTCAGCGATCAATGCAACGAAATAGAGGAAAAGAACAGAATGGGAAAGACTAGAGATCTCTTCAAGAAAATTAGAGATACCAAGGGAACATTTCATGGAAAGATGGGCTCGATAAAGGACAGAAATGGTATGGACTTAACAGAAGCAGAAGATATTAAGAAATGGTGGGAAGAAAACACAGAAGAACTGTACAGAAAAGGTCTTCAAGATCCAGATAAATCACAATGGTGTGATCACTCATTTAGAGCCAGACATCCTGGAATGTGAAGTCAAGTGGGCCTTAGAAAGCATCACTACGAACAAAGCTAGTGGAGGTGATGGAATTCCAGTTGAGCTGTTTCAAATCCTAAAAGATGATGCTGTGAAAGTGCTGCACTCAATATGCCAGCAAATTTGGAAAACTCAGCAGTGGCCAAGGGACTGGAAAAGGTCAGTTTTCATTCCAATTCCAAAGAAAGTCAATGCCAAAGAATGCTTAAACTACTGCACAATTTCACTCATCTCACATGCTAGTAAAGTAATGCTCAAAATTCTCCAAGCCAGGCTTCAGCAATACATGAACAGTGAACTTCTGGATGTTCAAGCTGATTTTAGAAAAGGCAGAGGAACCAGAGATCAAATTACCAACATCCGCTGGATCATGGAAAAAACAAGAGAGCTCCAGAAAAACATCTATTTCTGCTTTATTGACTATGCCAAAGTCTTTGACTGTGTGGATCACAATAAACTGTGGAAAATTCTTCAAGAGATGGGAATACCAGACCACCTGACCTGCCTCTTGACAAATCTGTATGCAGGTCAGGAAGCAACAGTTAGAACTGGACATGGAACAGCAGACTGGTTCCAAATAGGAAAAGGAGTATGTCAAGGCTGTATATTGTCATCCTGCTTATTTAACTCATGTGCAGAGTACATCATGAGAAACGCTGGACTGGAAGAAACACAAGCTGGAATCAAGATTGGCAGGAGAAACATCAATAACCTCAGATATACAGATGACACTACCCTTATGGCAGAAAGTGAAGAGGAAGTAAAAAGTCTCTTGAAAGTGAAAGAGGAGAGTGAAAAAGTTGGCTTAAAGCTCAACATTCAGAAAATGGAGATCCGGTCCCATCACTTCATGGGAAATTGATGGGGAAACAGTGAAAACAGTGTCAGGCTTTGTTTTCTGGGGCTCCAAAATCACTGCAGATGGTGACTGCAGCCATGAAATTAAAAGATGCTTACTCCTTGGAAGGAAAGTTATTACCAACCTAGACAGCATATTCAAAAGCAGTGACATTACTTTGCTGACTAAGATTCGTCTAGTCAAGGCTACGGTTTTTCCTGTGGCCATGTATGGATGTGAGATTTGGACTGTGAAGAAGGCTGAGCGCCAAAGAATTGATGCTTTTGAACTGTGCTGGAGAAGACTTTTGAGAGTTTCTTGGACTGCAAGGAGATCCAACCAGTCCATTCTGAAGAAGATCAGTTCTGTGTGTTCTTTGGAAGGAATGATGCTAAAGCTGAAACTTCAGTACTTTGGCCACCTGATGCGAAGAGTTGACTCATTGGAAAAGACTCTCATGCTGGGAGGGATTGGGGGCAGGAGGAGAAGGGGATGACAGAGGATGAGATGGCTGGATGGCATCACTGACTCGATGGACGTGAATCAGTGAACTCCGGGAGTTGGTGATGGACAGGGAGGCCTGGCATGCTGCAATTCATGGGGTCGCACACAGTTGGACATGACTGAACGACTGAACTGAACTGAACACTCCTGCATCATTGGTGGGGATGAAAATCTGTACAACCAGTTTGGAGAACATAATGTAGGTTCCTTAACAAAACTGAAAGTAGAGCCACCATTTGATACTACAATCTCATTCCTGGGCACCTAGCTGGAGAAAAACAATCCAAAAAGATACATCCACCCCAGTTTTAATAGTAGCACTGTTCAGAATAGTCAAAACACAGAGACAACGTAAATATCCATCAACAGAAGAATGGATAAAGACGCGATTACATATGCACAATGGAATTTTACTCAGTCATGAAAAAATGAAATAATGTCATTTGCAGCAACATGGATAGACCTAGAAATAGTCACACTGAGTGAAGTAAGTCAAAGATAAGTATGTGATATCACTTAAATGAACATACTTACAAAACAGAAATAGAGTCACAGATTTAAAAAATATATGTATGGTTACCAAGAGCAAAGGGAAGGGGGACAAATTGGGAGATAGTGGTTAACATATACACAGTAGTATATATAAAGTAGAAAACTAATAAGGATGTATTTTATAGCACAGGGAACTACTCTCTAGTGACATACATGAGAAAATAATCTAAAAATGATTAGGTATATGTTTATGTATAACTGATTCACTTTGCTGTGAGGCAGAAATTTACAAATTATACATCAACTATACTCCAACAAGAACTAAATAAAAATAAATACCCAGAAAAAGTGTGTAGTGTTTACATTTTATGCCAAAAGAAAATGTAAGCACTCCACATTTTTTCTATGTATCTATATATAAAGAATGTTATAGCTCCTTCATATCATTGCCTGTAAATTATAGTGAGAACTAATAAGAAAGGCTTTCATCTTTATTGTGTTATCATTTACATTTTGTAAAAATTCACCCATTGAAAGGAAACAATTTTTAGTAAGTACACTAAATTGTATAAGCATTGCAAAAATCCAGTTTTAGAGCACTCTCATTAGCCCTCAAAATTTTCCTTCATCCTGTTTTCAGTCAATTCTCTCATTTACCTCCAGCCCTAATTACCTCCAGCTGGCCTGATACCTGTATTTACACATTTGGGTTTTTTTAACATACATTTCATACAACTGGAATCAACATGCAATCTTTAGAATCTGGCTTCTTTGCTTAGCCTGTTTCTGATATTAATTCATGCTATTTCATTTATCAGTATTTCATTCCTTTTTATTGTTAAATAATATATCATTGTAGAGATATACCACATTTTAATTCATTCACCATTTGGATATAGGAATGCTTCAAGTTTTGGACTATTTTGAATAATGCTACTATAACATTCATGTACAAGTCTTTGTGTGAATATATTTTTTCCATTTATGATAGGTAGATTCTTAGGAGTAGAACTCCTGAACTACATAATGTTTATGTTTAACTTTTCAATATTATATCAAATTGTTCTCAAAAGTGACTGTAGCGATTTACATTCTCAGCAGCAAAGTATGAGGATTTCATTTTCTCCATATCCTGTCAACACTTATTATCTGTCTCTGATTATAGTTATTTTGGTGAGTGGAAAATAATTTATAATTTACTAATTATCAGTGATGCTGAACATCTTTTCAAGCACTTGTGGCCATTTGTACATGAAGAGAATAATAAAGCAGGGTAATTTGCAAAGAGAAGAATGAGGTGACATCATTGTTACTATTTTTAAAAGTAGTCAGTCATGATCTCTCCACCAAAAAGAAAGCATTTGGAGAGAAACCTCAAAGGATTGGGGAAAAGCATTCCAGGTAGAGGAAACCAGAAATACAATGCCCTAGAGTGAGAGCAGTTTTCAAACATTCTAAGTAAACCAGGAGGACACTGGATATGAAGCAAAGTGGCAGAGTGGTGATGGAAAGCAAGTAAAAGAGATGGGCTGGCAGGAGTGAAGGTCTTATAGGGGTTTAAAATTAGGGATTAAAACAAGACCCATTTTCCCCTTCAGTCAGTCTATCCCATCAGGAAGCATTCATAAGCCTCTTATCCTTCTCCATCAGAGGGCACACAAAAAACGAACCAATCTAATCACATGTACCACAACCTTGTGTAATTCAGTGAAACTATGAGCCATGCCAAGTAGGGCCACCAAAGACGAACAGGTCAGGGTGAAGAGTTCTGACAAAATGTGGCCCACTGGAGAAGGAAATGGCAAACCACTTCAGTATTCTTGCCTTGAGAACCCCATGAACAGTATGAAAAGGCAAAAAGATAGGACACTGACAGATGAATTCCCCAGATCGGTGGGTGCCCAATATACTACTGGAGATCAGTGGAGAAACAACTCTAGAAAGAAGGAAGAGATGGAGTCAAAGTAAAAACAAGATCCAGTTGTGGATGTGACTGGTGATGGGAGCAAGCTTCAATTCTATAAGAGCAATACTACATAGGAATCTAGTATGAAAGGCCCATGAATCAAGGTAAATTGGAAGTAATCAAACAGGAGATGACAAGAGTGAACATCGAATTTTAAGAATCAGTGAATTAAAATGGGCTGGAATGGGTGAATTTAACTCAGATGACCATTAAATCTACTACTGTGGAAAGAATCCCTTAGAAGAAATGGAGTAGCCATCATAGTCGATAAGAGTCAGAAACACAGTTCAGTTCAGTTTAGTCGCTCAGTCGTGTCTAACTCTTAATGATCCATAAATCACAGCATGCCAGGCATCCTTGTACATCAGAAACACCTGGGGTCCACCCAAACCCATATCCATTGAGTTAGTGATGCCATCCAACCATCTTATCTTCTGTCGTCCCCTTCTCCTGCCCTCAATCTTTCCCAGCATCAGGGTCTTCTCAGATGAGTCAGCTCTTTGCATCAGGTGGCCAAAGTATCAGAGTTTCAGCTTCAGCATCAGTCCTTCCAAGGAATATTCAGGACTGATTTCCTTTAGGATGGACTGGTTGGATTTCCTTGCAGTCAAAGGTACTCTCAAGAGTCTTCTCCAACACCACAGTTCAAAAGCATCAATACTTCTGTGCTCAACTTTCTTTATATTCCAACTCTCACATCCATATATGACCACTGGAAAAACCATAGTCTTCATGAGATGGACCTCTGTTGATGAAGTAATGTCTCTGCTTTTCAATATGCTGTCTAGGTTGGTCATAACGTTCCTTACAAGTAGTGTCTTTTAATTTCATGGCTGCAATTACCATCTGTAGTGATTTGAGAGCCCATAAAAATAAAGCCAGCCACTGTTTCCACTGTTTCCCAATCTATTCGCCATGAAATGATGGGATCAGATACCATGATCTTAGTTTTCTGAATGTTGAGCTTTAAGCGAACTTTTTCACTCTCCTCTTTCACTTTCATCAAGAGGCTCTTTAGTTCTTCTTCACTTTCTGCCATAAGGGTGGTATCATCTGCATACCTGAGATTATTGATATTTCTTCTGGAAAACTTGATTCCAGCTTGTGCTTCCTCCAGCCCAGCGTTTCTCATGATGTACTCTGCAGTACTTGGATACAATCTCAAAAACAACTATTTGTTTTCAAGTCAAACCATTCAATATCATGGTAATACAAGTCTGTGCCCCGACCAGTATTGCTGAAGAAGCTGAAGTTGAATGGTACTATGAAGACCAACAAGACCTTCTAGAATTAATACCCCCCAAAGATGTCCTTTTCATTATAGGGAACTGGAATGCAAAAGTAGAAGGTCAAGTAATACTTGGAGTAACAGGCAAATTTGGCCATAGAGTACAGAATGAAGCAGGGCAAAGGCTAATAGAGTTTTGCCAAGAGAATGTACTGCTCATGGCAAACATTCACTTCCAATAACACAAGAGAAGACTCTATACTTGGACATCACCAGATGGTCAACACAAAAATCAGATTGACTATATTATTTGCAGCCAAAGATGGAGAAGCTCTATACAGTCATCAAAAACAAGACAAGAAGCTGATTGTGGCTCAGATCATGAACTCCTTATTGACAAATTCAAACTGAAATTGAAGAAAGTAGGGAAAACCACTAGACTGTTCAGGTATGACCTAAATCAAATCCCTTATAATTATACAGTCGAAGTGAGAAATATATTTAAGAGACTATATCTGATAGGCAGAGTGCCGGATGAACTATGCATAGAGGTTTGTCACATTGTATAGGAAAAGGGATCAAGACTATTCCTATGAAAAAGAAATGCAAAAACGCAAAATGGCTGTCTGAGGGGGGCTTACAAATAGCTGCGAAAAGAAGAGAAGTGAAAACCAAAGGAGAAAAGGAAAGATATACCCATTTGAGTGCAGATTTCCAAAGAATATCAAGGAGCAATAAGAAAGCCTTCCTCAGTGATCAGTGCAAAGAAATCGAGGAAAATAATAGAATGAGAAAGACTAGAGATCTCTTCAAGAAAATCAGAGATACCAAGGGAACATTTCATGCAAAGATGGGCTTGATAAAGGATGGAAATGATATGGACCTAACAGAATCAGATATTAAGAAGATGTGGCAAGAGTACACAGCCAAACTCTATAAAAAAAGGTCTTCATGACCCAGATAATCATGATGATATGATTAGTCATATAGAGCCAGACATCCTGGAATGTGAAGTCAAGTGGTCCTTAGGAAGCATCACTATGAACAAAGCTACTGGAGGTGACGGAATTCCAGTTGAGCTAGTTCAAATCCTAAAAGATGATGCTGTGAAAGTGCTGCACTCAATATGCCAGCAAATTTGGAAAACTCAGCAGTGGCCACAGGACTGGAAAAGGTCAGTTTTATTCCAATCCCAAAGAAATGCAATGCCAAAGAATGCTGAAACTTCCACACAATCGCACTCACCTCACAAGCTAGTAAAGTAATGCTCAAAAGTCTCCAAGCCAGGCTTCAACTACACATGAACCATGAACTTCCAGATATTCAAGCTGGCTTTAGAAAAGGCAGAGGAACCAGAGATCCAATTGCCAATATCAACTGAATCATGAAAGATCATGAGAGTTCCAGAAAAACATCTATTTCTGCTTTATTGACTATGCCAAAGTCTTTGACTGTGTGGATCACAATAAACTGTGGAAAATTCTGAGAGAGATGGAAATACCAGGCAACTTGACCTGCTTCTTTGGAAACCTATATGCAGGTCAGGAAGCAACAGTTAGAACTGGACATGGAACAACAGACTGGTTCCAAATAGGGAAAGTAGTACATCAAGGCTGTATATTGTCACTGTGCTGATTTAACTTATGTGTAGAGTACATTGTGAGAAATGCTAGGCTGAAGGAAGCCCAAGCTGGAATCAAGATTCTTGGGAGGTTTATCAATAACCTCAGATGTGCAGATGACACCACCCTTATGGGAGAAATGGAAGAAGAACTAAAAAGCTTCTTTATGAAAGCGATAGAGGAGAGTGAAAATGTTGGCTTAAAGCTCAACATTCAGAAAACAAAGATGATGGAATCCGGTCCCATCACTTCATGGCAAATAGACGGAGAAACAGTGGAAACAGTGGCTGACTTTATTTTTTAGGGGGTTCAAAATCACTGCAGATGGAGACTGCAGCCATGAAATTAAGCACACTTCCTGGAAGGAAGGTTATGACCAAACTAGACAGCCTATTAGAAAGCAGAGACATAACTTTTCCAGCAAAGATCCGTTTAGTCAATGCTGTGATTTTTCCAGTAGTTATGTATGGATGTGAGAGTTGAAGTATAAAGAAAACTGAGCTCAGAAGAATTGATGCTTTTGAACCGTGGTGTTGGAGATCCAACCAGTTCCTCCTAAAGGAGATCAGTCCTGAGTGTTCATTGGGAGAACTGATGCTGAAGCTGAAACTCCCATACTTTGGCCACCTGATGTGAAGAGCTGACTCATATGAAAAGACCCTGATCTTGGGAAAGATTGGTAAAGACGATGAAATGGTTGGATGGCATCACTGACTCAATGGACGTGAGTTTGAGTAAAGTCTGGGAGTTGGTGATGGACAAGGAGGCCTAGCATGCTGCAGTCCATGAGGTAACAAAGAGTCAGGCATGACTGAGCAGCTGAACTGAAGTGAACTGAAGGTTAATTATACTTCAAACCTGAACTCATAGAAAAGAGTTCAGATTTATGGTTTCCAAAGGTGGAGGAAGATCGATTGAGAGGGGAAATTGGATGAAGGTGGTCAAAATGTACAAACTTCCAGTTATAAGGTAGAGAAGTATTAGTGGTATAATGTGCAATATGACAAAAATAATTAATACTACTGTATGTTACATATGAAAATTAATACAGTAAATCTGAATTCTTATCACAAATATTTTTCTATTTCTTTAATTTTGTATCATATGAGATAGGAGATTTTCACTAAACTTTATTGTGATAGTCACTTCACTATGTATGTAGGAAAATCATTTACACCTTAATCAAATACACCTTAAACTTATATAGTGATGTGTGTCAATTATAGCTTAAGAAAACTGGAGGGGGGAAAAAAAGAAAAAGGTTATTATAAGGATTGAGATTTGGTGGACAGATATCTACTAATTCAACCTGAGGAAATTTATGTAAAAAAATACAGAAGAAAACAATTGATACTTTGTAAATTTATACTATGAGTTAATAGACAAGATTATTCATATCGGCAGATTAATATGTTCACTCTCTGTAGGAACTGGAAAGATAGTATATAGATAATGAAAAATAAGGACACTTGAACTCAGCTATCTAATCATTCCTGGATACTCAATTTTGTGTGTGAGAAACTTGCTAGCCATTCATTCTAGGATGTACAAATGCACTGCTAACACTTAAGAGGGCAAAATGGTCCTGTGGCCTGATTGGTCAATAGAAAAAATGCCACGGCTTCATTTGAAAAAGGACCCAACTGCTGTCCACTCTCAAAGTGATTTTGTTTCCATTATGATTGGTAAAAAGAGATATTTCATTATTATTATCATTTTCATTTTACTATAAGTCAGAGAAAATTTTTGTTTGGTTACTGTTCCTTTGAATTTGTTCTTCTGTCATTTGGCTATTCTAAACAACTCCTTGCCTATTTTTATGGTTATTCATCTGCACACTATGAAATATAAGAGCTGAATACATAGTAGAAGTGTTAATGTTATATCTTTTATGTGCCCTGAAGTTGTCTCCCAAATATATACTTGACCTCACTTCTGGGATGTTTATTGAAATAATTTTCAATTTTCCTCTTATCAGACATAAATATGTACTTTTCCTCCTTGGATTCTAGACATTATTATGAGTCTTCAGACTCATAGAAAATTCAAATATTCTGCTAACATTTTTCCTAGGATTATGATGACTTTCCTGTAATTCACTTATAATAATTTTATCTATTTAACTTTGTGTGCATGTATGTGTGTATTTGTGTATAACGATAGGAGAGATATCCAATTCTCTTTTCTTTGAAGAGGAAAGACAATTTTAACAGCACTATTGATAAGAAAACAATCATCATTTGACAGTGAACAGAGACGCTGTCTTTACCTGATACATGCATACACATGCATATGCACGCACACTCACAAACATACTCTGCAGTCCATCACTTTATTTCTGTTTTACTAATTTACCCATGCTAAGCCAATATTATCTTCTTGGATATTTTTCTTTCAAAAGAATTGTAAATCACTTTAATATTAGGCCTTCTACTAAAATTTCTTGTAATTCATATGTTAACTTAAGAAGCACTGTAGCTTTTTTGCTATTGTGTTACACAGAACATGGTAAATCTTTCCTTTAGCAACATATTGATTAGTTTCTTTTAGAAGTGGTTTATGAATCCCTTGATATAGATAATATAATTGTCTTGTTAAAATTATTTCTAATTATTTTATGGTTTTTGTTGCCATTTTGAATAGGTTAACTTTATTTTCATTTATAGCTGGTTATGTAAAACAAAAAAAATATTAATTTGTGTATTTATAATGTACACAGCTACTTTGAACATTTCCCTTAAGAGGACCAGCCGACTTAGATTTCTTAGGTTTCAATTTTTATCAAAAAATATAGATAATTTTGCTCTTTTCCATTGATAGTACTGATTACTGTTTTTTTTCTTATCGCATTTGCTAGAATGTTCTGTTTAAAGTTAATAATAATAGTCAAAATGGGCTTCGTATTGCTTACAAGTGAAAACTATTCTATCCTAAGACAGGACATCCTAAGAAAGTTTCTTTTGTTTCTTATTTTAGTTAGGTTTTATTAAGAATATCTGCTAAATTTCATCAAGCAACTTTAAACATCTATGGCTGTATTCATTTGGCACTCTCCATTAACACCATAGTGTCAAAAATGTGTTATAGTTCCTGATTTTTGTACTTTCATATTCCTGGAATCCTACCTGAAGATCTCATTGCTAAATTCCAATTAATAATATTTTATTTGAATTCATAATTTAAACTGTCATTGAACTGTGTTTTCCTTCTCTGTACACTCGTTGTCATGTTTTGTTATTAATATTGTATTGTCTTTCTATAATGAGTTTAGGATTTTTCTCCCATTTTCTTATGGCCTATTCAGGTCAGTTCAGTTCAGTCACTCAGTTGTGTCTGACTCTTTGTGACCCCATGAATTGCAGCAGATCAGCCCCCCCTGTCAATTACCAACTCCCAGAGTTCACTCAAACTCACGTCCATTGAGTCGGTGATGCCATCCAGCCGTCTCATCCTCGGTCGTCCCCTTCTCCTCCTGCCCCCAATCCCTCCCAGCATCAGAGTTTTTTCCAGTCAGTCAGCTCTTCGCATGAGGTGGCCAAAGTACTGGAGCTTCAGATTTAGCATCATTCCTTCCAAAGAACACCCAGGGCTGATCTCCTTTAGAATGGACTGGTTGGATCTCCTTGCAGTCCAAGGGACTCTCAAGAGTCTTCTCCAATACTACAGTTCAAAAGCATCAATTCTTTGGCGCTCAGCCTTCTTCACAGTCCAACTCTCACATCCATACATGACTACTGGAAAAATCATAGCCTTGACTAGATTTAAGCTAAATCTATCTCTTTTCTAAATATTGGATAAAGTTCATCTTTGAAACTCTGATCACAGTTCTTTGTTTAGTAATGTATTTTAAATCACC
This sequence comes from Litocranius walleri, assembly GCA_006410535.1. Taxonomy (NCBI): domain Eukaryota; kingdom Metazoa; phylum Chordata; class Mammalia; order Artiodactyla; family Bovidae; genus Litocranius; species Litocranius walleri. The sequence goes on from SJYG01000675.1 coordinate 218,159, forward strand.
TTTCCAACCTATTTTAGAATAATTACTATCCTAATTTTCCATTTATTCATGTCAGTGTTGCTAATTTATCTTTTTGCTGGGAAGATATCTACATAATCTAGAATTTTAGAAGGTTAGAGTATTCATTTGTAATTATTTAAATCTCATTTGTATCTGGATTATCCATTTTTATCCTAATATGTATTTACTTCCTATTTTGCTTAATTGAGATCATAATCTATATTATTGATCTTTTAAAATTAGTTTTTCAGTTTATCTTTTTATTTGTTTGTAATTTTCTACTTCATTTGTTCAGATTCTACTTCTATGCATCCTTTCCTTTTTTCTCCAAAGAATATTGCTTAATATACAGTATGATATTCCTACACTCCTGGTGGGAATGTAAGCTGGTACAGCCACCATGGAAAACATATGGAGGTTCCTCAGAAAACTAAACATAGAATTACCATTTGATCCAGAAATCTCACTCTTGGAAATATACCCAGACAAAACTATCATTTGAAAAGATACATGAAACCCTGTGTTCATAGCAGCACTATTTACAATAGTCCAAATATCGAAGCAACCTAAATGTCCATTGAGAGCTGAATGGATGAAGATGTGGTCCATATATACAAGGGAATACTACTCAGTCATTAAAAAGAATGAAATAGTGCCATTTGCAGCAACATGGAACCAATTAAAGTTTATATTATTATACTAAGAGAAATAAGCCATAAAGGGCAAGTACTATATGATATCACTTAAATATAGAACCTAAAATATTGCACAAGTGAACCTATCTACAAAACACTAAAAGACTTATAGACATAGATATTAGGCTTATGGTTGCCACAGGAAAGGGGAGAGAGAGGAAAGGACTGGGGGTTCAGAGTTGGTAGATGCAAACAATTACATTTAGAATGGATAAACAACAAGGTCTTAATACATAGCACAGAGTACTGTATTCAGTATCCTGTGATAAACCATAATGGATAAAAGTATTTAGAAATAATATATATATATAAAGAGTGTATATATGTGTATAACTAAGTCACTTTGGACTAAATGCCTCAACTAAAAAGCAAAGGTTGGCTCAGTTCAGTTCAGTAGCTCAGTGATGTCCGACTCTTTGCGACCCCATGAATCACAGCACACCAGGCCTCCCTGTCCATCATCAACTCCCGAAGTTCACTCAGACTCACGGCCATCCAGTCAGTGATGCTATCCAGCAATCTCATCCTGTCGTGCCCTTCTCCTCCTGCCCTCAATCCCTCCCAGCATCAGAGTCTTTTCCAATTAGGCAGCTCTTCGCATGAGGTGGCCAAAGTACTGGAGTTTCAGCTTCAGCATCATTTCTTGAAATCCCAGGGTTGATCTCTTTTAGAATGGACTTGTTGGCTCTCCTTGCAGTCCAAGGGACCCTCAAGAGTCTTCCCCAACACCATAGTTCAAAAGAATCAATTCTTCGACACTCAGCTTTCTTCAGTCCCACTCTCACTGGCTAAATGGATGCAAATGCAAGATGGGTTGAATGCTCCAACCAAAAGACAAAGGCTGGCTGAATGGATACAAAAATAAGACCCCTGTATAAGCTGTCTACAAGAGACCTACCTTACGCCTAAGGACACATACAGACTGAGAGTGAGGAGCTGAAAAAAAGATACTCCATGCAAATGGAAATGAAAATAAAGTAAGCATAGCAATACTCATATCAGATAAAATGGACAAAAATAATAAACATAAACCACAAAAAAAAACTAAAAAAAAAAATAAAGAACATTACAAGAGACAAGGAAGGACACCACATAATGATCAAGGGATCAATCTAAGAAGATAGAGCAATTGTAAATATATATGCACCCAACATAACAGCATCTCAATACATAAAGCAAATGCTAACAACAATTAAACGGAAAATTGACAGTAACACAATAGTAGTTGGGGACTTTAATATTCCAGTCACATCAATGGACAGATCATCCAGACAGAAAATTAATAAGGAAGAACAAGTCTTAATTGATACATTGGACCAATTAGACCTAATTAATACCTATAGGGCATTTCACCCCAAAACAATAGATTTCACTTTTTTTTCCTCAAGAACATTCTCCAGGATAGATCACATCTTGGGTCACAAATCAAGCCTTGGTAAATTTAAGAAAAGCCTGAAACTATTTCAAGCATCTTTTCTGACTACAGTGATATCAACTACGGAAAAAAGTTATAAAATGAACCCATAAACACATGGAGACAAAATAATATGTTTCTGAGTAACCAAGAGATCACTAAAGAAATCAAGGAGAAAAATTTAAAAAATACCTAAAAGCAAATGACAATGAAAATATAACCACTCAAACCCTGTGGGATGCACTAAAAGTCAATGGAATCAACCACGTGTGGACGTGAGTTTGAGCAAGCTCTAGCAGTTGGTGATGGACAGTGAAGCCTGGTATGCTGCAGTCTATGGGGTCACAAAGAGTTGGACATGACTGAGTGACTGAACTGAAGAGGGAAGTTTATAGCAATACAAGCCTTACCTCAAGAATATAAGAGAAACATAAATTAACCACCTAACTTCACACCTAAAGCAACTAGAAAAAGAACAAAGAAGCCCCAAAGTTAGTAGAAGGAAAGAAATCATAAAGTTCAGAGCTGAAATAAATGAAATGAAGAAGACAATAGAAAAGATCAATAAAACTATTAATAAAAGCTGATTCTTTGAGGAGATAAACAAAATTGACAAACCATTAGCCACATTCATCAAGAAAGAAAGGGAAAAGACTCAAATCAATAAAATTGGAAATGTATAAGTATTATTTTAAAAGGTAGAATTCTACTTTGATCAATGGTCAGGATGAGAGAAACACCTGCCATATTAAGCAACATTGTTGACTGTAATGCCCCTAGTGACATCTGGCATGGAACTTTTTTATCCCTGGAGAGAGATTCACATGCTGGTATGGTCAGCAACCTGAACAGGGAATAGAGTTGAACCCCATATCCTCTGATGGGTTAAGTATCTGTTCCCAACTCAGCCAGCCCTCTTGCACCTGCTGAGGGAGATATATATTTTGTTATTCATGTTGTGAAAGAAAGTGAAAGTTAAACTTTCTTAGTGGTGTGCAACTCCTTGCAAACCAATGGACTGTTCATGGAATTCTCCAGGTCAGAATACTGGAGTGGGTAGCCTTTCCATTCTCTAGAGGATCTTCCCGACCCAGGAATTGAACCCAGGTCTCCTGCATTGCAGGTGGATTCTTTACCAGCTGAGCCACAAGGGAAGCCCAAGAACACTGGAGTGGGTAGCGTATCCCTTCTCCAGGGCATCTTCCCAACCCAGAAATTGAACCGGGGTCTCCTGCATTGCAGGCGGATTCTTTACCAACTGAGGTATTAGGAAATCCCATTCACGTTGTAATTGTTTCTATTGAACTGTGTGTGTTGATTATGATCATGGAGACCCTTGAGTGGTCCTGAAGAGAGACCTTAGTTCCCAGCCCAAGAACTGAACCTGGGTAGCCTGGATGAAAACTGGGAATGCAACCATTAGATGACCAGGGGCTGCAGGCTAGAGACAAAGTTGCCCAGGTTCTTGCCTCCATTTGAAAGGGAAGTGTTTTAAGGAGTTTCTTATTAGAGACACAGCACAAAGAGCGAGAGGACACACAGACAATTTGTTTATTTAAGACTGAAGCAAGGCAGAAATTCACACCTGGAGCTAAAGGGTGTGAGGGTCCTCCCTAATGAGAAGGAGTGCAGTAAAGACATGATTAAATCATCAGGTATTTCAGTCTAAGAAGAGTTACTTTCTCCCCCAACCCAAAGACGCAGTGGAGGTAACTCATATTACTAAGGACTTGCAGCAATGCACAGGTCGTGAACTTCCTTGTGGCCTGAAAAGTAACCAGAGAGAAGTAGCCAAGATCCCCCTTTCCCTTTATAATCTCAGAGTTTTTAGGAATTGTCTAGTGGGGTTAGATATCATTTCTTTAGCAGATATGGTGGTAATGCCTGAATCTGATATTTTTTCCAGTCAGAACTGTCCAGAAAGTCTTTGTTTTTTTGGTTTTTAGTGTTTTTGTTTTTTAATCTAGGAAAATTCTACGTGGAGTCACTCTGTTATGTCAAAGACAATTGGCACTTTAAAATTGAGTTTTACTGGATTCTTCTCTTGTTTTCGCAGTGCTAAGTTTCCTAAAATAACAAAATCACCAACTCTAATCACAGGCTGTTTGACAATGTGAGAAGATGAAGGTTCATCTGTGTCATGTTCTAGATCCCACATATAGGTGATATCAACACTTAGTTTGCTTCCATGTCTTCACAATTGTAAATAGTGCTGCTATGAATACTAGGGTACCTATATCCATTCAAATTATAGTTTTCTCCATGTATAAGCCCCAAGAGTTGGGTTGCTAGCAACCTTTTTTTTTTTTTTTTGGTTGCACTGGGCCTTCATTTCTGCATGCAAGGTTTCCCTACTTGCACACAGGCTTCACATTGTGGTGGTTTCTCTTGTTGCAGAGCACAGGCTCTAGGGCGCTCAGGCTTCTGTAGGTATGGTGTGCAGGCTCAGTAGTTTTGGCTCATGGGCTTATTTGTTATGCAGCATGTGGGATCTGCCCAGACCAGGGATCAAACTTGTGTCCCCTGCATTGGCTGGTGGATTCTTATCCACTGTACCAACAAGGAAGTCCTGTTTTTGTTTTTTGGGGGAACCATTACATTTTTTTTCCATGGTGGCTGCAACAATTCATATTCCTGCCAACAATGCAGAAGGTTTCCCTTTTCTCCATACCAGCATTTGTTATTTGTAGACTTTTTAATGATGGCCATTATGACTGGTGTAAAATGGCACCTCTAGTTGTTTTGATTTGCCTTTTTCTAATAATTATTCATGATTATCTTTTGACATGAATGTTTTCTTGAAAGCACACACATACACATAAGTGCACACATGCACACATACCCAAGCACACACACGCAAACATACATTGATGGTCTTCTTTTTTTTTCCTGAAAAGCTTCAGCTCTTTTAAAAGCCCTTCCCTGGAATTTTTATTTTCCATTTTCCTAACGGTGTGTGTGTTAGTCACTCAGTTGTGTCTGACTCTTTGTGACTCCATGGACTATATAGCCCACCAGGCTTCTCTGTCCATGGAATTCTCTAGGCAGGAATACCTCTGTGGGTTGCCATTCTCTTCTCCAGGGGATCTTCTTAAGTCAGGACTCAAACCTGGGTCTCCAGCAGAGCAGGCAGATTCTTTACCAACTGAGCCACCAGGGAAGCCCATTAATGGAATTATATATAAAAACCTTTCTCAAAGCTTTTGAAATTGTTTTTTCCCAAAACTGATACCTTTGAGGTCTTTTGTTTTTATAGTTTGGTTGGTTTTACTTTAAATTATGGTGTGTTGCTGTTGTCTTTAATTTTATTTTTACTTTATTTTGATTTACAATACTGTATTGATTTTGCCATACATTGACATGAAATCCGCCACGGGTGTACATGAGTTCCCAATCCTGAATCCCCCTCCCATCTCCCACCCCATATCATCTCTCTGGATCATCCCCGTGCACCAGTCCCAAGCCTCCTGTATCCTGTATTGAACATAGACTGATGATTCGTTTCTTACATGATAGTATACATGTTACAATGCCATTCTCCCAAATCATCCCACCCTCTCCCCCTCCCACAGAGTCCAAAGTCTGTTCTATACATCTGAGTCTCTTTTGCTATCTCACATACAGGGTTATCGTTACCATCTTTCTAAATTCCATATATATGTGTTGGTATACTGTATTGGTGTTTTTCTTTCTGGCTTACTTCACTCTGTATAGTCGGCTCCAGTTTTATCCACCTCAATAGAATGGATTCAAATGTATTATTTTTAATGGCTAAGTAATACTCCATTGTGTACATGTACCAGAGCTTTCTTATCCATTCATCTACTGATGGACATCTAGGTTGTTTCCATGGCCTGGCTATTATAAACAATGCTGCAATGAACATTGGGGTACATATGTCTCTTTCAATTCTGGTTTCCTCGGTGTGTATGCCCAGCAGTGGGATTGCAGGGTCATAAGGCAGTTCTATTTGCAATTATTTGAGGAATCTCCACACTGTTCTCTATAGTGGCTGTACTAGTTTGCATTCCCACCAACATGTAGGAGAGTTCCCTTTTCTCCACACCCTCTCCAACATTTATTGCTTGTAGACTTTTGGATCACAGCCATTCTGACTGGTGTGAAATAGTACCTCACTGTGGTCTTGATTTGCATTTCTCTGATAATGAGTGATGTTGAGCATCTTTTCATGTGTTTGTTAGCCATCCATATGTCTTCTTTGGAGAAATGTCTATTTAGTTCTTTGGCCCATTTTATGATTGGATCGTTTATTTTTTCTGGAATTGAGCTGCATATGTTGCTTGTTTATTTTTGAGATTAGTTGTTTGTCAGTTGCTTCATTTGCTATTATTTTCTCCCATTCCAAAGGCTGTCTTTTCACCTTGCTTATAGTTTACCTTGTTGGGCAGAAGATTTAATTAGATCCCATTTGTTTATTGTTGCTTTTATTTCCAGTATTCTGGAGGTGAATCATAGAGGATCCTGCTATGATTTATGTCACAGAGTTTTCCTATGTTCTCCTCTAGGAGTTTTATAGTTTCTGGTCTTATGTTTAGATCTTTAATCCATTTTGAGTTTATTTTTGTGTGTGGTGTTAGAAAGTGATCTAGTTTCATTCTTTTACAAGTGGTTGACCAGTTTTCCCAGCATCACTTGTTAAAGAGATTGTCTTTACTCCATTGTATATTCTTGCCTCCTTTGTTGAAGATAAGGTGTCCATAGGTGTGTAGATTTATCTCTGGGCTTTCTATTTTGTTCCATTGATCTATATTTCTGTCTTTGTGCCAGTACCATACTGTCTTAATGACTGTGGCTTTGTAGTAGAGCCTGAAGTCAGGCAAGTTGATTCCTCCAGTTCCATTCTTCTTTCTCAAGATTGTTTTTGCTATTCGAGTTTTTTTGTATTTCACCAATACAGTATACTGACACGTATATATGGAATTTATAAAGACAGTAATGATGACCCTGTATGTGAGGCAACAAAAGAGACACAGAGGTATAGAACGGACTTTTGGCCTCTGAGAGAGGGTTAGAGGGTGAGATGATTTGGGAGAATGGCATTGAAACATGTATACTATCATGTAAGAAACGAAGTGTCAGTCTATGTTCAATACAGGATACAGGATGCTTGAGGGCTGGTGCACGGGATGATCCAGAGAGATGATATGGGGTGGGAGGTGGGAGGGGGCTTCGGCATTGGGAGCTCATGTACACCTGTGGCTGATTCATGTCAATGTATGGCAAAACCAATACATTATTGTAACATAGAATAAAGTAAAAATAAAATTAAAAAAAAATAGAACATGTAATATTATAGAATTGGACTTTTTAAAGATTATGAATGTGGTATAGTCTTTTCAGGATGTCTCTTTTGCCAGGCTCCGTTCCTTTTCTTTTTCTAGGGCTTCCCTGGTAGCTTAGGACTTCTCCTTCCTCCTCCAAGGCAGGAGACCCAGGTTTGATCCCTGGGTCAGAAAGATCCCCTGGAGAAGGGAACGGCAAGCCACTCCAGTATTCTTGCCTGGAGAATTCCATGGACAGAGGAGCCCGCTGGCTACAGTCCATTGGGTTGCAAAGAGTCGGACACAACTGAGCTACTAACCCTTTCGCCCTTTCGCTCATTTTCCTACCAGCTGGCTGTTTCAGTTCAGTTCTCTCTGCCGGTTCCTGTTTTCCCTTGTAGAATGTGTCTGTTTTCACAGCCATAACGATCAGCTTACTGTAGCCAGTCTCCTTGTCTGAATCTCTAGTGTTGTCCTCTGTTCTGAATCCTGTTTCTGTATACCCTACTACTTTTGAGACTTTCTTTTTGATTGCCCTACTGGCACTTAAGCTAAACATATTTAAAACTGAATTTAGCATCTTTCTCCCACAGTCCCCACATTTTGCCTTCTCTCTTAGGTACCATCCTTATAATCATCTGGGCAAAATCCTTTGAGTCCTCTTTGCTACTGCTTCTCCTCTTGCTCTGTCCCCTATATAGTGTCCAATCCCTGCTGCTCTTTCTTTTTTCTATATTTTGGCAATATATTATTATGAAAAATTTCCAACATATAGAAAAACTGAGTTTTTCAGTGAATACGTATATTATAATGAACACTTTGCTATGCTTGCTTTTTCATATAGCTCCCTATGCTCCCTATTCTCTAGTCATACTTTTTTTTTTTTTTTATTAGATCTTTAATCCATTTTGAGTTTATTTTTGTGTGTGGTGTTAGAAAGTGATCTAGTTTCATTCTTTTACAAGTGGTTGACCAGTTTTCCCAGCATCACTTGTTAAAGAGATTGTCTTTACTCCATTGTATATTCTTGCCTCCTTTGTTGAAGATAAGGTGTCCATAGGTGTGTAGATTTATCTCTGGGCTTTCTATTTTGTTCCATTGATCTATATTTCTGTCTTTGTGCCAGTACCATACTGTCTTAATGACTGTGGCTTTGTAGTAGAGCCTGAAGTCAGGCAAGTTGATTCCTCCAGTTCCATTCTTCTTTCTCAAGATTGTTTTTGCTATTCGAGTTTTTTTGTATTTCACCAATACAGTATACTGACACGTATATATGGAATTTATAAAGACAGTAATGATGACCCTGTATGTGAGGCAACAAAAGAGACACAGAGGTATAGAACGGACTTTTGGCCTCTGAGAGAGGGTTAGAGGGTGAGATGATTTGGGAGAATGGCATTGAAACATGTATACTATCATGTAAGAAACGAAGTGTCAGTCTATGTTCAATACAGGATACAGGATGCTTGAGGGCTGGTGCACGGGATGATCCAGAGAGATGATATGGGGTGGGAGGTGGGAGGGGGCTTCGGCATTGGGAGCTCATGTACACCTGTGGCTGATTCATGTCAATGTATGGCAAAACCAATACATTATTGTAACATAGAATAAAGTAAAAATGAAATTAAAACAAACAAACAAAAAGAATACATTGGGTATACGACAGTTACAATAAATGTATTGTAAAAAAAAAAGATACAGAGCCTTTTCTAGAAAATTAAAAATCATATTGGTGACAGGTTTTTACTATTGATTCAATGATTGCTGCCAGGCCTCCATATTCTTTATCTTTTAGGCATCTGGGAGGATGTTAATCAATGTAAACAGGATATGGAAAAAGAAATATAGAAGTTTTGATGTTAGCAACACTAGACTTTTGAGTTAATTACTTTTCTTTTGTTATAAATCACTGTATTCCTTTTACTTGATATAAATTGCTGTAACTTTGCTATGTAAGAATGTAACTTTATTTAGTGCTTTCTGAGAGTGGCACCAGACTTTGGGAAGATCAACACAAATAAGCCTTCTGGTTAACAAACCCTTATCAGAAAAAGGCTGTAAAATGTTAATTGGCCCTTTTGGCCAGAAGATGATGTAAATCACCTAAGAACTGTGTATACAACTAGGTATGCAGAGAGAAAAGCTTGGTTTTGATAAGAGTCTGGGCTGCTAACACTGCATAATTTTGTATTACCCATTGATCTCCATGTATTATCAAAAGTATAAAAAGCCTTCTGAACAGTAGAGGCCGGGGTCAGTCATTGGAAGGACTGGTTTCCCCTGTGTCTCCTCTTTTTTCTAATTTCAGGCTGAATTCCCATCTGGGGCATGGAGGCTCGCCATGTCTACTTACTTGTCCCAGCTTCTAAGATCTGTAAGAGAGAGAGCCCAAGGCGGGGCACTCTCCGATATTCAAACAGGTGCCAGTGGCCCAACGTAGATGGTGCAAGTTCCTTGTCTGGAACTTTATTGATTTTCCTCATAAACCAAGTTATTCAGCATCTTTTCTCCACTTAATTTTCCTACTACACTAATTCTTCCTAATCTAATCCTATATTAATAAATAAATTTTTCCTCGCCTATCTGTCTCCCCTTTGAATCACCCTGGATCCACCAGGGCTGGACACCAGCAGGAGTTATTATTATTTTTGGTATTACAGTGCATTTTCTGAGGAGAAGGGCAAACTATATTTGTTTCTGATAGTGAACTTTTTAATTAATTGACAATTTCAAATGTAAAAATTATAGAAGTGATGGCCAAGAGGTAGCAGTAGTTCTCATAGATACAAATCATTTATCCCATTTGGTCTGGCTCAAATCTTATGGAGACAGACCTGTAGATCTTCGACTGGAAAAGATTTCTCAAGCTCGCCTTGCTGTCCTGATTCCAATTCTAGCCACAAGTTAAGAAGCCTAGACACTCTACAAAGCCAATGTCCATCAGGAGTTTATAACAATAGTTGCTAATATAATATTTTTCCTTCTTCCTGCAGTGTACATTGCACTGGATAGTGAAAGAGTCACTCATCATGTCCTTGTGTTTGAAGATCTGAGATGTCTGCTGGCTGTTCCCGATGGTTCTGTCAACAACACTTCACCAAGATCTAAATATTTTCTTGCCTGGGGAGCTGAGTCATTCACTTCTGGTCAATGGTCCTGGGAGGTGGATGTGGCAGGCTGTTTCAACTGGGCTATTGGATTTTGTAATGATTCTTGGACAAGAGACAGTGACATGGTCCTTGACTCAGATGGAGTTTTCTACTTCTTTGTATCAGAGAGAACAATCAGTGCAGTTTCTTTACTGCCTCCCCATTGTCACCTCAATATGTCAAAAGACCTCTGGGCCCAGTGTGGGTGTTCCTGGATTTTGACTGTGGTGTCCTGAGCTTTGTGAATGTGGCTAATAGTTCTCTCACTTGCAGTTTCCTCTCCTGCTCCTTCCCTTCTTCTCTCAAACCTTTTCTGTTCTCTGGACACTCTTGATCAAGGACAATGTAGAAATCTAAAATCAGGTATCAGAAATGTAAATAATTGACATCACTAATTTAACGTCTGCTTGATTTTCTATAACTTTGCCTTATGAAGCATTTTGATTGATTTGTTTAAGGGTTGATATGTTAAGTGCATGGCTTCCTGGATGGGTCAGCTGTAGAGAATCCTCTTGCCAAGCAGCAGACTTGGGTTTACTCCCTGGTCGGGAAGTTCCCCTGGAGTAGGAAATGGCAACCCACTCCAGTATTCTTGCCTGGAAAAAATCCCATGGACAGAGGAGTCTGACAGCTACAGCCCACGGGGTCACAAAGAGTTGGACATGACTGAATGACTAAGCACATGTCAACTGTATAAAGTTGTATCAACTGTTAAATAAAACTATCTCTGAATAATGTGCAATTTTTATTCTATGTCTTGTCTGTTAATTTCTAAGGTAGTTGAATGCTGAAGAACTCCTGGCTCTGTTCACCCAGATGGTGAGTTAAGGCAAGGATTTGAATTCCCTTATCCCTTCTGTGCATATACCTCACCAAGCCTCAGTTTTAACCTCTTTTTTCATGATGTAACTTGTAAAGCTATTAGACTAAATAAGGGCATCCTGTGTGGTAGACTCAGCATATCTTGTATTTTTTTTTTTTCTGTAAAACTCACAGCCTAATATTGGCTGACCCATCTAGCTTAGGAGGTTTATGTCTGCCATTTGTACAGATAAATCCCAAGTAACAAAAACCAACCTGCTTGAAATATAACTGTTCCAATAAATAGCTATACAAAGTCATAACTAAAAATATGCTCCACCACTGTTAAAAAGCTTATAATGTATAACCATCATCAGAAGAAAAACAATAATATTATTTAACAAAAAGGTTGAATGGGCTACCTATAAAATTCATAAGCTCAAGTGTGTCTGTCTCTATCACAGACACACTAAATATAAATGCATACATACCTTAACAGAATGACATAGAGAAAATAAGAAATTTTAATTGAGGAGAGACCTCAAATCACAGAAATAATGAAATTTCATTTACCAGAATTAACAGCAAAAGTTTTTGGTGAGTGTAATAAAGAATATTTCAGTTCAGTTCAGTTCAGTCGCTCAGCCATGTCAGAGTCTTTGCAACCCCATGAACAGCAGCACTCAAGGCCTCCCTGTCCATAACCAACTCCCAGTTTCCACACAAACCCATGTCCATAGAGTCAATGATGTCATCCAACCATCTCATCCTCTGTCATCCCCTTCTCCTCCCGCCCTCAATCTTTCCCAGCATCACGGTCTTTTCCAATGAGTCAGCTCTTCCCATCAGGTGGTCAAAGTATTGGAGTTTCAGCCTCAGCATCAGTCCTTCCAGTGAATACCCAGGGCTGATCTCCTTTAGGATGGACTAGTTGGATTTCCTTGCAATCCAAGGGACTCTCAAGAGTCTTCTCCAACACCACAGTTCAAAAGCATCAGTTCTTCGATGCTCAGCTTTCTTTATAGTCCAACAGTCACATCCATACATGACCAATGGGAAAACCATAGCCTTGCCTAGACGGATATTTGTTGGCAAAGTAATGTCTCTGCTTTTGAATAAGCTATCTAGGTTGGTCATAACTTTCCTTCCAAGGAGTAAGCGTCTTTTAATTTCATTGCTGCAGTCACCATCTGCTGTGATTTTGGAGCCCAGAAAAATAAAGTCAACCACTGTTTCCCCATCTATCTGTCATGAAGTGATGGGACTGGATAAGATGATCTTAGTTTTCTGAATGTTGAGCTTTAGGCCAACAAGAAAAAGAAAATTGTATTTAAAATACTTTTAGTTAATCCAATCTTCAGTTTCAAAATAATAATATATTACTACCATGTGATCTAATAGGAGTCATAAATAAGTTAGGGTTGCCCATCTCTGCAACAAGAGAAGCCAACCCAATGAGATGCCTATGCACTGTAAGGAAGAGGAGCCCCACTTCCTCAGCTAGAGAAAGCCCAAGGTCAGCAATGAAGACCTATGATAGTTTCAGGTGAGCAGCAAAAGGACTCAGCCCTGCAGATACATGTGTCCATTCTCCTCAAACTTCCCTTCCATCCGCGTGGCCACATGACACTGGGCAGAGTTCCATGTGCTTTAGAGTAGGTTCCCTGCCTGTACATTTATAAAGAATAAAATATTTCCCTAAGACATCAAAGAGTAAGATGAACTCTCAAAACTCATCCCTTTTTATATATAAGAACACAACTACTTCTGTGATACTAATAGTGCATGAGAGCCAAAAATGAATATTTTTCATTTTCAGCCAAGAATATTCAGAAAAGTACAATGAGATGATGATGGTTTACACTCATTTTTAAATATATAAATAAGCCAAAATATTAAAAGTAATGTCATTCTAATACATAAAAATTCCCAAACAGTTTAGTAACTTATGGACTAAAATGCTTATACAAAACACCTGTTTAATACAATCACATAACATAATGAAAAAAAAAAAAAAACACCACCACCACCACAAAGTTATGGTTAAAACATTATTCCTTATAATCTTCAGCATGAGGAATGAGTTGGGGCAGAAATCAGAAGAAATTTAGATGTGGCCTGGAAAATTAGTGCCATTAAGTCAAAGGATGCTGGTTTTAAGGAAAAGCTAACTCAAATGGAGCAGTATTAAATTTTAATTTCTAATTTTTGAAATCAGTAAGAAAAATCTCACTGATAGCTCAAAGGATAAATATAGAGAGAGAAATGCTGCTGCCCACATGCCCATCCTGGCTTCCAAGATAAGGAAGGGCCAGCTCCTCATTTCAGAGAGAAGGGACAGAGACAATTTTCTTAAAGGCATGTCTCCTACTTCCAATCAACCAGATCTTCCCTCCCCAGTTCAGTGCCTGAGTCCTGAGGGACAAAGTCACAGAAAAAAGGGTGGGGGGTCACAGACCCCTGGAGCCTCTCCCATGTCTGGCAGGCAGAGGTTGAGGAGAGCAAACCTTTTCAGTTCAGGGAGCTCAGTCTAGTCCAGGGTACCCCACAGCCCAGTCAGCTCAGGGTTTATTCCACGAAGCGTCATTGGATTGACTTTCTCTCAGGGTGAACGTGGGATAGATGGAGAGGCCAGAAATTACAGCACAAGATGCCTTCTTTCCAAGAGGTCCCACTTTGTATGAAGAGGGAGGGAAAGAAGGAAGGCAGTGAAGAGGCATAGAGAGAAGAGCCCATGGACGTTTGCTGGAAAGCTCTCTGTCCCTTCAGGTTGTGAACTAAACTCAGTTGGAATCCGAGTCAGAGGAGTCCCCTGAGGACAATGAGCTGGAGCCGTGGTCCTCCAGCTCAGAATCTCCATCTTCATCCTCACTGCTGGGGGCTGAGGAGCCTTCCTCCTCTTCCTCATTTTGTTCTGATCTCCCTAAGGCAGGAGAATGTTCTCCAATCATGTCTTGTGATTCTGACTCTGCAGCCTGAAGCCCTGGGTTCTCTCTAAGCTTTCCTTGCAGATTCTCTGATGATGGGGACTGTAGACTCATCCTTCTAATCTTGGGGTTCGGGCCCCCCGTCACATTCATGTTCTTACGCTTAGCACAGGTCGCCTCTCTGTAGGCAGCATATTCTTCAGGAGACAGAGTCCTGAGCCAGAGATCAAGGTCCACCTTGTACTTGGTCTGCAGTTCCTCTGCCTGCTTCTTGTAAAGCTCCTTCTGGTCCTGGGGGACCCGCTGCCAGCGTCTACTGATCTCCACCATGCGCTCTCTTGGGGGCACCACTTTCAGTTCCCTGCTTGACCAGAGATCCTGGTGGAACTTGTGATAGCCATTCATTGGGGGCTTCTTGGGCTCTCCGTGGAATTTCCACTTCATGGATAAATTGTTTTCTGGGGGAAGCTTCACTTTTTGCACATTTTCCTGAAACATGCTGCAGTCACCATCTGCTGTGATTTTGGAGCCCAGAAAAATAAAGTCAACCACTGTTTCCCCATCTATCTGTCATGAAGTGATGGGACTGGATAAGATGATCTTAGTTTTCTGAATGTTGAGCTTTAGGCCAACAAGAAAAAGAAAATTGTATTTAAAATACTTTTAGTTAATCCAATCTTCAGTTTCAAAATAATAATATATTACTACCATGTGATCTAATAGGAGTCATAAATAAGTTAGGGTTGCCCATCTCTGCAACAAGAGAAGCCAACCCAATGAGATGCCTATGCACTGTAAGGAAGAGGAGCCCCACTTCCTCAGCTAGAGAAAGCCCAAGGTCAGCAATGAAGACCTATGATAGTTTCAGGTGAGCAGCAAAAGGACTCAGCCCTGCAGATACATGTGTCCATTCTCCTCAAACTTCCCTTCCATCCGCGTGGCCACATGACACTGGGCAGAGTTCCATGTGCTTTAGAGTAGGTTCCCTGCCTGTACATTTATAAAGAATAAAATATTTCCCTAAGACATCAAAGAGTAAGATGAACTCTCAAAACTCATCCCTTTTTATATATAAGAACACAACTACTTCTGTGATACTAATAGTGCATGAGAGCCAAAAATGAATATTTTTCATTTTCAGCCAAGAATATTCAGAAAAGTACAATGAGATGATGATGGTTTACACTCATTTTTAAATATATAAATAAGCCAAAATATTAAAAGTAATGTCATTCTAATACATAAAAATTCCCAAACAGTTTAGTAACTTATGGACTAAAATGCTTATACAAAACACCTGTTTAATACAATCACATAACATAATGAAAAAAAAAAAAAAACACCACCACCACCACAAAGTTATGGTTAAAACATTATTCCTTATAATCTTCAGCATGAGGAATGAGTTGGGGCAGAAATCAGAAGAAATTTAGATGTGGCCTGGAAAATTAGTGCCATTAAGTCAAAGGATGCTGGTTTTAAGGAAAAGCTAACTCAAATGGAGCAGTATTAAATTTTAATTTCTAATTTTTGAAATCAGTAAGAAAAATCTCACTGATAGCTCAAAGGATAAATATAGAGAGAGAAATGCTGCTGCCCACATGCCCATCCTGGCTTCCAAGATAAGGAAGGGCCAGCTCCTCATTTCAGAGAGAAGGGACAGAGACAATTTTCTTAAAGGCATGTCTCCTACTTCCAATCAACCAGATCTTCCCTCCCCAGTTCAGTGCCTGAGTCCTGAGGGACAAAGTCACAGAAAAAAGGGTGGGGGGTCACAGACCCCTGGAGCCTCTCCCATGTCTGGCAGGCAGAGGTTGAGGAGAGCAAACCTTTTCAGTTCAGGGAGCTCAGTCTAGTCCAGGGTACCCCACAGCCCAGTCAGCTCAGGGTTTATTCCACGAAGCGTCATTGGATTGACTTTCTCTCAGGGTGAACGTGGGATAGATGGAGAGGCCAGAAATTACAGCACAAGATGCCTTCTTTCCAAGAGGTCCCACTTTGTATGAAGAGGGAGGGAAAGAAGGAAGGCAGTGAAGAGGCATAGAGAGAAGAGCCCATGGACGTTTGCTGGAAAGCTCTCTGTCCCTTCAGGTTGTGAACTAAACTCAGTTGGAATCCGAGTCAGAGGAGTCCCCTGAGGACAATGAGCTGGAGCCGTGGTCCTCCAGCTCAGAATCTCCATCTTCATCCTCACTGCTGGGGGCTGAGGAGCCTTCCTCCTCTTCCTCATTTTGTTCTGATCTCCCTAAGGCAGGAGAATGTTCTCCAATCATGTCTTGTGATTCTGACTCTGCAGCCTGAAGCCCTGGGTTCTCTCTAAGCTTTCCTTGCAGATTCTCTGATGATGGGGACTGTAGACTCATCCTTCTAATCTTGGGGTTCGGGCCCCCCGTCACATTCATGTTCTTACGCTTAGCACAGGTCGCCTCTCTGTAGGCAGCATATTCTTCAGGAGACAGAGTCCTGAGCCAGAGATCAAGGTCCACCTTGTACTTGGTCTGCAGTTCCTCTGCCTGCTTCTTGTAAAGCTCCTTCTGGTCCTGGGGGACCCGCTGCCAGCGTCTACTGATCTCCACCATGCGCTCTCTTGGGGGCACCACTTTCAGTTCCCTGCTTGACCAGAGATCCTGGTGGAACTTGTGATAGCCATTCATTGGGGGCTTCTTGGGCTCTCCGTGGAATTTCCACTTCATGGATAAATTGTTTTCTGGGGGAAGCTTCACTTTTTGCACATTTTCCTGAAACTTCTTTGGCACTTGGCTTTGACTTCCTTTGGGGACATCAGGTTTCTTGGAGTTCTGGACTAGTTCAGGGTGCTGTGCTCTGAACAGAGCCATTTTCTCCTGAAACTCCTGTTTCTCTTTCTGGAAATCTTGACTATATTTCAGCTTGAGCTGTTCAGGCAGCTTCCTGTATTCCTCAGACAGAACCTTGGTCAGATCCTGGTTCCTCATCTTGGGGTGTTTTTGGAGGTACTGAGGTCTCATCTCTTTAAAAAAGCGGAGGTAAGCTGTCAGGGGCTTCTTGGGTAAATCAGGATGTTGCTTGTGTTTTCTGCTTTTGGAAGGATTGTTAATATTTTCCTTAGCTTCCAGGATTAATTCTTTCAAAGTGCGAAACTTTCTCAAGTTATAAGAAATCTCTAACCATTTGAGTTTGCATTTTTCCCCAGAAAAATCTTTAAAAGCTACTTTTTCCCAGTCCATCACTGACTGGGTCATTTTGAATGTGCGCCTGTCATTGGATGGAATGCTTTTCTCCATATATTCCAGTAACTGTACAATGTCTTCTTTGGACCAGTCATCTTGACTTTTAGGCAGCACCATTTCTAGGTCTTTGGGACAATTACATGGTCCCAAAAGTTCAGCCATCTCAGCAGAATTTCCAGCATTCGCACTCTCAAGATTCAGCAGATGAGGGTGATGATTCTGTGAAGAAAGAAAAAGAAAGTTACTCTCCTATGTGACACATGAGAGAAGCATATACCACTGAGATATTTCACATCTATTTTATTTACCCTTAAGAATGTAAATGAAAACTGGCCTAGTCTGAATCGAGATTCATGTTGAACATTATGAAGCTTCATTTGCAGAGTTAAGTATCTTCAGACCCTATTCGCTCTGCCTCCCAAACAATTTCACCAGGGAGTATTTTACATATAAATGAGGAAACTAAAAGACTGGCTACTCACTCAAGGGACAAAGAATAAGAGAAAATGAAGGGAGTTAATAAAAGTAAGTGCCTGAAAAGCAAAGGACTTTAAAACAGCAATGGCAAACCACAGCACACGGATAAGAATGGTCAAAATCCCAAAGATGGCCATCACCACACACTGAGAGGATGGGGAGAATCAGGAATTCATCAATAAATTCCTGATTCGTTGATGAATTCCTGATTGAGGAATTCATTGATGAATCAGGATTCATCATCAATCGATTCACTGATGATGGGAATTCAAAATAGTACAGGCCTTCTGAAAGACAGGACAAGGAAACGGCAACCCATTCCAATATTCTTGCCTGGAGAATTTCATGGACAGAGGAGCCTGGTGAGTTATAATCCATGGGGTCACAAAGGGTTGGACATGATTGAATGAATAACACTTTCTGAAAGACAACATGGTGGTTTGTTACAAAACTAAATATCCTCCTACCATGAAATTTCATAATCATGTTCTTCTACATTTGCCAAGATCAGGTGAATCCATTTAGAAAAAACTGCAGATGGATACTTCTAGCAGCTTTGCTCATGACTACAAAACTTGAAAGCAACCAAGATGTCTTTAGGTAGATGAATGGATAAAGAAACTCTGGTACATCCAGGCCGTGGAATAGTATTCACTGCTAAAAAGAAATGAGTGAGCAAGCTAGCAAGAGACATGGAGCAAAGCTGAATGCATATAATTAAGTGAAAGAAGTTAATCTGAAAAGGATACATACGTCATGAGTCCAACTATAAGACCTTCCAGAAAAAGAAAAATATAGAGTGAACTAATCCTTGGTTTCCAGCAGTTAAGTTTGGAGGACTGATGAACAGGTCATATAGCGCTTTCATACATTATACCGTGGGGTACTTGTCACTATACATCAGTGTAAAACTAGTAGAATAAACAACACCAAGAATGAACACTAATGTAAAGTCAGGAACTTTGGGTGACAATGAAGTACCAGTGTAGGTTCCTCAGTTGTAATAAATACACCACTCTGATACATTATGTGATAATGGGGAAACTGTATGTGTGCTTTTGTTTTGAGGAGGTGGGATATATATGGGAACTCTCTGTACTCTGCTCAGATTTAATGTGAATATAATCTCTCAAATAGCATTCCATTGGATTCCAGGGAATAGCTACCTTTTTCCTTTTACTTAATTTATTTTTAATTGGAGGATGATTGCATTAGAGATTTTATTGGTTTCTGCAGTACAACAATGTGAGTCAGCTGTAAGTATAGAAAGAAGCATCCAGGTGGCCATGGACTGAATGTGCAACTGAGATAATAATCGATATGATTCATCGAACAATAGAAGTACCATCGAAGATGAAGACAAGTGTAAATGTGTTTATGTAAGAGTCAAAGACTTGAAGGGTTAAATATTTCTTTTCAGATAACATCAATAGACATTGTATTAAGGCCTATTAAATACAATTTAGGGCCTTCCTGTTGGCTCAGATGGTATTCTTGGGCTCCAAAATCACTGTGGATGGTGGCAGTAGCCACAAATTTAAAAGACGCTTGCTCCTCAGAAGAAAAGCTATGACAAATCTAGACAGCATACTAAAAAAAGCAGAAACATCATTTTGCTAAAAAAACTCCATATAGTCAAAGCCATGGTTTTTCCAGTGGTCATATATGGATGTGAGAGTTGGATCCTAAAGAAGACTGAGTGTTGAAAAATTGATGCTTTCAAACTGTGGTGCTGGAGAAGACTCTTGGGAGTCCTTTGGACTGCAAAGAGATCCAACCAGTCAATCCTAAAGGAAATCAATCCTGAATATTCATTGGAAGGGCTGATGCTGAAGCTGACACTCCAATACTTTGGCCACCTGATGGGAATAACTGACTCCTTGGAAAAGACCCTGATGCTGGGAAAGACTGAGGGTGGGAGGAGTTGATGGAGGATGAGATGGTTGGATGGCATCACTGATGTGAAGAACATGAATCTGAGTAGGCTCCAGGAGTTGGTGATCCTCTGGGAAGCCTGGTGTTCTGCAGTCCATGGGGTCGCAGAGAGTCAGACACCACTGAGCAACTCAACTGAACTGATACTCCTAAAGACTTTTCACATTTGAAAACATGTGGATTCCAAGTTAAAATGCAAAAGTGCTGGCCCTTTCCTGGTGGTCCAGTGGCTAAGACTACGTGCTCCCAGTGGAGGGCATCAGGGTTCAGTCCCCCTCAGGGAACTAAATCCCACAGGCCACAGCAAAGTGCTCACATGCCAGGACTAGTAGCTCATGGATGCTAAGTGTTTGCATGCCTCAACTAAGTATCCAACACATCTACTAAGTAGCAGAACATACAAATAAATAAATGACATTTTAAATAAACACTTAAAATAATAGTGCTGTCTAATATAGTGGGCATAAAAATAAAGGACTGAAATTAATCAAGATTTCCATTTTTATATCAGACTGAGTGAAGAATTTTATCTGCTTTATTGTATTTGGTGTCACTGATGTTATGTTTTGAGAGTCATCACCAGTATCTAGGTTATCACTGGATATTTCAAAGAACGAGCCCCACCATTTCCTGAAGAAATATTACTCTTCACATTCTACAAGAGTTTCTCAATCAAATTTTAGGCATCATGCCAAATGTAAAAACTATCTGTATAGGATTTCCCATCCCCAAATTCACATTTTAGTTTTACACCATAGAAACCATAAGTTGGCAGAATCATTCTTTTTCATTCACAAATTTTAAATATTGGAAAATATTATAATTGTCTAGCTCCAAGAGTGAACTGAAAGCAATTACAAATTTTTTTTATTAGCTGGAAGTACTTCATTTGCTTCAGAAATTCGGAAGTCTGATGAGTGTTAAAATGTCTGTGTGTGTATATATATCTATATATACACACATATATATATATAAAGAAGCAAGAAATCCACTACTCAGAACTCTTTACTCACCATAAAATTGCAGAATTGGTCTTATTAATTCCGGTAGGAGAATCCACCCAATCAGGTCAGGAGTCCTATGCTCTCTGGATGGGTCAGCACCTGTAACTTTCAGAGTTTCCTAGGGTTCAGACAACTTAAAACATCTCTGAACAGGAAAAAAGGAAAACAGAAACGCTGCTTTTGAGATGGTTGACTATCAGGATCCTTGAAGTCCCTCCTTTGATTAAGTTACTACAGTTCTCTCGGATAAACCCAATCAACATTGATTAGATTCATGCCCTTTCTCTTCTCCATTAACATCCACTGCCAAAGTCCTCCAGGGCTGGTTTAGTCTCACCATTGATTTCTATAATAAATATCCATTCTGTTCTCATATTAAGGGTCTCACATTCTATTACAATTCCATCCATATTTTATTATACTTTAATAAAGTAGTTGAATATGCATCTTTACATGTTGCGATAGTTTCTGACCTTTTTTTTTTTTTCACATGATCTAGCAGGTCAGGAAGCAACAATTAGAACTAGACATGGAACAACAGACAGGTTCCAAATAGGAAAAGGAGTATGTCAACACTGTATATTGTCACCCTGCTTATTTAACTTATATGCAGAGTACATCATGAGAAATGCTGGGCTGGAAGAAGCAGAAGCTAGAATCAAGATTGCTGGGAGATATATCAATAACCTCAGATATGCAGATGGCACCACCTTTATGGCAGAAAGTGAAGAGGAACTAAAAAGCCTCTTGATGAAAGTGAAAGAAGAGAGTGAAAAAGTTGGCTTAAAGCTCAAGTTTTAGAAAACGAAGATCATGGCATCTGGTCCCATCGCTTCATGGCAAATAGGTGGGGAAACAGTGGAAACAGTGTTAAACTTTATTTTTCTGGGCTCCAAAATCACTGCAGATGGTGACTGCAGCCACTTCCCTGGTGGCTCAGATGGTAAAATGTCTGTCTACAATGTAGGAGACCCAGGTTCGATCCCTGGGTTGGGAAGATCCCCTGGAGAAGGAAATGGCAATCCACTCCAGGACTATTGCCTGGAAAATCCCATGGACAGAGGAGCCTGGTAGGCTACAGCCCATGGGGTCGCAAAGAGTCAGACACGACTAAGCGACTTCACTTCACTTCACTCCTTGGAAGGAAAGTTATGACCAACCTAGACAGCATATTAAAAAACAGAGACATTACTGCACCAACAAAGGTCTGTCTAGTCAAGGCTATGGTTTTTCCAGTACTCATGCATGGATGGGAGAGTTGAACTGTGAAGAAAGCTGAGCACCGAAGAATTGATGGTTTTGAACTGTAGTGTTGGAGAAGACTCTTGAGAGTCCCTTGGACTTCAAGGAGATCCAACCAGTCCATTCTAAAGGACTGGTGTGTCTTGGGTGTTCATTGGAAGGACTGATGCTAAAGCTGAAACTACAATACTTTGGCCACCTGGTGCAAAGAGTTGACTCATTGGAAAATACCCTGATGCTGGGAGGGATTGGGGGCAGGAGGGGAAGGGGACAACAGAGGATGAGATGGCTGGATGGCATCACCAACTCAATGGACGTGAGTTTGAGTGAATTCCAGGAGTTGGTGATGGACAGGGAGGCCTGGTGTGCTGCAATTCATGGGGTTTCAAAGAGTCGAACACTACTGAGCAACTGAACTGAACTGAACTGAGGATCTACTAACAGGTCATGTTTAGAATGGACTTTTTAATCCCTTCAGTTCTAATCAGTTTCTATCACCGTATAGCATACATGAAAATATGAATAACTATTGAGGATAATTTTGGAACTAAAGAAACAGAGACTCCAAATTCTGTCATCCTTGGCTAATTTAATTCTGATTATATGGTTATTAAATACAAGCAATTCATTTTTAAAAATCCATGGGCGTTGTTGAAAGTGATTGGATTAAACCTGAGGTGGTCTGAAGTATGTCTAGAATGATATGATTACTTATTAGATCAAAGAATGCTTGACAATATCAGACTTCATGATTTTTTGAAACTGGCTTCATCTATTTTCAAATTTAACTATAAATGTACTCTCCATCTAGTGATTAAGTGACAATAGAATATGATTGGAAAATGAAATAAATGAAATATTTACTTTAAAAAAAACAGTGAAAAGATATGGCTCAGTTTTCTATATATATTTTTACTTATTGGTGTACACAGCCAAAACTGAAATCATGTACAGAAATATATGTGGGAAGTGTTAAAATTCTCAGAAATGTTCATGGCAGTAAACTTTGCTTTTTTAAAAAAGTTTCATGTCTCTCTCTATATTTTATAATATTTTGATAATAAGAATGAACTGCTCCTGAAAACACTATTTTTATTAGAGTAACCCATCACATTCATAACCTTCATATAAATATTGTTCAGAGGTCTATAGTTCTAATTAGTTTTAACATGCTATTATTAAAATTAATTAAAGGAATCAATAAATGTTGCATTTTTATGCTTATAATATCAAATTCAGACTAAGTTTTAGCAGATTATGTATTATTGAAAATAAATAACTTCCAATAATATTAAGTAGAAAGCAAGTAAATTAATAATTATTACTATGAAGTATTAAATATTATTGAATTATTAATTTGGTAAATCAACAGTTAGAACTGGACATGGAACAACAGACTGGTTCCAAATAGGAAAAGGAGTATGTCAAGGCTATATATTGTCATCCTGCTTACTTAACTTATATGCAGAGTACATCATGAGAAACGCTGGACTAGAAGAAGCACAAGCTGGAATCAAGATTGTCAGGAGAAATATCAATAACCTCAGATATGCAGATGACACCACCCATATGGCAGAAAGTCAAGAGGAACTAAAAGGCCTCTTGATGAAAGTAAAAGAGGAGAGTGAAAAAGTTGGCTTAAAGCTCAACATTCAGTAAACAGAGATCATGGCATACGGTCCCATCACTTCATGGGAAATAGATGGAGAAACAGTGGAAACAGTGTCAGACTTTATTTTTTTAGGATCCAAAATCACTGCAGGTGGTGACTGCAGCCATGAAATTAAAAGACGCTTACTCCTTGGAAGAAAAGTTATGACCAATCTAGATAGCATATTCAAAAGCAGAGACGTTACTTTGCCAACAAAGGTCCATCTAGTCAAGGCTATAGTTTTTCCTGTGATCATGTATGGATGTGAGAGTTGGACTGTGAAGAAAGCTGTGTTGAAGAACTGATGCTTTTGAACTGTGGTGTTGGAGAAGACTCTTGAGAGTCCCTTGGACTGCAAGGAGATCCAACCAGTCCATTCTGAAGGAGATCAGCCCTGGGATTTCTTTGGAAGGAATGATGCTAAAGCTGAAACACCAGTACTTTGGCCACCTCATGGGAAGAGTTGACTCATTGGAAAAGACTCTGATGCTGGGAGGGATTGGGGGCGGGAGGAGAAGGAGACGATAGAGGATGAGATGGCTGGATGGTATCAGTGACTGGAGGGATGCGAATCTGAGTGAACTCCTGGAGATGGTGATGGACAGGGAGGCCTGATGTGCTGCGATTCATGGCGTCACAAAGAGTCAGACACGACTGAGCGACTGAACTGAACTGAACTGAACTGAAATGTTTAAGAAAGATAATATCCAGTTTTAATGACAGTAAAATTGTATACCTTCACATGCTTTCATATGTTTGTGTGAGATTAACAGAGGATGTTTCTCCAGGCAAGAATACTGGAGTGGGTTGCCATTTCATTTCATTTCATTATATGCATTAAAATTCTTAAAAAATATGTTTGCCTCTCACCCAAATTGTAGTCCTAGAAGAATATTCTAAGAAATTCATTGGCCAAACTTGGCAAATCTGAAATCTTACCATAACAGTTTCTCTCCCTACTGCATATAACTACCTACCAAGCAGAGTAAACCAAGAAAAAAAAAAAAAACTAAATAAATGAGATGTTTACTTCTCCCAGCAAAACATGAGACCTCAGATTTGAGGGCAGTAATTTTTCATTCTGTTGGATGAGGTAATGAGATCAATGTCCCCCTTATGGCCTCCCAAATGATGTCCGAATCCTAACAGCCAGTACTTCTAAATATGACCTATTTTAGAAATAAAGTCTTTGCTGATGTAATCACCTGGAGGATGTCAGCATGAGACCATTCAGGGTGGAGAGTGGATCCAAAATCTGCTGACTGGAGTCCTGATAAGAGAAAAAAGAGGAGTGTTTTAGATGCAGCAAGAAACGTCATATGAAGAGGCTGATTTTAAATTAATCTGTCATAATTTAAGAATTCCAGGAACCACCAGACACTAAAAGAGACAGACAAATCCCTTTAGAGCCTTTGGAGGAATTATGGCCCTGCCAACACCTTGATTTCCAGCCTCCAGGACTGTCAGAGAATACACTGGTTTTAAGGCACCCCATGTGCGTTCATGTGCTGTGGAGCCCTAGGAAACTGATAAACATGGGGACCTCCAGGGACAGTGGCTAGCCCTTCACTTTCACCATCCTCTCTTCTGTGCCTTCAAAGTAAAGCACTTAGCACCCAAACATGAGGCAGCAGGGCTATGGGACTCTGGTCTCTAACAGTAATATGAAACATGTGTGTATGTGTGGATGTGTGTTAGTCACTCAGTCATGTCCGACTTTTTGTGGCCCCATGAATTGTAGCCCACCTGGATTTTCTCTGCATGGGTTTCTCCAGGCAAGAATACTGGAGTGGGTTGCCATTTCCTTCTCCAGGGGATTGTCTGGACCCAGGGATCAAACCCAGGTCTCCTGCATTGCAGGCAGATGCTTTACTGTCTGAACTACTAGGGAAGTCCAACTGCCAATTCAATCATTTAGTGCTATCCTAACTTCTTTCATGCACTGATACCTGTACTATGAAGTTTTTAACCTAGTAAATAAAATATTGGCCTTTCCAGGTTTTGTTAGTGATGCTAAAGAACCCATCTGCCAATGCAGGTGACATCAGAGACTCAAGTTCCATTCCCGGGTCAGGAAGATCCCCTGCAGGAGGGCATAGCAACCTACTCCAGCGTTCTTGCCTGGAGAATCCCATGGAGAGAGGAGCCTATCGGGCTAGGGTCCATGGGGTCACAAAGAGTCAGAGAGGAATGAAGCAAATCAGCATGCAGGCATGCACACAGAAAGAATATTAATCAATATATCTAAAATGATAAGACCTTGACTCTAGCAAGGATGTACATGTTACTCCTGTGAGGAAAATATAGATGCTACATCACTGAATTCTTCTTTTCTCCCTTCTCAGGTGACTCTATGGAAATGATGAGTACTACTTATACAGCTACTTTTCCCTATGTTTTTTCATTCGATGCTAAGAGGAAATAAACTTCTGTCTATCCCCTTCTGAAATACAGAAGAGGTTTTGGTGTAAATTTATATATCCATCATTTCATCAGCAGAATTCAATTACGTATACTATAAATGGATTATAGTAACCACAAAGGAGAATCATTCATCTTTAACCTTTTTCTTGTAGAAGGAAATATTTAAAAGGCATCATTTTTTTTGAGATGCATATCACAAAATATTATTGATTCAATCAAATATTATGGGTGGTAGTTAAACTGTTTCATATTTTCTTCTACACACAGCCCCCTCAGAGTCATACACATACACACTCATGTATGCCAATAAAATATTACCGAGAAAATATTTTCATTCAGTCTCATGTATGAGTCTACATACACACTCATGTATTTATGACACAGTCATGTCAACAAAATATGGTAGAGAAAATCTTTTCATTCAGTCTCATCCAAACACTTCTCCTTTCCTAGGTGCTGATACTAAGAAAATGAGATATTTCAAAACAAAGAAAAGTCATTAGTTGGGTCTTATGTTCACCAATGGGATAATTTTTATGGTGTGTTTCTTACTCTTCCTAGCTAATAATTTCTTTCTTCCTGTCAGTACCTATAATTCTTAGGAGAAAATGTTGGCTGTATGTCATCTGTTACTAATTAAAGACCCATTGTTAGTATTTTTAATATTTAATTTGTAAGGATCGGCTTTAGTGCACTCTAACCAGAAGACACTGGACATCAGAACTGCTGCTTCTCAGGAGGACTCTCCAGGCTTTGCTGTTCCTTTGAGGTCTGTTACACTTTATGCCACGGCAATTCCCACAGCCTGTGGCCTCACTGGGGCAATAAGACACTCGATCCCGAGGAGCCCTCTCTATACCACTGGTGCCCTCCTCCTAGCTGGATGTGCCTGTCAAAGTTTACTTCTGGTCACCCGAAAACTAAAATCTGCAGTAGATGCATCAGGAATGGAAAACC
Organism: Litocranius walleri; assembly: GCA_006410535.1. Taxonomy (NCBI): domain Eukaryota; kingdom Metazoa; phylum Chordata; class Mammalia; order Artiodactyla; family Bovidae; genus Litocranius; species Litocranius walleri. The sequence goes on from SJYG01000675.1 coordinate 245,326, forward strand.
AATCCTTGGTTTCAGACATCAGCTCAACGTCAACGGAAAGGAAAGATGGCTCTGTGGGGATGCTGGATTGCAAGAGGAAATGTAGATTCAGGGAAGTGTTGGAACTTTGGGGATATGTATTTATACAATCAAATATGCACCTCAGTTTTTGGAGCTGCATGTGGGTTTGAGACCCACATGTTGGAATTTTCCCTGGGTAGATGCTTCTAAAGCAATTGGCAGAAATAAAGAAACTCTCGTTGAAAACCAACTGTTGCCTTCCCTGATTTAGTACTCTATTTTTCAGCTTATACCTCAGCAATCTCCAGTTATTGATTTTTTAAAAAAAAAGCACTATATTGTCTATGATCCAAAACTTTATCAATCCTGCATTCTTTCTTCTGTTAAAAGCACCTCTTAACTCTTTGCTTATTTCTTTGAATTTCCTGTTCCTCACTGTCTCCCAGAGTTTGCCCAATTTCTTGTCCATTCCACTGGTTTTACCATCTAGCCGTCTCATCCTCTGATGCCCTCTTTTCCTTCTTCCCTCAATATTTCCCAGCATCAGGGACTTTTCCAATGAGTCGGCTGTTCACATAAGATGACCAAAATACTGGCGCTTCAGCTCAGCATCAGTACTTCCAATGAATATTTGGGACTGATTGCTTCCCTAGTGGCTCAGTGGATAAAACATCTGCCTGCAGTGCAGGAGACCGGGTTTGATCCCTGGGTTGGGAAGATCCGCTGGAGAAGGAAATGGCAACCCAGTCCAGTACTCCTGCTTGAAAAACTCCATGAACTGAGAAGCCTGGTAGGCTACAGTCCACGGGATCACAAAGAGTTGGACACAACTGAGCGACTTCAGTTTCAATTCAGTTTCCTTTAGGATTGATGAGTTTGATCTCCGTGCCGTCCAAGGGACTCTCAAGAGTCTTCCTCAGTACTACAATTTGAAAGAGTCATTTCTTCAGTGCTCAGCATTTCTTACAGTCCAGCTCTCACATAGCCATGTAACGGCTACTGAAAAAACCATAGCTTGACTATACAAAGTCATGTAGGCAAAGCGGTGTCCCTGCTTTTTAATATGCTGACCCAGTTTGCCATAGCTTTCTGTCCAATAAGCAAGCATCTATTCTTCAAACCTCAGAACTTTATTGTTTTTCTTGTGAACTCTCAGGAAAATTAAACAGATGTAGTAAAAGATATGGTAATTATCACAGAGATGGAAAACCATATCTGTAAGAATCATGATCAGTGTGCCGAGATGTCCAGAGGGTTATTGTCAAGATGAAAGCACTGGTGATTGCAAAGTTCTGGGAATTTGTATTGTATTTCCACTGGACTTTCTGTATTTTATTGAATATTCTCTGTTACCAGATTATTTTCCATGACTAGTGTTGGAAATAAAGGCATAATCCTTTTAGAAAATCTAGAGCAAACATACAATGAATTGGAGAAACAGAGACAGGGTTTAAGCAGCTTGCATGAAGAAAGAAAGAGGAGCTCAGTTATTTAGACTTCATAGTTTAAGAAGAATATATAGTATTTACTTTCTCTGACATAGTTCATTTAGCATAATGCCTTCAAAATTCATCCTGCTTTGTGGAATATGGTAGGATATCTTTCTTTTCATGCCATAATAATACATATATACAAGTTTGTATATATATATATACACACACACTTATGAGAAAGAAGTTCGGGAGAGATGCTTCTTCTATCTGTAGCATTAGAAAGTGTTTTTATTTGGGAAAAACTAAAAAAGTATGGAAAAAAATGAAGTTTTCTTTCATAAGTAATTTTCATGGACATGTATATTGACCAGAAGAGCTATTTCTTCTATATGTTTATATATGTGGTATTGACATTGGGCTACAGTTGATTTTCCCCAAGCTGGAATTTTAATAAATAATAATATTTCACCAAGACTGATGATAAGTTTTCCATGGTCCATGCATTTGTAACCATTTACTGATTTGTCAGTCTCTGTGGTCAGGTATGAGACCACAGGGGCACTGTTCCTTACCATTTATTGGACAATATCTAACTTGGTAGTTTGTTAAGAAAAAAAAAAATCAGTACATATTGGTATTTATAATCCAGCAATTTTGCTCCTTTCAGATGACTTGAAACATTCTGTCCATGCAAACATATGCACATGGAAGCTTAGAGCAGCTTTATTCCTCATTGCCAATGCTCGAAAGGAACCAAGCTGTCTTTTAATAGGTGAAAGAACCAATGAACTGTGATATATACAGACAATGTAATGGTATTAAACCATGAAAAGTCATGGAGGAAACCACAGTGTCTATTACTAAGTGAAAGAACCAATCTGAGAAGCCTACATACAGTGAGCCCAACTACATGACATTTTACAAAAGGCAGACTCAGAGAACAATGAAATAATCAGAATTTTCTCCAGGAGTACAGGTGGAGGAGGGATAAACAGGCAGAGCAGACACTCTGTATGATTTTACAATGTCCTTATATACTTGTTAGAAGTCATAGGACACACAACACTAAGAGGGAAGCACCACATAAACTTTCCACTTTGCGTGATGATGATGATATGTCAATGTGGGCCCATCAGTTGTAACAAATATACTGGTAGAATGCGGAATGTTGGCAGTTAGACAGGCGATGCCTGTGGACAGAGAAGGACTTAGTGGAAACTCTCTGCACCGTGTCCTCTATTTTACTTTGAACAGCAAACTGCTCTTCAATGTAAAGTCTACTTTAAAAAGGATAATTGCAATCCAGATCTGCCTTCCCTGGTGGCTCAGATGGTAAAGCGTCTGCCTACAGTGCGAGAGACCTAGGTTCAATCCCTGGGTCAGGAAGATCTCTTGGAGAAAGAAATGGCAACCCACTCCAGTATTCTTGCCTGGAAAAATACATGGACAGAGAAGCCTGGTAGTCTACAGTCCATGGCATCACAAAGAGTCGGACACGACTGAGCGACTTCACTTTCACTTTCTGAAATCTTATTCTAACTATTTTTAAAGAAACTGTTTTTTGAATGATATTTGAAATCCATTATTTATTTATTTATTTTTAAAATACTTTATTCTACATTACAATACTGTATTGGTTTTGCCATATATTGACATGAATCAGCCACAGGTGTACATGATCTCCCAATGCCAAAGCCCCCTCCAACCTCCCACCCCATATCATCTCCCTGGATCATCCCGTGTACCAGCCCCAAGCATCCTGTATCCTGTATTGAACATAGACTGACACTTCATTTCTTACATGATAGTATACATGTTTCAATGTCTTTCTCCTAAATCATCCCACCCTCTCCCTCTCCTTCATAGTCCAAAAGTCCGTTCTATACCTCTGTGTCTCTTTTGTTGTCTCACACAGAGGGTCATCATTACTATCTTTCTAAATTCCATATATATGTGTCAGTATACTGTATTGGTATTTTTCTTTCTGGCTTACTTCACTCTGTATAATTGGCTCCAGTTTCATCCATCTCATTAGAACTGAGTCAAATTTATTCTTTTTAAGGGCTAAGTAATACTCCATTGTNTTCTAAATTCCATATATATGTGTCAGTATACTGTATTGGTGTTTTTCTTTCTGGCTTACTTCACTCTGTATAATCGGTTCCAATTTCATCCATCTCATTAGAACTGAGTCAAATTTATTCTTTTTAAGGGCTAAGTAATACTCCATTGTGTATATGTACCACGGCTTTCTTATCCATTCATCTGTTGATGGACATTTAGGTTGCTTCCATGTCCTGGCTGTTATAAACAGTGCTGCAATGAACATTGGGGTACATGTGTCTCTTTCAATTCTGGTTTCCTCAGTGTGTATGCCCAGCAGGGGGATTGCTGGGTCATAAGGCAGTTCAATTTGCAATTTTTTAAGGAATCTCTACACTGTTTTCCATAGTGGCTGTACTAGTTTGCATTCCCACCAGCAGTGTAAGAGGGTTCCCTTTTCTCCATGTCCTCTCCAGCATTTCAAAAATATTTTTCTTTGGAGACTCCAAATCTACAGGCATCCTTTCACTAAATTTTCTTTATAATTTTAAAAGACAGTATATATCTTCTATGTTTATATAATGTGTGTTAGTCACTCAGTCATGTCCGACTCTTTGCAACCCCATGGACTGTAGCCTGACAAGCTCCTCTGTCCATGGGATTCTCCAGACAAGAATACTGAAGTGGCTTGCCATTCCCTTCTCCAGAGGATCTTCCCAACTCAGGGATCAAACCCTGGTCTCTGCATTGCAGGCAGATTCTTTACCATTTGAGTTACAGGGAAGTCCTTATGTTGACATAAATCCCAGCACAAATGCATTCACATTACAGCAGATGTTTATGGGATGTTGAACCCCACAGCCCTGCTTGCAACATTAATTCATGTCCTGTCTGCTGATGTACTAGCAGGTCAAACTAGGAGTCCTGAGCTCAGGGTGTCTGTCCCCAGAAAGAAGGTAAATCTTTCCTATGACCAACTCCTTCCCATTCCTGTGACAGCTACTAAAGCAGCTTGGGGGAATTCTGATTCATTCATGGCCTCATGTAAGTGCTGAGCCCTCCTTCTTTCCTTCCTGTTATAGGAATATAGAGTAAGCCTGAGGATCGAAGATTCCTGGGGGTGTCTGCTAGCAAGGGAAAAGAAGGCAAGGACTCATTTATTGACTCTATACCAGGTCCAGTGCCAAGGCCCTAACATGTTTCATCTTACTGAGTTCCAGGATAAGGCTTCCCTGGTAGCTCAGGCTATAAAGAAGTTGTTTACAACGTGGGAGACCCAGGTTCGATCCCTGGGTGAGGAAGATCCTCTGGAGAAGGGAATAGCAATGCACTGCTGTATTCTTTCCTGGAGAATCCCATGGACCAAGGAGCCTGGAGTGCTACAGTTCATAGGATCACAGAGTCAGACCTGACTGAAATGAGTTAGCACACAGCACACACAGATACTGTGCTTGCATGGTTACCTCCATTTTATGGAGAAGCAGATCCTCTTGCCTAAGATCCCGCAGCCGAACAAACATCCACTCCATCCCCAGAGCCAACAATACCAGCTCTTGAATCTTCAGCAGGAGCCTTCATTTGGGTGCCCTTTGTTCATGGCCTCTGTCTTAGTTAAATTTATGTGACATTAAGAGTGCATGATTCTAACAGGAGTTCCAGGAAGAGAGCAGCATTTAAACCCATCAAATGAGTGAAGACATCCACCCTCACCTACATGGTTGGATGTCTGATTCCTGGGGGCCTGAACAGAACAAGGTACTGTTTTCTTTCCCTCATTCTCTTCTTGCCCATGAACATAGCCACTTCTGGCTCTCGAGATGAAACTCCAGGACTTACCCGAGCAGTGCCCTGGTTCTCAGGCCTCCCCCTGTTTTCAATCCTAAGTATTGGCCTGAATTAAGTGGATTTGTTGGTACTCTCCTTTAGAGAGAGCAGACCATGGGACAGAATAGAGAACTAGTGGGAATAGTGGGATTTCGGAGCATAGACAATCCTGTGTGTTTGCTTTCATCACTACCTGGAGATTCCTGAAGTGAAAACAGACAAACACGATAATGTATCAGGAAGGGCACCAGATACAAATACAATGCAGGTTTCGTTATTTGTGACCATTTATTTCCAATCACTGCCCAAGAGTAATGCCCCATATGCAAACAAGATTTCCCTCTAGGAAATTAATTCATGTTTGTCATGCTATAAACCCATGTCTCTGAAGGTCCCCTCACCAACCAGAGTCTGCATTTCCCCTTGCAGTCCTGAACCCCTACAGTATCAGCTTTCTTTTCCATTCACACTGAGCTAATATCTGAAACCATGGATTGGTTTTCCAGTTCTGATGCATGGATTCATTCAGGATGGACTCAAGTTGGGACTCTGTGATCATATCACCATAAGTTCAATTCCTGGGGAGTGGCTGCAGCTTGTTCCCGAAAAATGTGGAAGATCTCAGGACTAAAGTCTGTCATGGTGACCTCACTTAGATCCAGGCCATTGAGCTGACACATGTTTGGGCTCTGGGACAGATGGGGCAATTCTGACTCTAAGCTGCCAGTTAGTTACTGCTGGGTGGGCCAAGGGGGTCCTCGGGCATATGGGGAGAAAGCAAGCAATTAGGTCTGAGAATTCAGGGTGGCAGCTGAGCTAAAGTGGTCAGATAGGTGATTTGCCCAAAGACAAGGTCCTACTAACTGCCTCCTGAAGGTCAGTACTCAGAATGACCCGTCTCATTCTGGCCTGGCACTACCTCTGCAGCTCCTGCAAGCCCTCTGCAGCTTTGTATGGTCTCTGGCTCCTTTTCCACTATGATCCTCTCAACATTATGCATTTCTTAATTATTAACTAACTTATCAGGAGCAACAGGCACTCTTTTAGGGACTGGTGATTTGAGACAAGTTCATTGTGTTCAAGAATCTGATAAGCACAGAGCTTTTCTCTCTCTTTCCTGAACTTTCTGTTTTCATGTTTCTTTTCTGGCCACACCACAGAGGTTGTGAAAATTACTTCCCCCACCAGGGATCAAACCAGGAGTTTCAGCCCCAGAAGAGAAGAGACCTAACCACTGGATCACCAGGGAATTCCTCAGACCATTTCTTTCAAATTGCTCGGGTCTGAGGTGGTTTCAGAGACATTACTTTGCCGACTAAGGTCCGTCTAGTCAAAGCTATGGTTTTTCCTGTGGTCATGTGTGGATGTGAGAGTTGGACTGTGAAGAAGTCTAAGCGCCAAAGAATTGATGTTTTTGAACTGTGATGTTGGACAAGACTCTTGAGAGTCCCTTGGGCTGCAAGGAGATCCAACCAGTCCATTCTGAAGAAGATCAACCCCGGGATTTCTTTGGAAGGAATGATGCTAAAGCTGAAACTCCAGTACTTTGGCCACCTCATGTGAAAAGTTGACTCATTGGAAAAGACTTTGATGCTGGGAAGTACTGGGGGCAGGAGAAGAAGGGGACGCCTGAAAATGAGATGGCTGGATGGCATCACTGATTTGATGGATGTGAGTCTGAACTCCGGAAGTTGGTGATGGAGAGGGAGGCTTGGCGTGCTGCAATTCATGGGGTCGCAAAGAGTCAGACAAGACCGAGCAACTGAACTGAACTGAGGTGGTTTCCCTTCTTTAATGCCCTCTTCATGTACCTATTTTCTTAGTCATCTGACATAGCTTTCCCTTCCTAAGGAAGAACGCATTCCCACCCCCACTGGATCCAAACTGCCCCATCCAGAGATTTCTAGTGTGTTGTCTCTGCTCCTCCCCCTTGATTTCTGATGTGAAGTGATACCACAGTTTAGGATAGAGCACCAAAGGACCCAGTGTGCTTGACACATCAGTGCTGTGTCGACTGTTTTCCAGGCAGCAGTCCACCCTCACCTGAACGTCTGGTCCAGGCAGGTTCAGACAAGGAGTGAGAGTCCAGATAGAGAGACTGGAGATGGTGCCACTGAGAAACTGAGGGGGAAACCGGACAACTTCCTGCTGCTGCTCCTCACAGGCAGACTGTGAATGTGGGAGAGACTGGGTCTCTGCACGTTGCTCATCTGACCCAGGAGACGAGCAAACGTGGCCAGGATGGACAGATGCCAGATCCAGGTGACTTGCACCTCCTGGATACAGTCCAGCTGCCCCTATTCAGGACCTTGGTGATACTGTCCAGGGCCATTGCAGAGACTGTCAGCTTCTTACGGTACAGGTGTGAGCAGGCTTTTCTCTACACCACCCACCTCAGGAGGTAAGGGAGGAAGTTATCCAGGGTCGTTTTCTTCAGGCAAAGGTCTATGTTTACTGTCAAGGGAGTCAAGGCCTGGTGTGTCCCTGAGCTCTGCTCCACCACTGGTGGCATTCCTGAGTGTGAGCACCCTTGAGTGCTGGCTCCAGACCACGTGTTCTAGAAATTCTGGCCAGGATTCTGTGAATCTAGCACCTGCAGTTTGCATCTCCTATGAGGAACAGGAGATTGACAGGGATGCATTACCATCCACACAGACTGCAGCCATAGACCCAGAAATAGACCACAGACCACCCCCTGTGTTTACCTCATATCTATCTCGTATCCTCCTACCTCTCCGGCTCCCCTCTGTGCCTCTGTGTTCTCCAGCTCCCTTCCTCCCCCTCTCCTCTTCGGGTCTTCCCTTTTGGTAGGATTAAGCCTCACAGGAAGGAGATAGGACATGTTCTTTCAATCCCCATTGCATCTCAGGCACACTTGCACATCAGGAAGGCATTTTCCACAGGGAGCCAAGGCCTCTGAGCCTCTCCATGGCCACCATCAGAGCCCTCAGGTCCGTCCATGGGTCCCCCACTTGGCCTACCCTAGAGGTCTCTTCCGGGATGCCCAGGACCCTATCAAGCTACCTGGATCTGGTTCTCCTGGGCCAGCAGGGCATTAAGTGCTTCCAGCACTGCTCATAAGGGCCCCACATGAGGCAGGGCAATCAGGACCCCAGAGACAGGCAGACAAAGGGACAGGCTTGCACTGTGATCCCAAGGTCTTGATGTGTCCTCCATAGATTGCATCCATGAAGAGGGGTGGGAAGAGCTCCCTGGGCAGAAACTCCAGATAAGAATAGACCAAGGCATCGTCCCTGAACTGGTGCATTTTCTCCAGGTCCAGGAGCCTACAGAGGTTCTGGACACTCATCCTGACTCTGTTTCAGGAGGAATCTTGTGGAAAATGCCAATGAGCATATCATCCATGTCAGGCCAAACAGGGGCACACCTAGGACAATCAATCTCCCAACCCTTCAGATGAATCTACACAGGAGTAAGGCACTTCTCTGGCAGGGGTGGACATGCCTCCGTTAGGCCACAGGCCATTCAGGCTTCACTGGGCACAAAGCTATAACTCTTTGCCTAATGGATTCAGAACAAGCCTCTCACAAGTACCAATCCAGAGGAAAGGCAACCACCAGCCCATTCAGTTCTATACAGTGCTTTGATTAATCCAAGTCCCACCTGGAAGCGGGTAGCAGGAAGACTGAAAACTCACTCCAGTCTTTATGAGGGGGATGATGTCAGAGCGTCATTTAGAGCCCTAAATCAATAATAAGAGGAGGATCATGTGGACCAGCACAGCCTCCATCCTCAGTTACCCCTAAGATGAATGCCATTTGTGTCTGAACTGTGTAGGTTAAATTCATGAACCAAAACTCCAAAAAGATATTTTAAATACATATATTAAATGTTTTTAAAATATATTTTAAAATGATAGAAATTAAAGCACTAATTAAAATGTTTGAGTTCAGGCAAGACTACACTGAGAGGCAAAATTAAACCTGAAATGTGTTCGTTGGAAAGAACTGATTTTTTAATAACTCTCCCTTCACTAGAGATACATGGTACCATCCAAGATTAGCTAACCACTAGTAAAAGAAGAGTGTCCTTATATGAGGGTGGTAACTTACAGCTCTAATGTGCCTGGTGGGGTGCTCACACCTCAAACCCTGTGAGAAACCCCCCTGATGTCTCCAGAACCAGGAAATTCTGCACCTCTTCTCCAGTGCTCGAGACTTTCATAAGTCTTTCTTTTTCTGTCATCCTTCTGTCCCACTGCTAACCCAATCAGAACTGTATATCTGATTAGATTACAGAGCAACCATTGGATTGACCCTGATTGGATCATCATACTTCTCTAGTTTAGTTGATCGAATCATATACACATCACCAAACAGAGAGTGATGGGGTGGTCAGGTAATCAAGAACCTATTCACTGATTCACTTCACAAATATTGACTGTATTCTACTAATATGGACAGTTATATTCTTGTGGGTCAAGCATGAAAAGGACTATTGATTCCTGCCCTTGGACAAGAAAGAACAAAAGTTGACAGAATCATTGCTGGGGGAATTTTGGTCAAGTCAAAATTAGCAAATGTCCTTGAATTAAAACAGCTTCATGAAAGCAGTGGTGCTGTCATCAAAGAAAACAAAATACACTCATTCCTGTTTGAGGTTTTCACTCAGGTATTACATAGGAAACATAGGAGATTCTGAGCCTATTCTGGCAGCAAGGGAAGAGCTTTGGGGGATATGACTGGTTTTCTATGCCTAAGCCAACCCTTTTCTGAAGGTGGACAGGTCAAAACCTCTGTGAGAGTAAGAGTGGTTCTGGACATTTTAGAGCTGAGCATTCCTAAAGGGACATCGTGAATAATCCCAACAATGGAAAATAAAGGTTTCTTTTTCTTTTTTATATTTTGAGAAACAGAGAAATTTAAATACGTTACTCTGGGTGATGTTAAGATAGTAAAAGAGGATTTCCTTGTGGTTCATTCATAAAAATTCTGACTGCCAGTGCAGGAGACATGGGTTTGATTCCTAGTCTGGGAAGATCCCACATGATGTGAGGCCTATAAACCCGCTTGCCACAACTGTTGAGCCTGTGGTCTAAATCCTGGGAGCTGAAACTACTGAAAGTCAAGCACTCTAGAGTTTGCTTTGCAACAAGAGAAGCCACCTCTGTGAGAAGACTGCGCACCATGACTAGAGAGCAGCCCCGTTGCCCCAGCTAGAGAAAAGCAGGAACAACAGTGAAGACCCAAGGCCACAAAAAGAAATGCAGTAAATTTCAAGGAAAAAAGACAGGAAAAGAGAGAGGCTCAGAGGAGCCACTGTCACCTTAGAGGCTGTTCTTTCCCAGAGAGTTGAGGTCAGCACAGCACACTGAGGGTGGGCACTGTGGACTCTTTGGGAACTTGGAATCAGAGAAGAAATAAACCTGCTTCAGTCCCCAACAACCCTGTCATCCAGAAGTTTTCTTTAAATTGTTGTTGTTGTCGTTGTTTTGTCTCACTGAGGACACTTTCCAGATGACTGTTTCCCCAGCCATTTTCCAGGAGTCTTAGAAGTCAAATAAATAATAATTTCACTGGCCCCTTTTCTACTGTATTTAGATGACTACTGGTTCCTCAGACCTAGCTAAATCCATGCAGATTCTGATCAAGGTGACCATTAGGCACAGAAATAAAATTCTGCTATTTTTATTCATAAATACCAACATCTTTTCTGCACTTAACACCAAAGCTCCTATTGGTGTTAGCATACTATCACATTCAGGGATGACTCCCACTTTGGGACACATCATACAAGGATTTCTTTGAAGTTGAACGTCACATGCAAAGGGAGACCCTTTCTACATCTATAAGAGTTTTCCATGCCTCTCACCCACCCTAGTTATTTGATGCCTGAACAATTCTTATACACCTCTGCCCACCAAGGTGAAGACTCCCTGAAGGATGTTCTCTGTCTTAGTCACTTTGGGGAAGATCACTTTCATCATATTTCTCTCATGTATATACATGACCTTCACACAAAATAGCATTAAAGTGGATTCTACTCAAGTGACATTTTATTTTTTTTTAATTAACCAATACAATATTGTAAAATAATCAAGTGACATTTTAAACATAAACATAATGAAAAAGAATATATATGTGTGTAACTGAGTCACTTTGCCCTACGGTTAAGATGAGACACAATAATTTAACTACAATTATTTTCATTTGTGTGTTTAGAAAGTGAAAGTGAAGTCGCTCAGTCATGTCCGACTCTTTGCAACCCCATGGACTATAGCCCACCAGGCTCCTCCATCCATGGGATTCCCCAGGCATGAATACTGGAGTAGGTTGCCGTTTCCTTCTCCAGGGGATCTTCCCAACCCAGGGATCAAACCCAGGTCTTCTGCATTGCAAGCAGAGGCTTTAACCTCTGAGCCACCAGATGTTTTAACCTATTGTGTTTATTTTTAATTGTATGTTTAAGTAAAAACACAATGTTTTAACTATACCTCAGTAAATACTTTTTTTTTTTTAAACCTGGGACTTCTATGGCAGTCCATTTAAGAATCTACTTTACAATGCAGGGGATGCCAGTTCAATCCCTGGCCCAGGAATATCTCTCATGCTACAGGGCAACTAAACCCATGAGCCCACTAACCCATAAACTAACCACTGAGCCCATAAAGGAGAGCCGCTACCACAAGGAGAAGCCGAGCACTGTGATGAGAAGCAGCTGTGTGCACTACAGGTAGAGAAAGCCTGCAGCAAGGAAGGCCTAGCACAGCCCAAACCAAATCAATCAACCAGAAAACAGTCTCTAAAGAAAGCTCATGGGCTGATATGAGCTCTGCCACAGTGGCCAGACTCCAAGTGCGTCATTCTCGGGCATGCAGGAATCTGGGGCTATTCAGAAGGACCTTTCCTGCCTGAGCTGTCATCAGCTGTGCCAAAGAAAATCATAGACAGACACGGAGTTAAGTAAAATCATAGACACGGGTTAAGCGTTGAAGACAAATTTTATTCAGCATTATGACAATAGACGGCCAAATGGGCTTCTTTTGACATTCCAAGTTTGATAGTTGTGCACAGTTAGGAAAAGCCAGCATGAAAAAATATTTTTTTCAGAATTCTCACCTTACATATATAAAAGCCCTTTGGAGTAACTTGCATTTATTTCCCTGTTTCTTTGAGATGTAATTGTTCTACCTGATCTTAGGTGCTTATGACTTTGTAAACAAAGATGAAGGATTTATCTTTTTCTTTCTAGCTTATTCCTCTAGAATTTGGTTTCTCCAGCTCCCCTGTGGACTTGATAAATTACTGCCACCACATGACAATTGATTTTTCACTAATCATTATTTACTTTGTTCTAACTTGTTTTCAAACTGTTTATGTCTTGTGCCTCTCTTCACTGTATTATTAATTTATAAATGTAATGAGCTATATACCTTATACCCATCTACTTTATAAAATTAGTGTCTTCTGCACTACACAATGGGAACCCAGGCTTCTAACATAGCTAAGTATCTTGAGGCCATCAATCATATCTAAAACCACATAGAGAATATTATCAATAGTACATATCTAGATATGAGAAGGGGGAACAAGGGAAAATATTTTCTGCATCATTATAGACTAGTAAGACAGGAGATCCGGAGAATCTTAAGAAATATTTTATAATGAATCTGCAGCTGATTGATGGAGAGAGTAGGGAGCTGAGGATAGAAATGGCCAACTATAAGTTATATGGTGTATATTACAGACACTTTGTTATACATCTTGATATGCCGAAGTCAAAACATGCTCTACTAGTCTTCCTCAATAGGGAAGACCAATATTAGGTACGGGAAGAGAATGAAACTGTTATTGACATGACCTAGCCTTCAAAAGACATACTTCTGAAATGTGGCATAAATGTAAAAAACCATGTTTCATGCCTGTATGATTTTAGTATTTTTCTCATAGGAATATGCATGTAAGCACCCACTCTTGACAAGGATGTGCTGTTGAGGACCGCTGAGTGTGTTTCCTTTGCTGTTTGTATTAACCCACAGAACTAAATAAGGAAACCAGGAAGAAAAAAGATAGCTAGGGAATGATGGAGTTTCAGATCATAGGCAACAAAGTGCTTCCACCCCACCAGTAACTGGAAATCCATGAGATGTAAATACAGAAAGCAGAATAATATCATGGATGGCATTTATCATTTACATTGAAGGTCTCTTTATTTCTGATCATTTCTACAACTGTGCATACAGAAATAACTCGTACACGTATGTCTCAGACTGAATCTGCCAAAAATTCAGTTTCATATTTGACTCTATAAACACATCTCTATAAAGGTCACATCAATTTCACGAGTCAACACGCCCTTTCGGAATCCTGCACCCCTGCTGGATCACGTTTTCTCAATCACACTGGGCTAATATCAGAAACCAGGGCTGTGTTTTCCCTTCATAATGGATGTATGTCCTAGATTTCGGCTTTCAAGTGTCAAGAAGAAAGCTTCTGATAGAAGCAACCGACTAGGCAAGGTATTACAGAATTATGTATTGGGACTCAGGTGATCACACATGTCATCACCACAGTGAGGACAGGGGCTGGGGCTAACCCAAATCTTCCTGGGACGTTCTAAGTTTGTAAGGACCACCCTCAGCTCAGCCTTTATCTGAGCAAGTCTCTCCAAATGAAGGACACCCATAGAGCTGTAACTCTCCCGAGGGGCCGGATAAAGCTCTAGATTTAAATCAGGGAGCCTGTCAGTATGATGCAGGAGACTCTCCAGGACAGCCATGGAGAAAAGGTTTCCGCACATGGTGAGGACCCTAAGCTGGGAACAGTGGCTCAAGGCTGGCAGAAAGGCTGTGAGGTGGACGTCTGTGATCCCACACAGGTTTAAGTCCAGTTCTTCCAGAGTGCCTGCAACTTTCTCCAGTAGAACCTGAAGGAGCTCGGGACTAAAGTCGGTCAGGGTAACACCACTAAGATTCAGGCCCTTCAGCTGACAGATTTTTGGACACCAGGACAGATAGGTCAGGTCTGATTCTGTAAGCAGGCAGTTGGTGATTGAGATGTTATCCAAGGGGGTCTTCAAGCACCTGGTTGGGGGAAGGTGAGAAACAAGCAATTAGATGAGGGAAACCAAAGTGGCAGGTGAGTTCCAGATAAGTCAATGATTGGCCCAAAGGTGATAAAGTTCAATGTCCAGAATGCCCAGTCTCATTCTAGGCTGAGTCCTGCCATTTTCTTAGTGTGACTGGATCACGTTCACATGATCTTGAAAGCCATCTTTCCTCATCTGTCAAGCAGAGCACAGTACACTCTACTTCCTTAGCAAGATGAATGGAGATAATGGAACGCACTAGAACATGACCAGAGGAAAGCGTGACACAAAGTGTCCATCAGGGTGGACATCGCTGAGTGTTAGTTATGGAAGATGAGATAAGAAATGCCTTTCATTTAGACTGCCACTCTACAGGTGACCTGCAGGTGCGTATACCTGTGGCCAGGTGAGGCTCTTGGAATACATGCAGAAACAAAAGACCCCACATCACGCCCTGGGGCTGCCAGTCTTTAGAGACTCCCAGCCCTATGACATCTACAAACTTTCTATCACTTTTTATATTCTTTTGGCTCTGCTTCATTACCATCATCTCCAGAACCATGCACTTCCTGTATATTAATTACCTTATATGCAACAAAAGGCCACCTGTTACTGATTTGGACTTTAAAACAGGCTCCTTGTGTCACAGGTTAGTGACCATGGAGTTTCTTTTCACAATGCTAAGGCTGATGTGATTTTACCTCTTCAATGCCCGCTTCGCTTACCTATTACATAAATCTTCAGAACAGAGAAATCTCTCCCCAAAGAAGAAATAACACACACACTTGCACTAGATCTATGCCCCCTAACTTGTGGGTTCCCAGCATGGTGTCCCTTTCCAGAGCTTCTGTAACAGGTTCACCCCACCTGGATTGCCGTGCTTCTGTAACACTGTGTTTCATGGTGCAGCAGCAGATGAGACACTGCCCTTAATATTCTACCATTGTGTCCACTGTTAGTCAGTCGCTGGCAGAGCCTCACCTGAGCATCTGGTCCAGACGGCCTTCAAGGAAGGACGGAGCTTCCATGTGGAGGTCCCGGAGGTTCTGCAGCTGGAGGATCTGAGAGGTCAATTGCAGAAGATCCTGATTGTCCTGCTCCTCAACAGCAGACCCATGAATGTGGGAAAGAATGAGACTCTGAACATTGCTCATCTGACCCAGGAGAGGAGCAAACTTGGCCAGGGTCGACAGCTTCTGGGTGAAACTCAGTTTCACCTTCTGTACACAGTCCAGCTTCACAATCCTGAGAACTTTCTTCATATTTTCCTTTGACATTGAAATAATCTTCATCTTCTTACAGCACAGGTGTATGGAGGCTTTTCTCTGCTCCACCCACTCGAAGAGGTAGGTAAGGAATTTCTCCAGGGGCTTTTTCATAACACAAAGTTCTATGTACACTTCTAAGGGAGTCAAGGGGTGCCTTATCCTGGACATGTCCTCAACCACTGGGGCCAACAGTGAGCTTGAGGGCATGTCGTCCTTGCCTCCAGACCACATGTTCCAGAAGTCCTTGTCAGTATTCCTTAAGTCCAGCACCCGCAGCTTGCACCTCCTGTGGGGAAACAGCAGATGGGGTGAAATTCTTCAAAATCCACACTGAATGAACCCACAGCCTCAGAGTTCAGGCAACATTCCATCTCCCTGTCTGTGCTCCTACTTCACATTCCAGCTCTCACCTGCTATTGTTTATTTCCTTTCTCGCTCCCTCTCTCCCAGTTCTTTTTCCTCTTCCATCATTCCTATTATGTTTTTGTAAGGGATTTCCCAAAGTGATCTCAGCAATTCTCAAGGCCTCTGAGCTTTTTCAGAAGCCTCTGGTCCACTGTTTGGTCAACCACTCTGCCTGGCACTAGGTGTCTCTTCCAGGACATCCAAGACCCTGCCAGGCTCCCTGGGTCTGACTCACCTGGGGTGAACTTTCTGGTCAAGCAGGGCATCAAGGCCATCCAGCACTGCTTGCAAGGTGCCTTGGTGAGGCTTTTGCATCAGGCCCCCCAGAGGCAGGCGGGCAAAGGGCCAGGCCAGCACTATGGCCTTCAGGGTCTCCCTGTGTCGGCCAAAGACGGCAGCCATGAAGAGTGGTGGGTAGAGCTCTCTGGGCATGTACTCCAAAGAGGAGATGGCTGAGGGCTCGTCTCTCAGCAGGCCATTTGCTGCCAAGATTACAAGTCTAGGAGGGTTGTGAACACTCATCCTGACTCTTCTCTGAATAGAATCCTGGGAAACTGCAAGAAGACAAGGCATACATCTCAGAAAAATTATAATCATCAGGGTGGTCTCTCTCCCCACACTTCAGAGAAATCAAATCAGGACCACAGCCATTGCTCTGGCAATGATGAACCAGAATGGAAGAACTCAGTGTGTCTGGATTCCAGTCTGGGTTTGTGACCCTAAAGCCAGAGCTCTCCCCATCCTGCCACTAGAGCAAGAATCTAACAAGTTCCAGGAAGAAAGAAAGCCAACCAGTGACTCATCTGTTTCCATCCATTGCTTTCCTTAATGCATTTCCCTCTTGCGTGTCTACACCAGGAGACTGAACAAACTGACTTCCTTTGTTTTTCTGGTGAAAAAAATAAACTATTGCTTAAAGGGCAAACTATGGGGACAGGAGTTCATGTATAACACAGCTTCCATCCTCAGTTCCCAAAGTCAACTTAGCTGGGAAAGTTTAAGGAGATACTTGTAAAGGGAATGCCATTTGTGTACAGAGTGAAAACCTTAAATGTCAAGAAATAGCATGTCAAACAGATGTCTTTAAAAAGAAAAACTGCTGGTTAAGACTTTTAAATAATACAAACCAAAGCACAAATCAAAATGTTTAGGATGGAAGCAAAAATACGCTTTGAGGCAAAAAGATAGATTTAAATTTAACCAAAAGAAGAGAAAAAGGAAAACTCTCCATGCCATGTCAAACTGCATTCTACATTCACTGCATGCCGGCCATTGGCAGAACATCCCTCACACAGGTTAACTCACCAGGTCTGATGTGGTCCAGGTGGAGGGTGCTGCTCAGACCTCAGATTTGGTGGAGAACACAAGGAGAGACTCCAGAGCGAGAAGCTTCTGCATCTATTATTTGGTGCTTGGGCATTTTATGGAACTTTTTAACCACATCTGCCCTTTCAATTGCTAACTTCCAATCAGTAGGCATTACCTGATTGGATTCCAGAGCCCCCTCTGGTTCATGCTGATTGGGTTCCTGCCAATCTCCAGATCAGTTGATTGAGTTATATCATCATTCAAGAGAAAGAGAAAGAATTGGGGGAGGGGAGATCTAGGACTTATTCAGTGATTCATTTCACAAAATTGGTTGAATTTTGCTAATATGTCCAGTGAAATAAAGAGATGATTACTCCTTGGAAGAAAAGTTATGACCAACCTAGACGGCATATTAAAAACCAGAGACATCACTTTGCCGACTAAGGTCCATCTAGACAAGTCTATGGTTTTTCCAGTGGTCATGTATGGATGTGAGAGTTGGACTGTAAAGAAATCTGAGCACCAAAGAATTGATGCTTCTGAACTGTGGTTTTGGAGAAGACTCTTGAGAGTCCCTTGGACTGCAACAAGATCCAGCCAGTCCACCCTAAAGGAAATCGGTCCTGAATGTTCATTGGAAGGACTGATGCTGAAGCTGAAACTCCAATACTTTGGCCACCTGATGTGAATAGCTGACTCACTGGAAAAGATCCTGATGCTGGGAAAGATGAAAAGCTGGAGGAGAAAGGGTTGGACTATGGAGAATGAGATGGTTGGATGGCATCACCGACTCAATGGACATGAGTTTGAGTAAGCTCTTGGAATCAGTGATGGACAGGGAGGCTTGGTGAGCTGCAGTCCATGGGGTCGCAAAGAGTTGGACATGACTGAGGTACTGAACTGAACTGAACATGGACAGTTGTATCCCTGGATACAAGAAAGGGAAGGGATTATGGGTTTCTGTTGCTCAGTAGCTCAGTCATGTGCAACTCTTTGTGACCCGTGGACTGCAGAATGACAGGCTTCCCTGTCCTTCACAGTTTCATGGAGTCCATTGAGTCAGTGATACCATATAATCATCTCATCCTCTGTCGTCTTCTCCTGCCTTCAATTTTTCCCTATGTCAGGATATTTCCAATGAGTCAGCTCTTCCCATTAGTTGGCCGATGTATTGGAGCTTCAGGTTCAGCATCAGTCCTTCCAATGAATATTCAGGGTTAATTTCTTTTAGGATTGACTGGCCTCATCTTGCAGTTCAAGGGAATCTTAAGAGTCTTCTCCAATACCACAGGTCAAAGGCATCAATTCTTTGTTGCTCAGTGTTTTTTTATTATCCAACTCTCAAATCCATATGTGAGTACTGGAAAAGCCATAGCTTTGACTAAATGGACCTTTGTCAGCAAAGTAATATCTCTGCTATTAATATACTGTCTAGATTTGCCATTGTTTTTCTTCCAAGGGGCAAATATATTTTAAATTCATGGCTGCAGTCCCATTCCTCAGTGATTTTGGAGCTCAGGAAAATAAAGTCTGTCACTGTTTCCATTGTTTCCCCATCTATTTGCCATGAAGTGATGAGACTGGATGCCATAATCTTTGTTTTTTGAATACTGAGCTCTAAGCCAGCTTTTTCACACTCCTTGTTTACTTTCATCAAGAGGCTCTTTAGTTCCTCTTCACTTTCTGCCATTAGAGTGCTGTCATCTGCATATATGAGCTGATTGATATTTCTCCCAGCAATCTTAATTACAGCTTGTGCTTCATCCAGCCTGGCATTTCACATGATTAAAAACCACTTACTCCTTGGAAGAAAAGTTATGACCAACCTTGATAGCATATTCAAAAGCAGAGACATTACTTTGCCAACTAAGGTCTGTCTATTCAAGGCTATGGTTTTTCCAGTGGTCATGTATGGTTGTGAGAGTTGGACTGTGAAGAAGGCTGAGTGTGAAAGAATTGAAGCTCTTGAACTGTGGTGTTGGAGAAGACTCTTGAGAGTCCCTTGGACTGCAAGGAGGTCCAACCAGTCCATTCTAAAGGAGATCAGCCCTGGGTTCCCTTTAGAAGGAATGATGCTAAAGCTAAAACTCCAGTACTTTGGCCACCTCATGCAAAGAGCTGACTCATTGGAAAAGACTTTGATGCTGGGAGGGATTGGGGGTAGGAGAAGAAGGGCATGACAGAGGATGAGACAGCTGGATGGCATCACTGACTCGATGGACATGAATCTGAGTGAACTCCGGGAGTTGGTGATGGACAGGGAGGCCTGGCGTGCTGCGATTCATGGGGTCGCAAAGAGTGGGACACGACTGAGCGACTGAACTGAACTGAACTGAACTCAGCATAGAAGTTAAATAAGCAGTGTGACATATACAGCCTGGATGTACTTCTTTCTCAGTTTGGAACCAGTCCATTGTTCCATGTCCGGTGTGGCTTCTTGACCTGCATACAGGTCTCTCAGGAGGCAAATAAGGTTGTCTGGTATTCTCATCTCTTTAAGAATTTCCACAGTTTATCATGATCCACACAGTCAATACCTGCACTTTGGTGTAATCAATGAAGCAGATGTTTTCCTGGAATTCTCTAGTCTTTTCTAAGATCCAGTGAATGTTGGCAATTTGATCTCAGGTTCCTCTGCCTTTTCTAAATCCAGTTTGAACATCTGTAAGCTATCAATTCACATACTGTTGAAGCCTAGCTTGATAGATTTTCAGCTTTACCTTGCTACCATGCGAAATGAGTGCAATTGTGTGATAGTTTGAATACTCTTTGGCCTTTTGAATACTCTTTGAATACTCTTTTGCCCTTCTTTGGGACTGGAATGAAAACTGACCTTTTCCAGTCCTGTGGCCACTGCTGAGTTTTCCAAATTTGCTGACTTATTGACTGCATCACTTTAACAGTCTCATCTTTTAGAATTTGAAAGAGCTTAGCTAGAATTCCATTATCTCCACTATTTTTGTTGACAGTGAAGCTCCCTAAGGCCCACTTGACTTTGCATTCCAGGATGTCTAACTCCAGGTGAGTGATCACACCATCACGGTTATCTGGGTCATTAAGAGATTTTTTGAAGAATTCTCCTGTGTATTCTTGCTGCCTCTCCTTAATATATTCTGCTTCTGTTAGGTCCATACCATTTCTGTCCTTTATTATGCCCATCTTTGCATGAAATGTTCCCTTGGTATTTCTAATTTTCTTGAAGAGATCTCTAGTCTCTCCTGCTTTATTATTTTCCTCTATTATTTTTTTTTTTCACTTTTCACTTTAAATGGATTTCTTATGTCTCCTTGCTATTTTCTGGAACTCCGCATTCAGATGGATATATCTTTCCTTTTCTCCCTTGCCTTTCACTTCTCTTTTTTCTCAGCTATTTTTAAGGCCTCCTCAGACAACCATTTTGCCTTCTAGCATTTCTTTTCATGGGGATAGTTTTGCTTGCTGCCTCCTGTACAGTGTTACAAACCTCTGTCCATAGTTCTTCAAATACTTTATCTATCAGATCTATCCCCTTGAATCTGTTCATTTCCACTGTATAATCATGGGTCTCCCCTGATAGCTCAGTTGGTATAGAATCTCTCTGCAATGCAGGAGACCCAGTTTAATTCCTGGGTCCAGAACATCCAC
The DNA here is from genome assembly GCA_006410535.1 of Litocranius walleri. NCBI lineage: Eukaryota > Metazoa > Chordata > Mammalia > Artiodactyla > Bovidae > Litocranius > Litocranius walleri. Next base: position 266,279 of record SJYG01000675.1, read on the forward strand.
TGGAGAAGGGATAGGCTATCCACTCCAGTATTTTTGAGCTTCCCTTGTGGCTCAGCTGGTAAAGAATCTACCTGCAATGTGGGAGATCTGGGCTTGATCTCTGAGTTGGGAAGATACCCTGGAGAGGTGAAAGGCTCCCCACTCCATTATTCTGGCCTGGACAATTTCATTGACTGTATTGTCCATCAGTCTCAAAGAATCGGACATGACTGAGTGACTTTCACTTTCACTGCATAATCATAAGCGATTTGATTTAGGTCATACCTGAATGACCTAGTGGTTTTCCCTACATTCTTCAATTTGAATCTGAATTCAGCAAGAAGTACATGATCTGGCCACAGTCAGCTCCCAGACTTGTTTTTGCTGGCTATATAGAGCTTCTCCACTTTTGACTACAAGGAGTATAATCAATCTGATTTTGGTATTGACTATTTGGTGATATCCATGTGTAGAGTCTTCTCTTGGGTTCATGGCAAGGTATTTGCTATGATCATGTGTTCTTTTGACAAGACTCTATTAGCCTTTGCCTGCTTCATTTTGTACTGCAAGGCCAAACTTGCCTGTTACTCTAGGTTTCTCTTGACTTCCTACATTTTCATTCTAGTCCCTTGTGATGAAAATGTCATCTTTTTTTGGGGTGTTAGTTCTAGAAGGTCACATGGGTCTTCAAAGAACCATTCAACTTCACAGCATAGAAGTTAAATAAGCAGTGTGACATATACAGCCTGGATGTACTTCTTTCTCAGTTTGGAACCAGTCCATTGTTCCATGTCCGGTGTGGCTTCTTGACCTGCATACAGGTCTCTCAGGAGGCAAATAAGGTTGTCTGGTATTCTCATCTCTTTAAGAATTTCCACAGTTTATCATGATCCACACAGTCAATACCTGCACTTTGGTGTAATCAATGAAGCAGATGTTTTCCTGGAATTCTCTAGTCTTTTCTAAGATCCAGTGAATGTTGGCAATTTGATCTCAGGTTCCTCTGCCTTTTCTAAATCCAGTTTGAACATCTGTAAGCTATCAATTCACATACTGTTGAAGCCTAGCTTGATAGATTTTCAGCTTTACCTTGCTACCATGCGAAATGAGTGCAATTGTGTGATAGTTTGAATACTCTTTGGCCTTTTGAATACTCTTTGAATACTCTTTTGCCCTTCTTTGGGACTGGAATGAAAACTGACCTTTTCCAGTCCTGTGGCCACTGCTGAGTTTTCCAAATTTGCTGACTTATTGACTGCATCACTTTAACAGTCTCATCTTTTAGAATTTGAAAGAGCTTAGCTAGAATTCCATTATCTCCACTATTTTTGTTGACAGTGAAGCTCCCTAAGGCCCACTTGACTTTGCATTCCAGGATGTCTAACTCCAGGTGAGTGATCACACCATCACGGTTATCTGGGTCATTAAGAGATTTTTTGAAGAATTCTCCTGTGTATTCTTGCTGCCTCTCCTTAATATATTCTGCTTCTGTTAGGTCCATACCATTTCTGTCCTTTATTATGCCCATCTTTGCATGAAATGTTCCCTTGGTATTTCTAATTTTCTTGAAGAGATCTCTAGTCTCTCCTGCTTTATTATTTTCCTCTATTATTTTTTTTTTTCACTTTTCACTTTAAATGGATTTCTTATGTCTCCTTGCTATTTTCTGGAACTCCGCATTCAGATGGATATATCTTTCCTTTTCTCCCTTGCCTTTCACTTCTCTTTTTTCTCAGCTATTTTTAAGGCCTCCTCAGACAACCATTTTGCCTTCTAGCATTTCTTTTCATGGGGATAGTTTTGCTTGCTGCCTCCTGTACAGTGTTACAAACCTCTGTCCATAGTTCTTCAAATACTTTATCTATCAGATCTATCCCCTTGAATCTGTTCATTTCCACTGTATAATCATGGGTCTCCCCTGATAGCTCAGTTGGTATAGAATCTCTCTGCAATGCAGGAGACCCAGTTTAATTCCTGGGTCCAGAACATCCACTGGAGAAGGGATAGGCTATCCACTCCAGTATTTTTGAGCTTCCCTTGTGGCTCAGCTGGTAAAGAATCTACCTGCAATGTGGGAGATCTGGGCTTGATCTCTGAGTTGGGAAGATACCCTGGAGAGGTGAAAGGCTCCCCACTCCATTATTCTGGCCTGGACAATTTCATTGACTGTATTGTCCATCAGTCTCAAAGAATCGGACATGACTGAGTGACTTTCACTTTCACTGCATAATCATAAGCGATTTGATTTAGGTCATACCTGAATGACCTAGTGGTTTTCCCTACATTCTTCAATTTGAATCTGAATTCAGCAAGAAGTACATGATCTGGCCACAGTCAGCTCCCAGACTTGTTTTTGCTGGCTATATAGAGCTTCTCCACTTTTGACTACAAGGAGTATAATCAATCTGATTTTGGTATTGACTATTTGGTGATATCCATGTGTAGAGTCTTCTCTTGGGTTCATGGCAAGGTATTTGCTATGATCATGTGTTCTTTTGACAAGACTCTATTAGCCTTTGCCTGCTTCATTTTGTACTGCAAGGCCAAACTTGCCTGTTACTCTAGGTTTCTCTTGACTTCCTACATTTTCATTCTAGTCCCTTGTGATGAAAATGTCATCTTTTTTTGGGGTGTTAGTTCTAGAAGGTCACATGGGTCTTCAAAGAACCATTCAACTTCAGTTTTCAGCATTAGTGGTTGGGGCATTAGTTCAGTTCTGTCACTCAATTGTGTCCAGATCTTTGTGACCCCCATAGACTGCAACATGCCAAGTTTCCCTGTTCATCACCAACCGCTGGAGCTTGTTCAAACTCATGTTCATCACAGGACATATTCATGGTTGGGTCATACACTTGGATTATTTTGATGTTGAATGCGTTTCTTTGGAAAAAAGCTGAGATCATTCTGGCATTTTTGAGACTACACCCAAGTACTGCATTTCAGACTCTTTTGTTGACTATGAGGGTTACTACATTTCTCCAAAAAGATTCTTGCCCACAGTAGTAGAAATAATGTTCACCTGAATTAAATTTTCCCATTCCTCTCATAGCTGAAGGGATAAGAAGGACGCCTCTAATTGTCAAACCACATAAATGTTGGAAATGGCTGTGATATCAGTGGAAATGTGGACATTTCAAAATTCAGGGTGAGAATGTTCCTCTGGGATCACAGTTACTATGAGATCAAAAAGAAGATTGTTTTAAATTTGAAATGAATTTTCTGAAAATAACTTGAGGCCTGATATGGAAGCTACAAAAGTGGTCAGACTCCAAGTTGGTCATCCTCGAGTATGTGGGAATCTGGGGGATACTTGAAGAATGTTTCCTGCCTGAGCAGTAATCAGCTGAGGGAGTTGTTTCCAAGAAAAATCAGACACAGACACAGATGTAAGTGGCTACATCAAATTTTATTTAGGACAATGATAATACAGACAAGGATACCCTAGCATTTTGGATCATCCGACTTCAACAGATGCAGATGGTAGGGACTCACAACACAGAAGCCATGTGTTTCTTGGCTGGTAATTTCCTATGAGGAGGAATCAGGAAGCATCTTGGCTGAACCAAGCTAATAGATTTTTGCTGAGGGCAGACCAGCTGAACTGGATACTAATAATGGGCAGTGAGGAAGTTTGATCAGATTATTGGGGAGACCAGATATCAACACTGGGGTTTTTTGCTGAACTGACTTAGGATTATTATTCAAACTGGAATTTACAAGGAAGCCCTCTGATAATTCGAGGAGAAGGATCATAAGCCTGAATAAATTTTCGTGAAACAATGCCTTCCCTGCCTCATTTATGTAACCCAGTGAGCAGGTGCATCTAGCGGGGACTCAGTAGACATTCTCCCTCAGTTGCACATGACGTCTTCTCCTACACTTTCCTTTGGGGACAAATATTTCACTTGCCACATCAGTAAACGAAGATTATTGCAGCCCAAGACAGTGTGCCCTGAGGGCAGTTCAAGGAGATGAAGGTTGGTGTCCTGAAGTGGTCATCGTGCACATCACATGGATGACTTCAATAAGCCCAGACTCTTGCCTCTTTCCATACAGAGGAAAAAAATATAAAAATAAAAAAAAAATTCCCTGATGGTATAGTGATTAAGAGTCTACTAATCAGTGCAAGGGATACTGGTTGGATCCCTGGTTTGGGAAGGTCCCACAGGCTGTGGAGCAACTAAGCCCAGGCCCCACAAGCACCAGACTAGAGCCTGGGAGCTGTGACTGCTAAAGTGCACACACCCTGGGACCATGCTCTGCAATGAAAGAAGTCACCGAAATGAGAAACCAATGCATTTCTACTAGAGACTGGCCTCTGCTGTCTACAACAAGAGAAAGGCTGTGCTTAGCAAGGAAGACCCAGCACAGCCAAAATAAGTAAATTTTAAAAATTAGAAAAATAAATAAATAAAATTTAAAATGCATGAAAATTAGTGAGATGTATCATTTTTATCATATGCAATAATCTTTTGATGTTTTCTGTTTCTTTTTTACACTAAATGATCTTATATACTATGGCTTCCCTTATAACTTTTTATTTTTCTCCTTATAACTTTTGAACATTTCCTTAGAGCTATCTGAGAAGCCGCCTTTCTGGCTATAATCTGTAGTTACCAAATAAAGCATACTTCTCATGTTTTAGGTTGTGTATTTATTGTCATTTGATATGCTCTTCCGAGACCTTTCCCAAACACACATGTCCTGGCCCCACTCACCTAAGTTCCAGGAGTTAGATGGAAACTGTAAATGAAAACATTAGCCACCCCCTGAAAGTAGAGAGAGATTTTATTTGGTAGCGATGTTTAGGACCCAAGGACAGGAGACAGATTCTCAGTAGCTCTGAGAAAACTGCTTCAAGAAGGCAAGAGGGGGAATCATGTGATAAAATGTGTAAAAAGGAAGAAGGCAGTCTGAACATCAAAGATTGCTGTCGTTCAGTCACTCAGTCCAGTCCAGTCCAGACTTTGCAATTGCAGGGGCTGCTATAAGAAAAATCAGATTTCAAATGAAGGAATTTAGCATACTACATATGGGAAGATGCTAGCCTCTGGGCTTATTGAATTCATTCCTTTCATATGCATCTCAGCTCTCTGGGGCCAAATCTTCTTTCCGTGTTCAATTTAAGGAGTGGTAGATACCCTAGATGGCTCCTTCTTTCAACCCCTGAGCTCCTCAGCGATCATCATGGGGAGCAGTGACATCTGTTGGATTGGAGGTCTGGGAACCCTCATTCACATTTCGATGCCAGAAATATCTGGTGACTGTGTCACTTCTTGTTTATTTCAATAATATTGTGAACCAAAAACTGCTCTAAATATAATGTCTACATCCTAAAGGAAATCAGTCCTGAATATTCATTGGAAGGACAGATGCTCAAGCTGAAGCTCCAATGCTTTGGCCACCTGATGCAAAGAACTGACTCATTTGAAAAAACCCTGTTGCTGGGAAAGATTGAAAGCAGGAGGAGAAGGGGATGACAGAGGATGAGATGGTTGGGTGGCATCTCCAACTCAACAGACATCAGTTTGAGGAAACTTCCGGAGTTGGTGATAGACAGGAGGCCTGGCCTGCTGCAGTCCATGGGGTCACAAAGTGTTGGACATAACTGAGCAACTGAACAGAACTGAACTGAATTATTAAAAATAATCTTGGAAAATTTTTGACTTAAATTTTATTGATCTACATATTTTTTAAAGAAACAATTCTTGTTCATTTATGGTTAAAATCAGTTTTTAAATCTCATTTGTCTTCTGAGGCTTCTAAGCAAGTACAATATATATTTTTTAATTACACACATGACTTCTTAAAAATAGTATGTTGCCTCAATAACCTCTAGAGAAATTTGCATATAAACCACTGTGTAAATATTTATACTCAATATTACCGGAAGACAGAAGTTTTAAAATATTTATTTATTCAATTATTTGGGTCTTAGTCATGCACCCAGGATCTTTGATCTTCCTTGTGATCCTGTGTGTGGATATTGTGTGTATGTGTGTGAGCATTTATATGTTCAGTTGACTCCAACTCTTTGTGACTCCATGGACCACATGGCACCCCATGTGAGCCCCATGACAAGGCTCCTCTGTTCATGGAATTTTCCAGGTGAGAGTACTGGAGTAGGGAGCTATTTCCTTCTCCAGGGGTTCTTCCAAACCCAGGGATAGAACTCATGTCTTCTGTGCTCCTTCACTGGCAGGCAGATTCTGTCACTGGGCCACCTGGGAAATCTTAGGAATCATTCAGTTGTGGCATGCAAACACTTAGTTTCAGGATATGAAATCTAGATCCCTGACGAGGGATTGAACCAGGGCCGATTGTGCTGGGAGCATGGAGTCATACCCACTGGATCACCAGGGAAGTTCCAAGGCAGCCAGGTTTATTGAAAATTCTAAAGTATACAGTCCTGATTACAAAACTGATTTTTATTCTGAGGTGCTGTAGCCAGCACAGCAGGTAGGGATTGAAAGTGGTCGATGCACAGTTTGGAAAAAAGAAACTAGAGACAGAATTAAAGTTTCAAAGATGGAACTAGGGGAATCAAGACCTCTTGGATCAAGAGCCCTATTCTTTGGAGCTTTTGGAGCTGGGTCACTTTTATTTAGTGTCTTGGCATGCAGAAAGTATCAGATGTGCTATGATAAAATCAGTTCTGTGTCCCCGGTCATGTCTCACATGGCTATATTTGCCTTTATTTTTTTCCCATGGGTTTTTTTTTTTTTTTCATGGTTTAGCTAGAGCAACAGATGGCAGACTATTAACCCCAGCACTCTGGTCTGATCTATGAGCAGCTGGCCTAGAGACCTGAGGCTCAGAATGTCTATCACTGAAGATGAATCCAGTCTCTCCTACTCCCTCCCACCCCCAGCCCC
>SJYG01000675.1:273443-310934 GCA_006410535.1 Litocranius walleri
GGGTCACTTTTATTTAGTGTCTTGGCATGCAGAAAGTATCAGATGTGCTATGATAAAATCAGTTCTGTGTCCCCGGTCATGTCTCACATGGCTATATTTGCCTTTATTTTTTTCCCATGGGTTTTTTTTTTTTTTTCATGGTTTAGCTAGAGCAACAGATGGCAGACTATTAACCCCAGCACTCTGGTCTGATCTATGAGCAGCTGGCCTAGAGACCTGAGGCTCAGAATGTCTATCACTGAAGATGAATCCAGTCTCTCCTACTCCCTCCCACCCCCAACCCCCACCTCACCCCCACCTCCTTCACTGGCTACTGGAACAGCCTGGATGAATCCTGATTCATCAGTGAGCACATGATATATGTGAGTCCAATTTCAGTACCTAGGTTTTGCTTTCCTCTGCTGTAAGCAACAGTGGTTAAGTTGAAGTGATAAAGACTCATGCTATTCATGAGGAGGGAGAAGACTGTAAAAAAATTATGGAATGCTTACATAATAATTATCTCTTGTTCAACAACTCCAGAGCCCAGTCCTCAACAGGCAATATCTCATTTTGTGAAAGTCACTCAATCATGTCTGACTCTTTGTGACACCATGGACTATACAGTTCATGGAATTCTCCAGGCCTGAATACTAGAGAGGGTAGCCTTTCTGTTCTCCAGGGGATCTTCCCAACCCAGGGCTCAAATCCACGTCTTTCAAATGGATTATTTACCAGCTGAGCCACCAGGGAAGCCAAATATATATATATGGAACGCTTCATGAATTTGTGTGTCATCCTTGTGCAGGGGCCATGACAAACTCTGTATCATTTAAATTTCAGTATATGTGCTACCAAAGCGAGAGAAAATACCTCGTTGGATCCTACTAAAAATCCCATAAACTGTATGTGCATCATTATATTCACTGTGGGGGAACCAAAGTTCTGCCTAAGATCCTCCCAGCCCTATATCCCCTTCCATCAGAGCAGAAAAAATTGCTGCCTCTGAATCCTTAGCAGGGAAACTTTATTTGGCTGCACTTGTTTAGATGCACTGTGAAGGTTAAATTTATGTGTCAACTTCACTGTGAGTTGAGATGCCCAGATCACAGGTCAAAGATTAATGCTAGGAGAATCTGCAAGAGAACTCCTGGAAGAGATTAGCATTGAAATCAGTAATTGAATTAAGACATCAGCTCTCACCAGTGTGGGTGGACATCACTTTATGCTCTAGGGGCTTGAATGGAAAAAGGGCATCTGTTCTCTCTCTCTCTTCTTGGTCATGAATACTGGAGCTTCTAGCTCCTGAACCTGGAAACTCCAGTACATTTAAAATTGATATCACCTAAAGCACAAATCCCTCAGAAGAAATGGAGTAGCCATCATGGTCAAAAAAAGAGTCTGAAATGCAGTACTTGAATGCAGTCTCAAACATGACAGAATGATTTCTGCTTGTTTCCAAGGCAAACCATTCAATATCACAGTTATCCAAGGCTATGCCCCAACCAGTAATGCTGAAGAAGCTGAAGTTGAATGGTTCTATGAAGACCTATAAGACCTTTTAGAACTAACACCCCCAAAAGATATCCTTTTCATTATAGGTGACTGGAATGCAAAAGTAGGAAGTCAAGAAACACCTGGAGTAACAGGCAAATTTGGCCTTGGAATGTGGAATGAAGCAGGGCAAAGACTAATAGAGTTTAGCCAAGAAAATGCACTGGTCATAGCAAACACCCTCTTACAACAACACAAGAGAAGACTCTACACATGGACATCACCAGATGGTCAACACCGAAATCAGATTGATTATATTCTTTGCAGCCAAAGATGGAGAAGCTCTATACAGTCAACAAAAACAAGACCAGGAGCTGACTGTGGCTCAGATCATGAACTCCTTATTGCCAAATTCAGACTTAAATTGAAGAAAGTAGGGAAAACCACTAGACCATTCAGGTATGACCTAAATCAAATCCCTTATGATTATACAGTGGAAGTGAGAAATAGATTTAAGGGCCTAGATCTGATAGATAGAGTGCCTGATGAACTATGGAATGAGGTTTGTGACATTGTACAGGAGACAGGGATCAAGACCATCCCCATGGAAAAGAAATGCAAAAAAGCAAAATGGCTTTCTGAGGAGGCCTTACAAATAGCTATGAAAAGAAGAGAGGCAAAAAACAAAGGTGAAAAGGAAAGATATAAGGATCTGAATGCAGAGTTCCAAAGAATAGCAAGAAGAGATAAGAAAGCCTTCTTCAGTGATCAATGCAAAGAAATAGAAGACAAGAACAGAATAGAAAAGGCTAGAGATCTCCTCAAGAAAATTAGAGATACCAAGGGAACATTTCATGGAAAGATGGGCTCGATAAAGGACAGAAATGGTATGGACCAAACAGAAGCAGAAGATATTAAGAAGAGGTGGCAAAAATACACAGAAGAACTGTACAAAAAAGATCTTCATGACCCAGATAATCACGAAGGTGTGATCACTCATCTAGAGCCAGACATCCTGGAATATGAAGTCAAGTGGGCCTTAGAAAGCATCACTACAAACAAAGCTAGTGGAGATGATAGCGTTCCAGCTGAGCTATTTCAAATCCTGAAAGACGATGCTGTCAAAGTGCTGCACTCAATATGCCAGCAAATTTGGGAAATTCAGCAGTGGCCAAAAGAAAATGTCACTTTTCATTCCAATCCCAAAGAAAGGCAATGCCAAAGAATGCTCAAATTACTGCACAATTGCACTCATCTCACACACTATTGAAGTAATGCTCAAAATTCTCCAAGCCAGGCTTCAGCAATATGTGAACTGTGGACTTCCTGATGTTCAAGCTGGTTTTAGAAAAGGCAGAGGAACCAGAGATCAAATTGTCAACATCCGCTGGATCATGGAAAAAGCAAGAGAGTTCCAGAAAAACATCTATTTCTGCTTTATTGACCATGCCAAAGACTGTGTGGATCACAATAAACTGTGGAAAATTCTTCAAGAGATGGGAATACCAGACCATCTGACCTGCCTCTTGACAAATCTGTATGCAGGTCAGGAAGCAACAATTAGAACTGGACATGGAACAATAGACTGGTTTCTAATAGGAAAAGGAGTCCATCAAGGCTGTATATTGTCACTCTGCTTATTTAATTTAATGCAGCATACACCATGAGAAGCGCTGGACTGGAAGAAACACAAGCTGGAATCAAGATTGCCAGGAGAAATATCAATAACTTCAGATATGCAGATGATACCACCCTTATGGCAGAAAGTGAAGAGGAACTCAAAAGTCTCTTGATCAAAGTGAAAGAGGAGAGTGAAAAAGTTGGCTTAAAGCTCAACATTCAGAAAATGAAGATCATGGCATCCAGTCCCATCACTCCATGGGAAATAGATGGAGAAACAGTGGAAACAATGTCAGATTTTTTTTGGAGGGGCTCCAAAATCACTGCAGATTGTGATTGCAGCCAGGAAATTAAAAGATGCTTACTTCTTGGAAGAAAAATTATGACCAACTTAGCATATTCAAAAGCAGAAACATTACTTAGCCAACTAAGGTCCATCTAGTCAAGGCTATGGTTTTTCCAGTTGTCATGTATGGATGTGAGAATTGGACTCTGAAGAAGGCTGAGCACCGAAGAATTGATGCTTTTGAATGGTGGTGTTGGAGAAGAGTCTTGAGAGTCCCTTGGACTGCAAGGAGATCCAGCCAGTCCATTCTGAAGGAGATCAGCCCTGGGATTTCTTTGGAAAGAATGATGCTAAGGCTCAAACTCCAGTAGTTTGGCTACCTCATGGGAAGAGTTGACTCGACTCTGATGCTGGGAGGGATTGGGAGCAGGAGGAGAAGCGGATGACTACCAGGAGCCATCATGGGGAATCCCACCCATTGCAAAGGTCATAAAGAAGTAGCCTGATAGGCAAAGGCAAAATGAGGCCTCGAGGAAACCCCTCTGGGCCTTCTCGAGCATCTACCCCAAAACCAGAATCTGTCTGTCTTATTATTTTATGACTTTTACCAATGTTTGTGACATTAACAGGGGCTATCCCCGACCAACTTTCTCTGGAAAAAGTTAACTTAGAGCTCCAGTTAACAGTCTCCTTCATATAAAAGGATTGTCTCAGCTCAAACCCCTCTGATGGCTCTCTAACTTGCCTGACAGGTTTATACCCGGACTTTTACAACTAAATATGTGATTGTTTACAGCCCCCCAGCTGTGAGAGGCATGGGAAGCCTAAAACATAGAGCCTTTCAAGAGTTAAAAGCTGTTAGAATAGTAAGATTTCACTGTTGAGCCAATGCTTGCTGCCAAGTTCCCATATTCCTTACCCACTGTTCACCTGGGAGTGCATTTGTTAACATAGTTACAATGTAAGAAAAACAAATGTAGCCTTGAAACTAACTAACCACATCAGACCTTTGAGCTGATTGGTTCTTTCTTTGTTGTAACTTGCTGCACCTTTGCTCCGTGAGAAATGTAACTTTGTTTGAAACTTTCTGAGGCTGACATAGATTAGAAATAGAAAGAAAAAACGCTTCAAGGGAAAATAAGTTTTCTGGTTGAGCAGCCTTTATCAAAAGAGGGTCATAGAATGTTTCACGGGCCTCCAAGGACAGAAGATAATGTACACAACATCATTTGTGGGAAAAGTATAAAAGTCCTTTTTGAAAATAAAAGTAACGGGCCTCCCTCAAAGAAGCTTGGTCACTCCGTGTCCCTTTTTTTCTCTCTCTTACTCTCTTTTTCTTCAGGCTGATCCCTTGGAGCGTTCACTTGTCTGCCCGAGTTTCTAAGACCTGAACGGGAAGACTTTCTGCGTTTTCACTCCCTCAGGAGACCGGGAGGGCATCTGTGGCCTCCATGAACAGGGCAAACTCCTTGTATGGGGGATTTTACTGGCTTTATATGTAAACCAAGGAATATCAGCCTCTTTCCCTCTTCTATTTTCTTATCTACAACATTCTTTCCTTATCTCTCTCTAAATCAATTGCTGAGTCCGTCCCCGCTTCAAATTACCCTGGATCCACCAGGGCTGGACCCTCATCCTCATCAGAGGATGAGATGGCTGGATGGCATCACTGAGGGACGTGAGTCTTAGTGAACTCCGGGAGTTGGTGGTGGACAGGGAGGCGTGGTGTGCTGCGATTCATGGGGTCGCAAAGAGTCAGACACGTCTGAGTGACTGAACAGAACTGAACTGAAAGCACAAATCAAAACATTTGAGATTCAGGCAAAAATACACTGATAGGCAAAATCAAGACATGAAATGTGTTCATGTGAGAGAAATGGCTTTTTTGAAAACATTCACTACATCCAGAGATACAGGCCACCCTTCAAGGTTAGCTAGTCAATGGTAAAAATGGGTGTCTTCATATGAGGGAGATGACTTCCTGCTCTGATGTGTCTGGAAGGTGCTCAGACTTCAGACACATAGCGAACCCAGCTGGTGTCTCCAGAGTATGAAGATGCTGCACCTCTTCTCAAGTGCTTCAGACTTCTATTCATACAACCTTTATTCCCATCATCCCTCTGTCCCACTACTAACCTACTCAGAAAGGGATACATGTATAGATTACTGAGTACCTGTTGGGTTTATCCTGATTGGATCATCATATTTCTCTAGGTTAGTTGATTGAATCCGGTACATAATCAGGAGGCAGAGAAAGACAGGGTGGTTGGAACATCAAGGACCCATTCACTGATTCACAAAGACACTATTTGGGATGATATTAAGGTAGTGAAGGAGGTCTGCCCTGTGGCTCATCGGTAAATAATCTGATGGCAGAGAAGGGATTAGGGTTTGATCCATGGTTGGGGAAGATAGCTCAAGTCAAGGAGCAACGAGCCTGGATCCCCAAAACTGCTGAGCCTGTGCTTTAGAACTGAGAGTGAAACCACTGAAAGCAATGCCTTCTAAAGCCCGCTCTACAGCACAGAGGGCACTGCAGGGAGGGGCCCAGGCCCCCCAACCAAAGGGTACCCCCACTAGCCTCAACTAGAGAAAAGGGTACACAGCACCAAAAACCTCAGGCAGCCAAAAATAAACAAAACTTTTTTTTTAAAGGTAGTAAAGGAGAGTGGCTCAGAGGAGACAGTCATCTTAGTGTTTTTTTCTCAGAAAGTTGGGATCAGCACAGCAAACTGCATGCAAAGATTCAAGGTAAGATGTGAGCAGAGGAACAAGTAAATATTCTGTCATCAAGACTTTTCCCAAGACCGAGAGACTCGGAAGGTGGGCCCTGGGAGGTGCTTTGAGAAGTTGGAGTCAGCGAAGACATCAACTTGGACCATTCCCAAACAGTCATCCAGAGGCAGCTGCTACCAGGAGACATCTACCTATTTCTTTATGTATTTTTCTCACTAAGGACATTTTCCAGAAGGCAAATTTCCCCAGCCATTTTTCCAGAATCCTAGAAGCCAAATCATAATTTTATTGGCCCCTTTACAGTGTATTTACATCACTACTCAAACTTAGCTAAGATCAACACAAATTCTGACCAAGGTGATGGAATTAGGCAGATAAATAAAATTCTGATATTTTCTTCATAAGTACCAACACCTTTTCTGCACTAAGTACAGAAGCTCTCCTTGGTGTCTATTTCTGCTACATTAAGGGATGACACTCACTTTGGGCTGCATCACACAAAGATACCTTTGAATTATAGGGTCATACATAAAAGGAGATACTTTCCCCATCTCCAATAATTTCTCATGTCTCTCTTCCAGCCCATTTATTTGATGCCCAAGCAATTCTTACATACTGCTGGCTACCAAGGTTACAAGTCTGCTAAGGGTGTCCTCCCACTTGGTCTCTTTGGGGATGATCCCTTTCACCATATTTCTGCCATGGGTATAAATAGCTTTAGCATAAGAAAGAGTTTACTGGATTCAGCTCAATAGGTGTTTTAAATCCCAGGTCAGCAATGCCATTTATTAATAACATGGAATTGAGTGAGATTAGTAACAATAATAAGCATAAATATCTCTGTTACTGAACAGAAACTGAGTGAGCCACCATGTGGGCACTTTTTATTCACTCCTTCAGATAACCTTCAGGGAAAAGATAAACTTTATTTGTATATTTGCCCATTCTAGGCTGGTGAACCAAGGTCACTGCTCAGTTCAGTTCAGTTCAGTTCAGTCTATCAGTCATGTCTGACTCTTTGGAACACCATGAAGCACAGCACGCCAGGTCCCCTGTCCATCACCAAATCCCGGAGTCCATCCAAACCCATGTCCATAGAGTTAGTGATGCCATCCAACAATCTCATCCTCTGTCGTCCCTTTCTCCTCGTGCCCTTTAATCTTCCCAGCATCAGGGTCTTTTAAAATGAGTTAGCTGTTTGCATCAGATGGCCAAAATATTGGGGTTTCAGCTTCAACATCAGTCCTTCCAATGAACACCCAAAATTGATCTCCTTTACGATGGACTGGTTTGATGTCCTTGCAGTCCAAGGGACTCTCAAGAGTCTTCTCCAACACCAGAGTTCAAAAGCATCAATTCTTCAGTGCTCGGCTTTCTTCACAGTCCAACTCTCACATCCATTCATGACCACTGGAAAAACAATAGCCTTGACTAGATGGAACTTTGTTGGCAAAGTAATGTCTCTGCTTTTTAATATGCTGTCTAGGTTGGTTATAACTTTCCTTCCAAGGAGTAAGTGTCTTTTAATTTCATGGCTGCAATCACATCTGCAGTGATTTTGGAGCCCCCCAAAATAAAATCTGACACTGTGTCCACTATTTCCCCATCTATTTGCCATGAAGTGATGGGACCAGATGCCATGATCTTAGTTTTGTCAGTGTTGGGCTTTATGCCAACATATTCACTCTCCTCTTTCACTTTCATCAAAAGGCTCTTTAGTTCCTCTTCACTATCTGCCATAAGGGGGTGTCATCTGCATATCTGAGGTGACTGATATTTCTCCCTGCAATCTTGATTCCAGCTTGTCCTTCCTCCAGCCCAGCATTTCTCATGATGTACTCTGCATAGAAGTTAAATAAGCAGGGTGACAATATACAGCCTTGATGTACTCCTTTTCCTATTTGGAACTAGTCTGTTGTTCCATGTCCAGTTCTAACTGTTGCTTCCTGACCTGAATACAGGTTTCTCAAGAGGCAGGTCAGGTGGTCTGGTATTCCCATCTCTTGAAGAATTGTCCACAGTTTATTGTGATACACACAGCCAAAGGCTTTGGCATATCAATAAAGCAGAAAAAGATGTTTTTCTGGAACTCTCTTGCTTTTCTAATTACCCAGCATATGTTGGCAATTTGATCATTATAGGGGACCAGGATGTAAAATCAGGGAGTAAAGAAACATCAAAGTAACAGGCAAATTTGTCCTTGGAGCAGGACAAAGGGTAATAGAGTGATGGCAAGAGAATACACTGGTCATAACAAACACCCTCTTCCAACAACACAGAAGAAGACTACATATGGACATCATCAGATTGTTGACACCAAAATCAGATTGTTTATATTCCTTGAAGCCAAAGATGGAGAAGCTATATACAGTCAGCAAAAACAAGACTGGGAGCTGACTGTGGCTTGGATCATGAATTTTTTATTGCCAAATTTAAACTTAAATTGAAGAAAGTGGTAAAACCACTAGACCATTCAGGTATGACCTAAATAAAATCCCTTATGACTGTACAGTGGAAGTGATAAATAGATTTAAGGGACTAGATCTGATAGAATGCCTGATGAACTGTGGATGGAGGTACCTGACATTGTACAGGAGACAGGAATCAAGACCATCCCCAAGAAAAAGAAATGCAAAAAAGCAAAATGGCTGTCAGAGGAGGCCTTGCAAATAGCTGTGAAAAGAAGGAAAGCTATACCCATTTGAATGCAGAGTTCCAAAGAATAGCAAGGAGTTAAGAAAGCCTTCCTTGCGATCAATGCAAAAAAAATAGAGGAAAACAATAGAATGGGAAAGACTAGAGATCTCTTCAAGAAAATAGAGATACCAAGGGAACATTTCATGCAAAGATGGGCTCGATGAAGGACAGAAATGGTCTGGACCTAACAGATGCAGAAGATATTAAAAAGAGGTGGCAAGAATACACAGAACTGTACAAAAAAGATCTTCACAAACCAGGTAATCACAATGGTGTGATCACTCACTTAGAGCCAGACATCCTGGAATGTGGAGTCAAGTGGGCATTTGGAAGCATCACTATGAACAAAGCTAGTGGAGGTGATGGAATTCCAGTTGAGCTATTTCGAATCCTAAAAGATGACGCTGTGAAAATGCTGCACTCAGTATGCCAGCAAATTTGGAAAACTCAGTAGTGGCCACAGGACTGGAAATTGTCAGTTTTCATTCTAATCCCTAAGAAACACAATGCCAAAGAATGCTCAAACTACCACACAATTGCACTCATTTCACATACTATTGAAGTAATGCTCGAAATTCTCCAAGCCAGACTTCAGCAATACATGAACTGTGAGCTTCCATATGTTCAAGCTGGTTTTAGAAAAGGCAGAGGAATCAGAGATCAAACTGCCAACATCAGCTGGATCATCAAATAAAAGCAAGAGAGTTCCAGAAAAACCTCTATTTCTGTCTTATTGACTATGCCAAAGCCTTTGACTATTAGGTCACTGCTAAGTAGCGTTATTACCCATTTATGTACAGAAAATGATCAGTTGATGGGGTCAGAAGGACTCTTCCAAGTAGCCAGGAAATCTTTGTTGAAAATGACTGTCTGAGAGACTTCATGTGATGTTATTGGAAATCTGGAATTTGAGAAATCTAGACTTGGGTTGTTTCAATGCAATCACAGCTTCCATGAGATCCAAAAGCAGCATTGTTCTAAGGGCTAACCTTTCTTCCGCTTGCAGTCAGCACCTCCAGTCCAATGATAAATAAAAGGGACTTTTAATCTACTTAATAAATGCTAATGTGTGTGTGAAGAAAAGTGAAGTCTCTTACACTATTGCTGGGAATGTAAATTAGTGCAGCCACAGTGGAAAACAGTATGGAGGTCCTCCAAATATTAAAAGTGGAGTTGCTATCTGGTCCAGCCATTCCACTTCTCGGTTATAGGAGCTCAGTCTGGAACCCTAAAGCCTTTATATGCTATCTTTGATTCAGTATTTTTCCTTAGCACCACTTACGTTTTTTACTAGATATGTTTACATTTTTATTCATATTGTTTTTGTTTAAAACAGAATCGCTTGATATTTTAAAAGATTACACAATAAATACAGTGCAAACTTTAAATGAAACAGATAAAAATAAACATAAATAATGAATCTAATCAGTTTACCAAAGGAATGACATATCATAAATTCATGAGAGAGGAAACTGGAATTGTTTATAGTAAGACAGAAATAAGTTTTCTCACCTACATATATTGTAAAGAAATAATACTTACTACTTTATGAACAGTTACATCTAATGTGGAAATGTCCTCAAATTTTACATAACTCAAACTCATTGAATTCATTTATAGGCTCTGTCATTTTTAGCTATTTTGGACAAAGCTCACTATTTGCCTTTACTCTTTCATGCATTTTTTTCATCAAGTAACTTATGACAAGGGGCTCTGGAGTTATTGGTCTCACTCTAGAGAGAGAATTAATCAGGCCACACCTTCATCCAAACAACTATTTTCCAGTCAATAAAATTCCTGACACAGTCATCTAATTTAAAAATTCTATGTCTTAGATTATATACTGCATATGACACCAAGATTAGAATTTTCAGACTGTGTTCAGGCATTAAGCAGTAAGACAGTAACTAGTAACTTCAATCTCTAGAATAATGGACGCCAGATATTTCCTCCTATTGACATGGAAAGGAAAAATAAATAAATAAATAGGGATTTTTTTTTTTTTTGCCCCCACATTAAGATAGTTTTATTTATTTTTTTATTTGGTGGGGGGTACTAACAGTGAGAATTTCAAGGAGAGGACAGAGAAATTGGGAACAATGGGTCAGAACACGGGGTGGGGAAGGATTAGGAAATCTCTTAAAAGCTACTTTATTCCAGTCTATCAGTGACTGAGATTTGTGGCCACTACTGAATGGGTGATTATTCTCTGTATCTTCCAGTAACATCACAGTGTAATCTTGGCCATTGGGGAACTCCATTTCAAAGCTTTGGGGCCACTTACAAGAGGCCAGTTATGCAGTCATCACAAGAGCTCCAACTTCCTCACACTCAAGACTCAGCAGGTGAATTACTTCTTGAAGTTCTGTAGTGTGTATGATGCAATGATTCAACAGATCAAGGGAAGGAAATACTTTTCTTCTGTTTCATACATGATATAATCACACCACACCTTTATATGTCAATTCTATAATTTAACTGACCCTTAAGAAGAAAATGAAAATTGTTGCAAAATGTAATTTGAAATTTATGTTTGGTTATCAGATGCATTATTTGTACTCTTTGAAATTTCCCTTACCTCTTCAGCCTATGTAACACCCAGTTTTATAGGATTTATCCTAAATCAAACTTAACAAAAAGTGAATCATTCAATCAAGAAGTTTAGGATCAGATACGTAATCCAGGAATCCAGGTGTAAAAAGTGGAGTAAAAAGGTCAAAATGAAAAGAGAAATGGCTGAAGGGAAAGAATTTTCACTCCATACGGCTCTGAATGGTCTCCAATGAACTGCAGGACTGAGGGTACAAAAAAGGGTATGTAGATAAAATGAGATCAGCAGAGAAAGTCCTTCTTGCACTCTGTAATAAGACAAGAGAATGCCTCTGGCTCTTAAGTTCTTATGAACTGGTATATTGTATGTTGAACTTGAAATTGTCACTTCATATATTCTTATGTGCATGAGAAGGAATGCGTTCTAGTGAACCATACTGCTTCTCCTTTCAAATGACCAAGGTACAATGAGCATTATTCAGTAATTACAGTATTTATGAGGTATAACATAATATCACAGAGTTCTGTTTTTCTGTCATCTGAATTATTCTTTCAAGTGTAAATTGGTTTTGGCCTTTCCACTGCTAAGGAATATACCACTTTAGGCTTACTATAATTCATTGTCAATATAAATACTGGTGGTCGCCATCATGTGAAGTCCTATTTTATGCTTCTCTGTCATTTTATGTAGGGTCTTCATCTTCTGTTAGATTATACGGATTTCTTCAGTTCAGTTCAGTCACTCAGTAGTGTCCGACTCTTTGGGACCCCATGCCAGGCGTCCCTGTCCATCACAAACTCCCGGAGTTTACTCAAACTCATGTCCATCAAGTCGGTGATGCCATCCAACCATCTCATCCTCTGTTGTCTCCTTCTCCCCCTGCCTTCAATCATTCCCAGCATCAAGGTCTTTTATGAGTCAGCTCATCGCATCAGGTGGCCAAAGTACTGGAGTTTCAGCTTCAACATCAGTCCTTCCAATAAACACCCAGGACTGATCTCCTTTAAAATGGACTGGTTGGATCTCCTTGCAGTCCAAGGGACTCTCAAGACTCTTCTCCAATACCACAATTCAAAAATATCAATTATTTAACACTCAGCTTTCTTTACAGTCCAACTCTCACATCCATACATGACTAAAAGAAAAACCATAGCCTTGACTAGTTGGACCTTTGTGGACAAAGTAATGTCTCTGCTTTTTAATGTGCTGTCTAGGTTGATCAAAACTTTCCTTCCAAGGACTAAGAGTCTTTTAATTTCATAGCTGAAGTGATGCCATCCAACAATCTCATCCTCTGTCGTCCCTTTCTCCTCGTGCCCTTTAATCTTCCCAGCATCAGGGTCTTTTAAAATGAGTTAGCTGTTTGCATCAGATGGCCAAAATATTGGGGTTTCAGCTTCAACATCAGTCCTTCCAATGAACACCCAAAATTGATCTCCTTTACGATGGACTGGTTTGATGTCCTTGCAGTCCAAGGGACTCTCAAGAGTCTTCTCCAACACCAGAGTTCAAAAGCATCAATTCTTCAGTGCTCGGCTTTCTTCACAGTCCAACTCTCACATCCATTCATGACCACTGGAAAAACAATAGCCTTGACTAGATGGAACTTTGTTGGCAAAGTAATGTCTCTGCTTTTTAATATGCTGTCTAGGTTGGTTATAACTTTCCTTCCAAGGAGTAAGTGTCTTTTAATTTCATGGCTGCAATCACATCTGCAGTGATTTTGGAGCCCCCCAAAATAAAATCTGACACTGTGTCCACTATTTCCCCATCTATTTGCCATGAAGTGATGGGACCAGATGCCATGATCTTAGTTTTGTCAGTGTTGGGCTTTATGCCAACATATTCACTCTCCTCTTTCACTTTCATCAAAAGGCTCTTTAGTTCCTCTTCACTATCTGCCATAA
The DNA here is from genome assembly GCA_006410535.1 of Litocranius walleri. NCBI lineage: Eukaryota > Metazoa > Chordata > Mammalia > Artiodactyla > Bovidae > Litocranius > Litocranius walleri. Next base: position 286,714 of record SJYG01000675.1, read on the forward strand.
GGGGGTGTCATCTGCATATCTGAGGTGACTGATATTTCTCCCTGCAATCTTGATTCCAGCTTGTCCTTCCTCCAGCCCAGCATTTCTCATGATGTACTCTGCATAGAAGTTAAATAAGCAGGGTGACAATATACAGCCTTGATGTACTCCTTTTCCTATTTGGAACTAGTCTGTTGTTCCATGTCCAGTTCTAACTGTTGCTTCCTGACCTGAATACAGGTTTCTCAAGAGGCAGGTCAGGTGGTCTGGTATTCCCATCTCTTGAAGAATTGTCCACAGTTTATTGTGATACACACAGCCAAAGGCTTTGGCATATCAATAAAGCAGAAAAAGATGTTTTTCTGGAACTCTCTTGCTTTTCTAATTACCCAGCATATGTTGGCAATTTGATCATTATAGGGGACCAGGATGTAAAATCAGGGAGTAAAGAAACATCAAAGTAACAGGCAAATTTGTCCTTGGAGCAGGACAAAGGGTAATAGAGTGATGGCAAGAGAATACACTGGTCATAACAAACACCCTCTTCCAACAACACAGAAGAAGACTACATATGGACATCATCAGATTGTTGACACCAAAATCAGATTGTTTATATTCCTTGAAGCCAAAGATGGAGAAGCTATATACAGTCAGCAAAAACAAGACTGGGAGCTGACTGTGGCTTGGATCATGAATTTTTTATTGCCAAATTTAAACTTAAATTGAAGAAAGTGGTAAAACCACTAGACCATTCAGGTATGACCTAAATAAAATCCCTTATGACTGTACAGTGGAAGTGATAAATAGATTTAAGGGACTAGATCTGATAGAATGCCTGATGAACTGTGGATGGAGGTACCTGACATTGTACAGGAGACAGGAATCAAGACCATCCCCAAGAAAAAGAAATGCAAAAAAGCAAAATGGCTGTCAGAGGAGGCCTTGCAAATAGCTGTGAAAAGAAGGAAAGCTATACCCATTTGAATGCAGAGTTCCAAAGAATAGCAAGGAGTTAAGAAAGCCTTCCTTGCGATCAATGCAAAAAAAATAGAGGAAAACAATAGAATGGGAAAGACTAGAGATCTCTTCAAGAAAATAGAGATACCAAGGGAACATTTCATGCAAAGATGGGCTCGATGAAGGACAGAAATGGTCTGGACCTAACAGATGCAGAAGATATTAAAAAGAGGTGGCAAGAATACACAGAACTGTACAAAAAAGATCTTCACAAACCAGGTAATCACAATGGTGTGATCACTCACTTAGAGCCAGACATCCTGGAATGTGGAGTCAAGTGGGCATTTGGAAGCATCACTATGAACAAAGCTAGTGGAGGTGATGGAATTCCAGTTGAGCTATTTCGAATCCTAAAAGATGACGCTGTGAAAATGCTGCACTCAGTATGCCAGCAAATTTGGAAAACTCAGTAGTGGCCACAGGACTGGAAATTGTCAGTTTTCATTCTAATCCCTAAGAAACACAATGCCAAAGAATGCTCAAACTACCACACAATTGCACTCATTTCACATACTATTGAAGTAATGCTCGAAATTCTCCAAGCCAGACTTCAGCAATACATGAACTGTGAGCTTCCATATGTTCAAGCTGGTTTTAGAAAAGGCAGAGGAATCAGAGATCAAACTGCCAACATCAGCTGGATCATCAAATAAAAGCAAGAGAGTTCCAGAAAAACCTCTATTTCTGTCTTATTGACTATGCCAAAGCCTTTGACTATTAGGTCACTGCTAAGTAGCGTTATTACCCATTTATGTACAGAAAATGATCAGTTGATGGGGTCAGAAGGACTCTTCCAAGTAGCCAGGAAATCTTTGTTGAAAATGACTGTCTGAGAGACTTCATGTGATGTTATTGGAAATCTGGAATTTGAGAAATCTAGACTTGGGTTGTTTCAATGCAATCACAGCTTCCATGAGATCCAAAAGCAGCATTGTTCTAAGGGCTAACCTTTCTTCCGCTTGCAGTCAGCACCTCCAGTCCAATGATAAATAAAAGGGACTTTTAATCTACTTAATAAATGCTAATGTGTGTGTGAAGAAAAGTGAAGTCTCTTACACTATTGCTGGGAATGTAAATTAGTGCAGCCACAGTGGAAAACAGTATGGAGGTCCTCCAAATATTAAAAGTGGAGTTGCTATCTGGTCCAGCCATTCCACTTCTCGGTTATAGGAGCTCAGTCTGGAACCCTAAAGCCTTTATATGCTATCTTTGATTCAGTATTTTTCCTTAGCACCACTTACGTTTTTTACTAGATATGTTTACATTTTTATTCATATTGTTTTTGTTTAAAACAGAATCGCTTGATATTTTAAAAGATTACACAATAAATACAGTGCAAACTTTAAATGAAACAGATAAAAATAAACATAAATAATGAATCTAATCAGTTTACCAAAGGAATGACATATCATAAATTCATGAGAGAGGAAACTGGAATTGTTTATAGTAAGACAGAAATAAGTTTTCTCACCTACATATATTGTAAAGAAATAATACTTACTACTTTATGAACAGTTACATCTAATGTGGAAATGTCCTCAAATTTTACATAACTCAAACTCATTGAATTCATTTATAGGCTCTGTCATTTTTAGCTATTTTGGACAAAGCTCACTATTTGCCTTTACTCTTTCATGCATTTTTTTCATCAAGTAACTTATGACAAGGGGCTCTGGAGTTATTGGTCTCACTCTAGAGAGAGAATTAATCAGGCCACACCTTCATCCAAACAACTATTTTCCAGTCAATAAAATTCCTGACACAGTCATCTAATTTAAAAATTCTATGTCTTAGATTATATACTGCATATGACACCAAGATTAGAATTTTCAGACTGTGTTCAGGCATTAAGCAGTAAGACAGTAACTAGTAACTTCAATCTCTAGAATAATGGACGCCAGATATTTCCTCCTATTGACATGGAAAGGAAAAATAAATAAATAAATAGGGATTTTTTTTTTTTTGCCCCCACATTAAGATAGTTTTATTTATTTTTTTATTTGGTGGGGGGTACTAACAGTGAGAATTTCAAGGAGAGGACAGAGAAATTGGGAACAATGGGTCAGAACACGGGGTGGGGAAGGATTAGGAAATCTCTTAAAAGCTACTTTATTCCAGTCTATCAGTGACTGAGATTTGTGGCCACTACTGAATGGGTGATTATTCTCTGTATCTTCCAGTAACATCACAGTGTAATCTTGGCCATTGGGGAACTCCATTTCAAAGCTTTGGGGCCACTTACAAGAGGCCAGTTATGCAGTCATCACAAGAGCTCCAACTTCCTCACACTCAAGACTCAGCAGGTGAATTACTTCTTGAAGTTCTGTAGTGTGTATGATGCAATGATTCAACAGATCAAGGGAAGGAAATACTTTTCTTCTGTTTCATACATGATATAATCACACCACACCTTTATATGTCAATTCTATAATTTAACTGACCCTTAAGAAGAAAATGAAAATTGTTGCAAAATGTAATTTGAAATTTATGTTTGGTTATCAGATGCATTATTTGTACTCTTTGAAATTTCCCTTACCTCTTCAGCCTATGTAACACCCAGTTTTATAGGATTTATCCTAAATCAAACTTAACAAAAAGTGAATCATTCAATCAAGAAGTTTAGGATCAGATACGTAATCCAGGAATCCAGGTGTAAAAAGTGGAGTAAAAAGGTCAAAATGAAAAGAGAAATGGCTGAAGGGAAAGAATTTTCACTCCATACGGCTCTGAATGGTCTCCAATGAACTGCAGGACTGAGGGTACAAAAAAGGGTATGTAGATAAAATGAGATCAGCAGAGAAAGTCCTTCTTGCACTCTGTAATAAGACAAGAGAATGCCTCTGGCTCTTAAGTTCTTATGAACTGGTATATTGTATGTTGAACTTGAAATTGTCACTTCATATATTCTTATGTGCATGAGAAGGAATGCGTTCTAGTGAACCATACTGCTTCTCCTTTCAAATGACCAAGGTACAATGAGCATTATTCAGTAATTACAGTATTTATGAGGTATAACATAATATCACAGAGTTCTGTTTTTCTGTCATCTGAATTATTCTTTCAAGTGTAAATTGGTTTTGGCCTTTCCACTGCTAAGGAATATACCACTTTAGGCTTACTATAATTCATTGTCAATATAAATACTGGTGGTCGCCATCATGTGAAGTCCTATTTTATGCTTCTCTGTCATTTTATGTAGGGTCTTCATCTTCTGTTAGATTATACGGATTTCTTCAGTTCAGTTCAGTCACTCAGTAGTGTCCGACTCTTTGGGACCCCATGCCAGGCGTCCCTGTCCATCACAAACTCCCGGAGTTTACTCAAACTCATGTCCATCAAGTCGGTGATGCCATCCAACCATCTCATCCTCTGTTGTCTCCTTCTCCCCCTGCCTTCAATCATTCCCAGCATCAAGGTCTTTTATGAGTCAGCTCATCGCATCAGGTGGCCAAAGTACTGGAGTTTCAGCTTCAACATCAGTCCTTCCAATAAACACCCAGGACTGATCTCCTTTAAAATGGACTGGTTGGATCTCCTTGCAGTCCAAGGGACTCTCAAGACTCTTCTCCAATACCACAATTCAAAAATATCAATTATTTAACACTCAGCTTTCTTTACAGTCCAACTCTCACATCCATACATGACTAAAAGAAAAACCATAGCCTTGACTAGTTGGACCTTTGTGGACAAAGTAATGTCTCTGCTTTTTAATGTGCTGTCTAGGTTGATCAAAACTTTCCTTCCAAGGACTAAGAGTCTTTTAATTTCATAGCTGGAAAAACAATCTGCAGTGATTTTAAAGCTCCCCAAAATGAAGTCTGTCACTGTTTCCACTGTTTCCCCATCTGTTTGCCATGAAGCAATGGGACGAAATGCCATGATCTTAGTTTGCTGAATATTGAGCTTTAAACCAACTTAAGAGGCTCTTTAATTCTTCTTCACTTTCTGCTATAAGGGTGGTGTCATCTTCATATCTGAGGTTATTGATATTTCTCCCAGCAATCTTGATACAAGCTGTGCTTCCTCCAGTCCAGCATTTTTCATGATGTACTCTGAATATAAGTTAAATGAACAGGGTGACAATATATAGCCTTGACATACTCCTTTTCCTATTTAGAACTAGTCTGTTGTTCTATGTCCAGTTCTAACTGTTGCTTCCTGACCAGCATACAGGTTTCTCAAGAGGCAGGTCAGGTGATCTGGTGTTCCCATCTCCTTCAAAATTTTCCACAGTTTATTGTGATCCACAGTCAAAGGCTTTGGCATACTCAATAAAGCAGAAATAGACGTTTTCCTGGAACTCTCTTGCTTTTTCCATAATCTAGCAGATGTTGGCAATTTGATCTCTGGTTCCTCTGCCTTTTCTAAAACCAGCTTGAACATCTGAGATTTCACAGTTTACATATTGCTGAAGCCTGGCTTGGAGAATTTTGAGCATTACTTTACTTAGGAAAACTCAAAATCAACATTATCAAAAATATGCAGTAGTTATTTTTAAACTCAAAATAACACAATTTTCTGACATACTGAACTAAAGGTGGAGAGTTGGTGAAGAGACTATAATGACTGTTCACCTTTTCAGAACATAGAGGAAATGTTTTATCAGAATCAATACTGATAGTGGTATCACTAGATAAGATGTCCTTACAGACCCCCAGAATCCAGCTGGAGGACTGTGCCACATCCAGCTCCCAGTAATGCCTCCTCGAGGTGAAGGCCTGAGATCCCCAGGACACAACCCATGCCCCAGGGCTGTCTGGACACATTGTGGTGGTCATCTCCAAATATCACGTGTCCATCATCAGTGCTCATATAATGAATGAGTGGTCATCGTCTGAGTTAAAACATTGTCCATTGCAGAAAGAGCAAAATTGCCGTTAACCAGTGAGAGTTCCATGTCTCTGAGAGGCAGAGGCTCTCTACTCAGTAAATTTTTCCATTTTCTCTCCTTCAAGAAAGCACAAAACAAAGACAGCAAAGGAAGTTCAGCATGACTCTTCTCTGAAAAATAAAAGTTATTACTATCTTTAGGGCATATAGAAACGTCTCAAGGCGTATAGAAAATATATAAAAAAAGAGCCATATAATGAACTATGTGAAGTTAGATTTAATGCCATTATCTTGACAGTTTACTTCAGGACTCACTTAAAATATTGTCTTTTACTTATATTAGAAAGTTTTATTTGTGTCCTTTGTATTTAATACTATGAAACATGTAGCTCACACTTGGCTATCATGGGGACATTTATCTGGGTTTATTCTCTACCCATTATATTTAGAAAGGTCCAAAAATTTAATAGAAATCATCAATGAATATTTTGGAGGTGTCTAAGAAGATGTTCAGGCTAACAATGTTCATATATCCCATACTTTCAGTTGTTGTGAGATTGATAGAATTACAATTATTCTGCATAAGCCAGTTTCAGCCTTTTTTTGTAACTTCATCCTGATTTTATAAATAATAAATAAATAGTCTTTGTACAATGCAAAATAAATGCAGTTATAATGGAGTGAATTAAAAAGCAGCAATGACTTATTTAAGCTCAAGAGTGAAATAAACTGAGTAAACAGCATATTGATGGTTACTCACATAACTAAATAATCAGTCTTTTTAGAACCATAAAATTCTCCAAGCCAGGCTTCAGCAATACATGAACCGTGAACTCCCTGACGTTCAAGCTGGTTTTAGAAAAGGCAGAGGAACCAAGATCAAATTGCTAACATCTGCTAGATTATGGAAAAAGCAAGAGAGTTCCAGAAAAACATCTATTTCTGCTTTATTGACTATGCCAAAGCCTTTGACTGTGTGGATCACAATAAACTGTGGAAAATTCTGAAAGAGATGGGAACACCAGACGACCTAGCCAGCCTTTTAAGAAATCTGTATGCAGGTCAGGAAGCAACAGTTAGAACTGGACATGGAACAACAGACTGGTTCCAAATAGGAAAAGGAGTGCGTCAAGGCTGCATATTGTCACCCTGCTTATTTAACTTCTATGCAGAGTACATCATGAGAAACGCTGGACTGGATGAAACCCAAGCTGGAATCAAGATTGCTGGGAGAAATATCAATAACCTCAGATATGCAGATGACATCACCCTTATGGCAGAAAGTGAAGAGGAGCTAAAAAGCTTCTTGATGAAAGTGAAAGAGGAGAGTGAAAAAGTTGGCCTAAAGCTCAACATTCAGAAAATGAAGATCATGGCATCTGGTCCCACCACTTCATGGCAAATAGATGGGGAAACAGTGTCAGACTTTATTTTTTGGGGTTCCAAAATCACCGCAGATGGTGACTGCAGCCATGAAATTAGAAGATGCTTACTCCTTGGAAGAAAATTTATGACCAACCTAGATAGCATATTCAAAAGCAGAGACATTACTTTGCCAATTAAGGTCCATCTAGTCAAGGTTATGGCTTTTCCAGCAGTCATGTATGGATGTGAGAATTGGACTGTGAAGAAAGCTGAGTGCTGAAGAACTGATGCTTTTGAACTGTGGTGTTGGAGAAGACTCTTGAGAGTCCCTTGGACTGCAAGGAGATCCAACCAGTCCCATTCTGAAGGAGATCAGCCCTGAGATTTCTTTGGAAGGAATGATGCTAAAGCTGAAACTCCAGTACTTTGGCCACCTCATGCGAAGAGTTGACTCATTGGAAAAGACTTTGATGCTGGGAAGGATTGGGGGCAGGAGGAGAAGGAGATAACCGAGGATGAGATGGCTGGATGGCATCACGGACTCGATGAATGTGAGTCTGAGTGATCTCCGGGAGTTGGTGATCGACAGGGAGGCCTGGCGTGCTGCGATTCATGGGGTCACAGTGTTGGACACGACTGAGCGACTGAATTGACTGACTGATGTTAGCTGTATAAATTTGTATACATTTTTAAATAAAAATGATAAATATTGGAATGCTCATTACTCTACAGCTTGTCTGCTCCTTTGATTTCTAGGGTAACCTGATGTTAAAAAGCACCTTGCTCTGTTTACTCAGCTTAGTGGGATAAGGCAGAATTGGAGTCTCTATACCCTGCTGTACCTATTACTTCATCAAGCCTCAGTTTGAAAATCTCTTTTTCATGATGTTATTTGTAAAGCTTCCAAACTAGATGACAACATCTTGTTGGGTTGACTCAGAGCATCTTACATATTTCTCTGTAAAATTCACAACCTAATATTGTCATCTAGTTTCCCCTCTATTAGAAGGTTTGTGTCTGCATCATGTACAGATAAATCCCAAATAAGTAACATAAACTGGCCTGCTTGAAATAAATCTGCTTTAATAAGTTAATAGGTGTACAACCTCAAAACAAAAAGATGTTTCACTAATATTAAAATGCTTATTATTTGTGCAGTTCAGTCTCTCATTTGTTTCTGACTCTTTGCGACCCCATGAACCACAGCATGCCAGGCCTCCCTGTCCATCACCAACTATGGAGTCTACACAAACCCATGTCCATTGAGTAAGTGATGCCATCCAACCATCTCATCTTCTGTCATCCCCTTCTCCTCCTTCCCTCAATCTTTCCCAGCATCAGGGTCTTTACAAATGAGTCAGTTCTTTGCATCAGGTGGCCGAGTATTGGAGTTTCAGCTTCAGCATCAGTCCTTCCAATGTACAGTCAAGACTGATTTCCTATAGGATGGACTGGTTGATTTATTTCCAGTCCACGGGACTCTCAAGAATCTTCTCCAACACCACAGTTCAAAAACATCAGTTCTTTGATGCTGAGCTTTCTTTATAGTCCAGTTCTCCCATCCATACATGACTACTGGAAAAACCATAGCCTTGACTAGATGGACCTGTGTTGACAAAGTAATGTCTCTGCTTTTGGATATGCTATCTAAGGTGGTCATAACTTTCCTTTCAAGGAGAAAGTGTCTTTTAATTTCATGGCTGCAATCACCATTTACAGTGGTTTTGGAGCTCAGAAAAATAAAGTCTGACACTGTTTCCACTGTTTCCCCATCTATTTCCCATGAAGTGATAGGACCAGATACCATGATCTTAGTTATCTGAATGTTGACCTTTAAGCCAACTTTGTCACTCTCCTTTTTCACTTTCATCAAGAGGCTTTTTAGTTCCTCTTCACTTTCTGCCATAAGGGTGGTGTCATCTGCATATCTGAGGTTATAGATATTTCTCCCTGCAGTCTTGATTCCAGCTTGTACTTCCTCCAGCCCAGCATTTCTCATGATGTACTCTGCATAGAAGTTACATAAGCAGGATGAAAATATACAGCCTTGATGTACTCCTTTTCCTATTTGGAACCAGTCTGTTGTTCCATGTCCAGTTCTAACTGTTGCTTCCCATCTCCTTCAGAATTTTCCAGAGTTTCTTGTAATCCACCCAGTCAAAGGCTTTGGCATAGTCAATAAAGCAGAAATGGATGTTTTTCTGGAACTCTTTTCCTTTTTCAATGATCCAAGGGATGTTGGCAATTTGATCTCTGGTTCCTCTGCTTTTTCTAAAACCAGCTTGAACATTCAGAAGTTCACGGTTCACATATTGCTGAAGCCTAGCTTGGAGAATTTTGAACATTACTTTACTAGCATGTGAGATGAGGGCAATTGTGGGGCAGGCCTGGTTTACTGCAATCCATGGGGTCGAAAAGAGTTGGACACAAATGAGCGACTGAACTGAACTGATGCTGAATTTGAAGCTCCAATACTTTGGCCATTTGATGCAAAGAGTCAACTCTGGAAAAGACCCTGATGCTGGGAAAGATTGAAGGCAAAAGGGGAAAGAAGCAGCAGAGAATGAGATGGTAAATAGCATCACTGACTCAATGGACATGAATTTGAGCAAATTCTGGGAGATAGTGGAGGACAGAGCAGCCTGGTGTGCTACTGTCCATGGGGTTGCCAAGAACTGGACACAACTTAGTGAATGAACAACAACATGTCATGGACAGTCTGGTAATCAGGCAGTTAACTTCTTCTGTCAAGTGGGAATTTTAGTTTCTACAAAACTGCTCAAAGCATATGGCTCAGAATATTATTTATAGTCTTTGAAGAGGAACTAAAGGTCCTTGACTTTGCTTAATGACTAAACTACTATTATTTCATCTTGTTTCATTGTTTTTCCCATGTTTCTGGATTTTCTCACTTCTTTGATTAAATTTATTTTTTGACTAAAGTTTCTCTAGAGACAAAAAGTGGGCTAAGGACACTGGAGGCAGAAGGAGAAAGGAAAGGTCCTGCTTTGTTTCAGTAGCAGATGAGAGAGACAAGTACCTCTTAGAGTCAGGCCAGTGGAAGCAGACAAGAGAAAAATTAGAAAGATATTCTAAGAATGATGCAAATTTATCTGGTGTTTGTGCATGAGAAAAAAGGTTTGATGAAACATTTTGAGGTGAATATGTATGACATTCATAAACACTATGATGAAACATAAAGAGAAGCTCTTTTTAATTTTTTTAATTTCTTTAATTGGAGGCTAATGACTTTACAATATTGTAGTGGTGAATGAGTCAGTGCTGCTCTCCATGTACCAGTCTGTGAACCCAGAATTCAATCCAAGAGACATCACTGGTATGAGGGATGGACTCAACCATTTCCAAGATAATGTAGCCCATTGGTGGAACCACACATCCCTGTCCTTTGAGCATTATTTTGCATTGGCAATCTTAACCACTGTGTTCAGTTCAGTTCAGTCACTCTAATGCACTTCCCTACTAGCTCAAATGGTAAAGAATCTGCCTGCAATTCTGGAGACCTGGGTTCGATCCCTGGGTTAGGAAGATCCCCTGGAGGAGAGCATGGCAACCCACTCCACTATTCTTGCCTGGAGAATCCACATGGACAGAGGAGCCTGGCAGGCTACAGTCCCATGAGGTCTCAAAGAGTGGGACACAACTGATCGACTTAGCACAGCAAACAGTAACTCTGATAAGGTTCTTCACATTTAAAAAGATTTCCCCTAAACATTTCTCAGTAATTAAATTTGTTACAATGCACAGTACAATTGATATATGAATAAAAATAACTAAGTGTGAAAAGCAATTTTTATGAACAAGAAAATAATTACAAGTTGGTGACTGAAGGAAAACTATGTAAAATCAAAATTGGAGGACAACTGGAAGAGAGGGGAAAACCAGATCTCCTACGTGACAGGGAGTGAAAAGCAGAAAATCACTAGTAGGGAATATCTTCTAAGGAGGTACATTTAAGTTTTACTTTTCAGGGTAAATTTTTCCAGCTACCATCTCATAATAATCCTGACAATGTGATCACCAGTTATATCGGTCTAAGAATAGTCACTTTCTCCCCCAACCCAAAGATGCAGTGGAGGTAACTCATATTACTAAGGACTTGCAGCAATGCACAGGTCATGAAATTCCTTGTGGCCTGAAAAGTAACCAGAGATAAGTAGCCATGATCCTTCTTCCCCTTTATAATCTCAGAGTTGTTAGGAATTGTCTAGTGGGGTTAGATATCATTTCTTCAGCAGATATGCTGGTAGTGCCTGAATTTGATACTTTTTCCAGTCAGAACTGCCATCTTGACTGATAGTCCAGGTTTCTCTTGACTTCATACGTTTGCAATCCAATATCTTATGATTAAATATACATCTTTCTTTTAATGTTAGTTCTAGAAGATGCTGTAAGTCTTCATAGAATTGGTCAACTTCAGTTTCTTTCACATGAGTGGTTGGAGCACAGACTTGGATTTCTGAAGTGTTGAATTGTTTGCCTTGGAAACAAACTGAAATAATATTGTCATTTTTATGATTACACACAAGTACCAAAGGAAATTAAGAGCCTCTTGATGAAAGTGAAGTAGGAGAGTGAAAAAGCTGGCTTAAAACTCAACATGCAAAAAACTAAGATCATGGCATCTGGTCCCGTCACTTAATGGCAGATAGATGGGGGAATAATGGAAACACTGGAAGATTTTATTTTGCAGGGCTCCAAAATCACTGCAGTTGGTGACTGCGGCCATTAAATTAAAAGACACTTGCTCTTTGGAAGAAAAGTTATGGCTAACCTAGACAGCGTATTAAAAAGCAGAGATAAGAGATATTACTTTGCCAACGAAGATCTGTCTAGTCAAAGCTATGGATTTTCCAGTATTCACGTATGGATGTGAGTGTTGGACCATAAAGAAAGATGAGTGCTAAAGAATTGATGCTTTTGAACTATGATGTTGCAGAGGATTCTTGAGAGCCCCTTGGACTGCAAGGAGTTCAACCTGTCCATCCTAAAGGAAATCAGTCCTGAATATACATTAGAAGGATTGACGCTGAAACTGAAACTCCAATACTTTGGCCACCTGGTGCAAAGAAATGACTCACTGGAAAAGACCCTGATGCTGGGAAAGACTGAAGGCAAGAAGAGAAGGGGAGGACAGAGGATGAGCTGTTTGGATGGCATCACTGACTCGATGGACATGAGTCTGAGCAAGTTCTGAGAGTTGGTAATGGACAGGAAGCTTGGCATGCTGCCATCCATGGGGTGGACTAACAAAGAGTTAGACGTGACTGAGCCACTGAACTGAACTGCATTTCAGACTCTTGTTGACCATGAGAGCTACTCCATTTCTTCTAAGGGATTCTTGCCCAAAGTAATAGATATACTGGTCATCTGAAATTAGAACTATGATGCAGTTCATTAAATGGAGATATTCACATCTGGGGAGTTTATTTATTGTCCAAACAGCAACTTCATGGATTACAACTATAAATTCAAAATGTGACTTTTTAGCAGAGATTGGATTGTGACACTTGGATTAAGTAGGTTTCAAAGGACTTCAGTCATTAGCATCTGAAAATGTTTTCTACTCTGGGAAAATCTAATCATGTGCACCTATACCTTTTCACAGGACTGATACCACTATCACTTGGGAGAGATGGGCGTGGTCGTCAGAGACTATATAAAGCTTCTCTTGAAGATCCACACTCACTTTTGAGTCCAGAGCTGCTGGGACTGGAGTTGGCTGCACTGTGGAGCCTTCGGGAGTCTGCCAGCAGAGGTGAACACCTAAAGCTGAACTGAACCGTGCAGAGTTACCCCAGCATAGGAGTAGAACATTTCATCAACTGTACCCAGTGGTGAGTTCTGATCAAAGTCAATGAAATTCTGCTATGTTCACTTAAGAATGAAACTTTAATGGTGATTATGGACAGAAATGTATTTTTTTTCCTATGAGTGATATCTGTATGTATGCAATGCATCAAGCATTTATTCCCTCTGAGATTTGCAAAAAAAAGTAATGTCTTTTAGCCATACTATGTTGAGTAATTTTATTATAAAATGTGGGTAAAAATAGAGAATTAGTAAATATTCTTTAGAAGATTAAAAGAGTTAATCCATATAAAAGGAGTTAATCTAATGGCAAGCTGATTCCTTATCACGGAGCCACTGTGGAAGCCCACTTAGTTCTTCTATTATTTTAATGCTATGGTGATTCTTAGTGTCATTAGCATAAAAGTGATCTTATTCATAAAGAATTCTTGGTCAGTTTCTAGTCCACTCTACACATGGCTTCTTTATACTTTCTCCCTGTTCATCAGCTATCTCCTCATTTGATGCACATATTTATAAATACATAAGTATTTATAAAACACATAGTACTCCTAAAATATTCAACATAATGAATACATTTCATAGTCTTTACACAGATGAATATGAGTTAAATGGTTAAATTAATCAGAAAACCTTCTTGAAATGGTCACATTTGCTATCATTTTAAAGATGTCACTTTGCAGTCCATAAGTGAAAAGTGTTGAAAATAGATCCAATCAACCAATAAGGACTCCAAAGAAGTGGAATGGGCAAAGAGGGAAACATCAAAAAACAAAAAATCTGATGGTGCTTCCATTAACCAGATATTTGGAACTTCCAGTGTAGAGCGGAAATCCTTGTATATATTCAAACTTATTTCTGTGGTTTTAGTAAACAATGTATAGTCATATTGGTTCAGATGATAAAATGTCTGCCTTCAATTCAGGAGACCCGGGTTCACTCTCTGGGCTGGGACAATCTCCTGGAGAAGGAAATGACAACCCATTCCAGTATTCTTACCTGGGAAATCCCATGGATGGAGGAGCCTGGTAGGCTACAATCCATGGGGTTGCATAGAGTTGAACACAACTGAGTGACTTCAATTTCACTCTCTTTAGTGAACAATTGACTCTTTTTTACAGATTACTGTTATAGTGGGAACATTCACCAGTTCAAAATATGAACTAGCAATGACATTTATTTTTTTTTCTTTTTGTCTTGAAAGGAATAGTTTTGTTAATTTAAGTTGTAAGTAAACACTGACCAGTTTACAGTTTCAGAATGTCAAAGTTAAAGAAAACATTAATTACATTAAGTTTAAATTATTCATAAACAATTTTATTTGGCTTTAGAAAAGCATATATGTCACTTCAAAGGCAGAAGGCATAGAGAACATTAATGAAGAGACAAAGTGTGTGTTAGTGTGGGTTGTAAGTAGGGGAAAATGGAGAGAGAGAGACAGATTGAAATTATATATATGTTTTTGTACCAATCAGCTGACAAAAGTTACTCTGGAGTCATCCTAATATTTTTCCTCAGGTTAATAAACAAAAAAAATAGTTGCAAGTGACTCTTTTATCTAATTTAATCCTTTTTATTATAGCAAGAATACAATCTGTCTGTAGTCACCATTTCCTGGTTTGTACTGTGTTTCCGCTTAGTCATTCAGTCATGTCCCATTCTTTCCAACTCCATGGACTGTAGCCCATTAGGCTCCACTGTCCATGGGCATTCCCAGGCAAGAGTACTGGGACCTGTTGCCATTCCCTCCTCCAGGGGATCTTCCCAACCCAGGCCTCCAACCCACATTTCTTATTTCTCTTAAATTGTAGGCAGATTCTTTACCCACCAAGCCACTGGGGAAGTCCAGGTGCAATAGTGGTAAAGAACCCAGCTGGCAATCCAGGTCACTTAAGAGACATGGGTTCAATCCATGGTAGCAAACATCCCCTGGAGGCGGGCATAGCAACCTACTCCAGTATTCTTGCCTTGAGAATCCCATGAACAGAGCCTGGTGGGCTACAGACCATACAGTCACAAAGAGTTGGACACGACTGAGTGACTAAGCATGTAGATTTGTGTTAGGGTTTAGCAAATATGGAAATCAGACAGAGTTCAAGATAGGACTGTGTCAAAGGCTTTGTTTTCCTTGATCAGGGCAGAAGAAAGACTTTCTCTTTCACCATTTCTATTTTTATCTTTAATTTTCAGAAACATGGATTCAGACACACTGCAGGTCTTCCAGAGTGAACTCACCTGCTCCATCTGCATGAACTGCTTCCTGGACCCCGTCACCATAGACTGTGGGCACAGCTTCTGCCGTCCCTGTCTGAGCCTTTGCTGGGAGGAAGGCTGGATTCCAAAGAGCTGCCCTGAGTGCAGGGGAATATCAGCAAAGACCCAGTTCACAACCAATATTGTCCTCAAGAAGCTGGCTTCCCTTGCCAGACAGGCTAGAGCTAACCACGACCACAGCTCTGAGGAGCAGATCTGTGTGATACACCAGGAAGCCAAAGGCCTCTTCTGTGAGACTGACCAGACCCTGCTCTGTGGGCCCTGCTCTGAACACCCCGAGCACGCAGCCCACAGACACAGTCCAATACACAGGGCTGCTGAGGAGTCCCGGGTAGGTGATGCCTCTAGAGCAGTTTGGGATCTAGAGGCTCCTAAGTCAGAGAAAGAAGAGGATGTGATGATGGTGATGGGGGTGGAGATAGTGGAGGTGGGATTTCTGAATGTGGATCCTCACATATAATGTGTCCTTTCAGTGTTGTTGCCCAATTGTCCACATGTGTGGAAATGCAGCATCCCGGGGTGGGTGGCAGCACCAGGGACACAGGCTTCGGATGGGATTTTTAGGCTTTCCTCAAGTCTCAATTTCTTAGGGATTGGATTTCACGATCTGTAACACTTCCCCAGTTCTGTAGCATGCACTTTTGGCACTATCATCTTGGTGTGAGATTCAGATTAATGTGGGAAAATATGACCACAGTATTCTAGCTCAAGGTTTCTGCGTAACCAACAAGTGCCTTTGTTCAGGAATAAGGGGATGAAATTTACAGTGTCATCTTCTGTGTCTAAATCCCCTGGGTATTTTGCAGGAGAAACTTCTAAAGAGAATGGGCTCTTTATGGAAAATCAGAGAAGAAATACAAATCATTCTGAACCAGGAAGCTAAAAAAAATAGATTATTTAAGGTAAGAATAAAAATGCTCCTATTTATTTCTATAGATAATTATATAATTCCAGCTTTTAGGCCTATTTACATTCCCATTAAAGAATATTGATCTCTTCCCTTGAAAAGGGATGGTTTCAAATGACCTATCATTAATCACAATTGGAATAGGCCAATACATGCTAGCTAGTTCAAGGAATGCTAGTATATGGGAAAACCTCGGCATGAAAAGTGTTCTAGGCCAAATTTTGAGGATTTGAATAAAACTCAGAAATGAAGTATAAGACAACACTGCACTAACTGTTACTCTTTAGTAGAGGAGGGGAATATAGAAGTACCTAGAAGGGAAAGAGAGTAACTTTTAAAACGATACAAAATGGAGTTTACCCCATTAAAGAATATTTAGAAAAAAAAATCAGGGCAATGAACAAGAGAAAAACACGATCCAAATTAAAGAGCAAATAACTGATAGAGTAAGAACCCTGAAGAATCCTTCTAAGGGGAGAGCTTGGGACCCCTCAGATGGCTTGATTCAAACAGGGCCAGAGACTAGGAACTCAGAGAAACCACGGACAGGAAGATGCTTGAGGCCAACAGCCTGTCAAGAACATTCTTGATGACATCAAGGAAATAATATTTGAAGTTTTCTTTTGAATGTGAGCATAAGCAATACTTTGAGTCCACTATCCCACACAGGACTACGTGGCTTTAAGGAAGGAGATGATCACCGCTGAATATCAGAGGATGCCCCTATTGCTCCGGGAGGAGGAGCAGCTGCATCTGGAGGCCCTGGAGCGAGAAGCCAAGGAGACCTGTGAGCAACTCGAGCACAGTGTGTTCAGAATGGCTCAGTACAGAGCAAGTCTGAAGGAAACGTGCAGAGAGCTGGCTGGGATGTGCCGCAAGCCGGACGGGGAGCTGGTCCAGGTGAGAGAGGAGGGCCCATCCTCAGAGAGACGCTCTTCTAGACGAGCTGCCGTGACACTGAAATGTCACCTCATATAAGGTTACTCCCAGCTGAGGGATGGTGCTCCTTGACGCCTTTTATTGTATTAGTCCAGTCCCCTAGTTCAACATATTCTGGTAATCTTTGGAAGATTTTTGCCCATGTCTTAGCTAAAATAGGACTATATTTTTTTTCAATGTGATCAGGAGTACTATCCAGACAGATGATCTAAAATCAGCAAAATTCTGTGACCAGCGGGAAGTTAACTTTCTTGGAGTAAATCTCAGTATGTGTTCCCCTAAACTTTTGTCACTCCCCATTATCCCAAATTTTCCACAGACACTGAAGCTTCACCTGTTCTCTAGGCAAGGTTGTTATAACCAGTCATCAGTTTCACTCTATAGTTAAATACAGTTCCCTGTTTTCACTAATGGTTTGTTAAATGGTGAGCTCTGTCCTTGAGAACAGCACTGGCAGAGGGTTATCCTGGAATCCTAGGTGTTTCTGCATCATCACGCAGACTCTTCTGACCTCCTTTCTTCCATAATGTGCCCTGAGGAAGCCCCGCATGTTTTAGCTTAGGCTGTGTTATTAGGATGCTTTCTGAGTATTCCTTAGAAGATAATTTAAAAAACAATATCTTATTGAATAAAGAATAGAGAAGAAGATGCAAAACGACAGAAGTCTCATGGTTAACATGATCTTTGTTTTTCATTGAAGGTCTTGGAAACTGTATTGGAAATGTGAGTATATGCTAAATTTTCATTTCTGGAAAAGTTTTTACCTTTTTGATGAAGTAAATGCATGGTACCATGGGAGATTGTTTTCAAGTCCTCCTCAATATTTAAATTCCAGGATGCAGGATTCTTTATACAAAATGCCTTAGTATTTGCAGTTAACTTACAAGCGTATTGCCATACACTTTGTCTTCTCTAGATGACTTATAACAACTAACACATACAATGTAAATTAAATGGATTGTAAATAGTTCCCTCGTGTGTGACATTTTCAAGTTTTACTTTCTGGAATATTTTTCTGAATATTTTCCATTCAGAACCAGGACTAAGGATGGGGGAATGGATAGGCTGGGAATCTGTGGTTGACATATATACACACTGCTGTATTTTAAATATATTTAAAATAGTTGGTCCAAGAAATACCTCCCATGAAATAAATAAATGTATAAATAGACAAGTACATAAACAAATAACTGAGAATTTATAAATCGAATCCATGTGTAAATCCATAGGTGCAGCACCCTCATATACAGATGACCAATATTGTCTTTTTGGCTGTTTTCTATTTTATTTCAAAAGAATTTCAGTCCTTGGCCTCAGAAGTTTCCTTTCCATTTGGCTGAAATACAATATACCTGAAAACATTCTGACATTCTGGGCTTTATTTTACCCACTCACCCCATCCTCTCCAACCTCATCACGTTAAACTTAGTGAAGGGATTTTCTAAGATATCACAGAGGAAGCACCTATGCTAATGAATTGGAAAGTGGAAAAGCCCTGAAAGAGGCAAATTCCCTAAGAATGAGAAAAGAGCTGTCCTTTTGTTTTAAGGAGTAGCAGTGACTCAGCTTGTTCCATCATTGCAAGGTCCCTTGTAGGCAGAACTTCAGAGGGTATGACTTTCTGCTCCCCACTGAGAAGGTAGACTTTTTGGACCAAAATAACCAGGTTGGAATTGGAGTCCCTTGCTGGGCTGACAAGAACAAACAGGTCTGGCTCTCTTCCTTGTAGACACTGAATGTATCCTTGATGACTACTTACTGACTGAAGTCTCAAAGGCTTAGCCCAAATTTTCTGTCTGTAAAATGCCCAGTATCTTTGCATTACCTGATATGAAATAGAGGAAGGGAATGAGGTTCAATGAGTTGAAAACTGGAATAATATCTGGGGAAGTTGAAATTTGATATAATTTATATTTAGGAAAAAAATCTGGTAATGTTTTTATATTCCAGACTGTGTAGAATATATTGTATATGCAATTAACCAAAAATAGAATTGTAACAAAATTTCCTGTGTTAAAAACTGCTTTTTTTGTAATGGTCATGTGATTAGCCTTTGGCCTTGACTTGTATCTATATCATTTGTTACAGGATTGACTTGGCAGAGACGCAGAAGCCTCAACCAGTGAAACCAGAGCTCACTTGCTGGCCTATCACTGGAATCCTAGACATGCTGAACAACTTCAGAGGTGAGGGTCAGCCCTCTGGTGATTAGGACTACACTTCATTAGAGCTTCCTGGGAAGGAGCCTCCTTTTAATGTTATTTTATTTTTATTTGAAATGATGATACTATATGACTTTCACAAATTGTTGCATCTTTTCTGCCTGTATATTTGGATTACAAAGATTAAGACTGCACTTTCTAACCTATAGTTTAGTGAAAATGCAAAGTCATTTACATATATTTAGTTACATCTGACATACACCAAAATAGAGCAATCACGTTGCTCATATGGTTATAAAGAAATAGAATATTCAGTTTTCAGAGTGATCATCAAAAGATTGAGATTAAATCAAGACTTCATGCAGTTCATGATATATCTGTCTTCTTTTTTTATATGATTTAAGGTGTTTCTATATGCCATATATGGTAGTAACTCTTCCTCTTCATAGAAGGGCAGTCTGAATTCACTTTTCTGTCTTTGTTTTGGGTTTCCTTGGAAGAGGGAAAATGAAAAAAATCTCAGTGGGTGGGGACCTCTGCCTTCTGCCTCTCAGAGACCTGGAAATCCCACTCACTAACCTGATTTCTGCTCTTTCTGCAGTGGATAACCTTCTGAGTCAGACAATGACCATTCGCCACATGAGCCTTTCTGAGGATGGTGATGATGCAAGTTTGATGTTCAGAGATGAGCACCACGGAGCATCCAGACAGCCTCAGATTGTGGAGAGTGTCATGTCCTGGGGAGCTCAGGCCTTCACCTCCGGGAGGCATTACTGGGAGCTGGATGTGATGCCCTCCTCCAGCTGGATTCTGGGCATCTGCAAAGATATCTTGATAACTGATACTAGTATCAGTATTTATTCTGAAGAAGCATGTGTTCTGTTTTCCAAGAAGGTGAACAATCAGTATAGTCTCTTCACCAATGCCCCACCCTACATTCAGTATGTGAAAAGGCCTCTGGGTAAGATTGGGATGTTTCTGGATTATGACAATGGAATTGTGAGCTTCTATGATGTTTGCAGAGGATCCCTCATATACAGTTTCCTTCCTTCCCCTTTTTCCTTCCCTCTGAAGCCTTTCCTTTGTCTTAGGTCTCCATGAACTGTCAAATTCTGTGACCATTATTTTTACTTCTCCTCTGAGGTAATTATTCTGAAAAACCTCATGTGAGGCCATAGGATAATAATCCCTGACTATCTCTGAGCACACTATAATTTAATGAAGCATAGTGACTGTATGTTTGTATAAAAAGGTATGACCATGTTGAATGTATAAGTTTGTTAATTAAATTTTCTTCTAATAAAAAGTTATTATGGAGTATTTCATAAAATATAATCAATTGCTTTTCTCTTTTAAATAATAGTTCTATTAACATAAAAGTTACATACCATAACGATTATGCCATTTAAAGTACATAATTCAGTGGGTTTTTTTAGTAATATATAAAAATGTGTAAAACAAGAACTGTCTAATTTCAGAACATATCCATTGTTAAGGGACAAGACCTGAGCCATGACAGGCTCAACAAGCTATACTAAGCCTAAGATTCAGATTCTTGTAAAACCTGAGTCATGATTCTGGGGAAACCATACCCTGGGAAAGTCTCCTCTGGTGCCAAACTGTATTAAAACCTGAGTCATGATTCCGGGGAACTACACCCTGGGAAAGTCCCCCAAATATGAGCCAATCAAAATTGGGATTTTGATTCAAACCCAAGCCAATGAGATTTTGTGATTTGTGTGATTTGAAAAATCTCATGCACGCATGAACTAACCAATCGCTGTTTGCCAACTCTTCTGTTGCAACATTTGAACTGGGCTAAATGTATAAATACTGCTGTAATCCAGAGCTTGGGGCTCTCGTCAAGACTCCATTACGCTGGATGAGATGGGAGCCCTAGCTCGAGCTAGCAGCAAAACCCCTTTTTGCTTTTGCATTGCAGTGGATGTCTTATTCTCTTGGTTCTGGGATCCAGAGAAATCAATGCACATACTTACTCCCCATATCCCTTCCCCCGTCTTGTCATCCCCTTAATCCAGTTTTATTTTTCATGGCTTTGTCTATTGTATAGCTTCAATTAAATGGATTCACACAATTTATGACTATTACTTTCACTTAATGCTTTCAAGGTTCATCTATATTGTAAGCAATGTGCTTTACTTGCATAAATGAACCAGACTGGGGAGCAGGAATGAAGTGGTATACTTACTTATATCAGGTTAGTAAACAAAAGGAATGGTGCTTAGTGTATAGTTCAAATCATGGTATAACTTGTGATATCCACTCATCGGGGGCTTCTTGGGCTTTCCAAGGAATTATATAAGTCTTTTGACCTAGAAACATCACCTCTAGCATTCTTTCCAATAGAAATTATTACAAACAAGGATACATGGACCAAAGAATGTATTACATAGCATTTTTCAATAACTAAATCAGTAAATAGAAAATCAACCAGAATTTCTGAAATATGGGATATCATTGAACAAAATATGCTACATATTAAACTATGTAAGTGACAATAGTTTGCACTTAGTCTCTGATCTCTTGTATATTTTTTAACTAGTTAATATTCTAAAACAGTTGACTCCATATGACAGCAAAAAATACTGAAAAACAATTCACCCTACTGAATGTTATAAGGTTAAAAAATAGAAATCCACTGAAATCAGTCAAGTTCACAAACAGTAATCTTGCCCCTAATTTCTTTCTCTTGCATTCATAATGTGTATGATCAAATATGATCAATTTATTGAGTTCCAGACTATCTACCTAGTACACTTACTCAGTGTAGTCTTCATAATATACTTATAATAGAAAAAGGAGGTATTTTTATATTTGGTAAATTCCTTGACATATAAACTCACAATGACTTTGTGACATGCCAATTTGGCAGGGCTACATGACACAGGGGAAGTTAAGGCAGCAGCCAGGTTGAAACATGCCTACAGGGTCACCCAGTGTATGATTATTCACACAAGCACTAAACTAATCCAAGGGCTATCGTGAAAGGAGTTTGCAGACATAAGTGTCTCATCCTGATTCTAAACTAGAGAGCTTACACTAATTTATCTTCCTAGCTGCTGTCTGAGCAGCTGACTTTTTTAAAGTATATTTTTAATCGGAGGATGTATATATAGTCTGCAGGGGCAGACTTTTCATTGAACATGCACTTACAGGCCTAATGTCATCCACTTCTGAGAACTCTGGGCTAACACCATCACCAAACTCTTCCACTGAGGAGATCCAGAGTACCTGTGTGTTCCAAAGAGGAAACTGTATACTTGCATCTGATGCGCTGATTTTTGTGACTGTTGCAATTTGTAAATACAGAAAAACAGAGAAATAATATAAAGTCACCTTTATGTCAGCATTCCTAAAAACACTTTATGACTAATTTGGAACACAAAATATTATTGTAGAAATTAACCTATACTGCCATACTTTACTTATCAAAGAAAGGTGCTAGGGAAATTGGTTAAGAATTGAAAAATAATGATCTGGGGATGCTTATAACAATTGTGCACCCCGCCCCCAAAGACAGTGGATGTGCTTTTGCAATTCAAGATTATTTTCATCCGTAAAAAACTTTTAATTTTGCATTGGAGTATAGCTGATTAACAAACAATGTCATGATAGTCTCCAGTGAACAGCAAAAGGACTCAGTCATACATATACATGTATCCATTGTCCCACAAACCCTCTTCCCATCCAGGCAGGTTCCATGTGCTATGTAGTAGGTCCTTGTTGGCTATCCATTTAAAATACAGCAGTGTGTTCCTGTCCATCCCAAACTCACTGACTATCCCTCTTCCTCCCATTCTCCCTGCTAACATCCATAAGTTTATTCTCTAAGTCTATGAATCTTCAAGATCATTTTTTAATGCACATTCATAAACATTTAGGAGCATTGATGCCTTGCCTGCATGCATGTTCAGTCATTTCAGTTGTGTCCAACTCTTTGTGACCCTATGGGCTGTAGCCCTCCAGACTTCTCAGTCCATGGAATTTTCTTGGCAAGTATACTGGAGTGAGTTGCTATTTCCTTCTCAAGTGGATCTTCCCAACCCAGGGGCCAAATCCGTGTCTCCTGTGTGTCCTGCATTGGAGGTGGATTCTTCACCACTGAGCCACCTGGGAAGCCATCAACTCCTTAAAATATATATAAATAGTACAGGTATCTTGAAAGAGGTAAAAACATGGTCCTGATTCCCACTCTTTCCAAAAATGCTGCTCTCTCCAGCTGATTGTCCAATGGGAAATATACCAGGACAGAAAGGTGAGGATATGTGTTATTTCTTCAAAGTATGTCTTTGTCCTAACTTTCCCACTGTGGTCACTAATGTTTCTGTTTTGTTCCAGAACAACCTTTTATTTTTTTTTATTTTTGTAATACTTTATTCTACATTACAATACTGTATTTGTTTTGCCATACATTGACATGAATCAGCCACAGGTGTACACGAGCTCCCAATGCCGAAGCCCCCTCCCACCTCCCACCCCATATCATCTCCCTGGATCATCCCGTGCACCAGCCCCAAGCACCTTGTATCCTGTATTGAACATAAACTGGCACTTCGTTTCTTAAATGATAGTATACATGTTTCAATGCCATTCTCCCAAATCATCCCACCCTCTCCCTCATCCTCAGAGTCCAAAAGTCCATTCTATATCTTTGTGTCTCTTTTGTTGTCTCACATACAGGGTCATCATTACTATCTTTCTAAATTCCATATATATGTGTCAGTATACTGTATTGGTGTTTTTCTTTCTGGCTTACTTCACTCTGTATAATCGGCTCCAATTTCATCCATCTCATTAGAACTGAGTCAAATGTATTCTTTTTAAGGGCTGAGTAATACTCCATTGTGTATATGTACCACAGCTTTCTTATCCATTCATCTGCTGATGGACATCTAGGT
>SJYG01000675.1:319416-333817 GCA_006410535.1 Litocranius walleri
TGGATGAAACTGGAGCCGATTATACAGAGTGAAGTAAGCCAGAAAGAAAAACACCAATACAGTATACTGACACATATATATGGAATTTAGAAAGATAGTAATGATGACCTTCTATGTGAGACAACAAAAGAGACTCAGAGGTATAGAACGGACTTTTGGACTCTGAGGGAGAGGGAGAGGGTGGGATGATTTGGGAGAATGGCATTGAAACATGTATACTATCTTGTAAGAACGAAGCGCCAGTCTATGTTCAATACAGGATAAAGGATGCATGGGGCTGGTGCACAGGATGATTCAGGGAGATGATATGGGGTGGGAGGTGGGAGGGGGCTTCAGCATTGGGAGAGCGTGGACACCTGTGGCTGATTCATGTCTATGTATGGCAGAACAAATACAGTATTGTAATGTAGAATAAAGTATTTAAAAAATAACAAAACAAAATAAAATAAAATAAAAATTAACTGAAAAAAAAAGGTTTTTTAGTTCCTCTTCACTTTCTGCCATAAAGGCGGTGTCATCTGCATATCTGAGGTTATTGATATTTCTCCCAGCAATCTTGATTCCAGCTTGTGTTTCTTCCAGTCCAGTGTTTCTCATGATGTACTCTGCATAGAAGTTGAATAAGCAGGGTGACAATATACAGCCTTGACGTATTCCCTTTTCTATTTGGAACCAGTCTGTTGTTCCATGTCTAGTTCTAACTGGTGCTTCCTGACCTGTATACAGATTTCTCAAGAGGCAGGTCAGGTGGTCTGGTATTCCCATCTCTTTCAGAATTTCCAGTTTATTGTGATCCACACAGTCAAAGGCTTTGGCATAGTGAAAAAAGCAGAAGTAGTTGTTTTTCTGGAACTCTCTTGCTTTTTACATAATCTAGCAGATGTTGGCAATTTGATCTCTGGCTCCTCTGCCTTTTCTAAAACCAGCTTGAATGTCTGGAAGTTCATGGTTCATGTATTGCTGAAGCCTGGCTTGGAGAACTTTGAGCATTACTTTACTAGCATGTGAGATGAGAGCAATTATGAGGTAGTTTGAGCATTCTTTAGCATTGCCTTTCTTTGGTATTGAAGTGAAAGCTGATCTTTTCCAGTCCTGTGGTCACTGATGAGTTTTCCAAATTTGCTGGCATAATGACTGCAGCACTTTGACAGCATCATCTTTCAGGATTTGAAATAGCTCAACTGGAATTTCATCACCTCCACTAGCTTTGTTCGTAGTCATGCTTTATAAGGCCCACTTGACTTCACTTTCCAGGATGTCTGGCTCTAAATAAGTGATCACACCTTTGTGATTATCCAGGTCATGAAGATCTTTTTTGTATAGTTCTGCCTGGGTGCAGGAGGGCGTAGAGGAGCTATCCCACATTGAAGGTCAGGAAGGGCAGTGGTGAGGAGATAGATACCCCTCCTCCAAGGTAAGGGGCAGTGGCTGTGCTTTGCTGGAGCAGCTGTGAAGAGATACCCCATGCCCAACTTACGAGAAACCCAAGTAAGATGGTAGGTGTTGCAAGAGGGCATCAGAGGGCAGACACACTGAAACTATACTCACAGAAAACTAGTCAATCTAATCACACTAGTACCACAGCCTTGTATAACTCAGTGAAACTAAGCCATGCCCACAGGGCAACCCAAGATGGGCGGGTTATGGTTGAGAGGACATTCCCTAGGAAACATCAATTTACAGAGAGCTGAGTGTTGTTCAATCACTACCCTTGTGCTTTCTCTCTCTTCTTCTCCCTCGAAATTTCTTAAATTATAGAGAATTTGGATTCTCTCAACAAGTTGTGCCAATTTCCTTTGGGGAGAAAAAAGACAATGGGTGTCCTGACTGTTTTCTCATGATGGTGATAAGAACTTTTCTGAAGTTTTCCCCAACCCAAATACTGGTAGGCTATTTATGAAGAAGGCTAGTCTTATGTTTCCTTATTTTATTTTTGACAGGAATTGGGAGACAAACTGAAATGGTAAGTCTGATCTTGCATTGTTGATGATGGCACTGTGAGGGCTGTATAAGAGATAAGCTGCATTTAACAAAGGGAACACATAATGTGCCAGACAATACTACATTGCTTGTGTGTATATGGATCTATGGGGCTTCCCAGGTGGCGCTAGTGGTAAAGAAACTGCCTGCCAAAGCAGAAGACACAAGAGATGCAGGTTCGATTTCTGAGTTGGGAAGATCCCCTGGAAGAGGGCATGGCAACCCACCCCAGTATTCTTGCCTGGAGAATCCCATGGACAGAGAAGCCTGGAGGGCTACAGTCCATAGGGTCACAAAGAGCTGGACACAACTGAGTGGCTGAGCACACAGGCGCACACTGAATTTCTAACTGTAAACTTAAGCGCTTGTCCCTAACTTTACATGTATACAGATAACAGAATGGTCACTACAAGCCCTTTAATATCAAGACAGATGTTACATGTTAAAGATTCTTATTTAAACTGCTCTACATACAAAATGCCCTAGAAACAAATGCTTAAACATAGAGAGATAAACATGTAAAGCATGCCTGACTTCCTTGTACTGGCTGTGGAAGAAGGGGAAGAGCACACACAAGTGAAAAACCACACACTCAGGGGTAGTAGGAGCTGACAGCGAGGCTGTGCTCTGGACTGACCCTCTTCAGCGAACTGTTCAGTTCCCTCTGGGTGTCTGTTTCCTTCCTTTATATACCTGCTCACTGGGTTGGTGACGATAAAGGCCCACAGCTCCCAGTCATTCAGTTCCATTCAGTTCAGTCACTCAGTCATGTCCGACTCATTGCAACCCTATGAATCGCAGCACACCAGGCCTCCCTGTCCATCACCAACTCCTGGAGTTCACTCAAACTCATGTACATCGAGTCGGTGATGCCATCCAGCAATCTCATCTTCTGTCCTCCCCATCTCCTCCTGCCCCTAATCCCTCCCAGCTTCAGGGACTTTTCCAATGAATTAATTCTTCACATGAGGTGGCCAAAGTACTGGAGTTTCATCCTCAGCATCAGTCCTTCCAGGACGTCCCAGGACTGGTCTCCTTTAGGATGGACTGGTTGGATCTCCTTGAAGACCAAGGGACTTGCAAGAGTCTTCACCAGCACCACAGTTCAAAAGCATCAATTCTTTGGTGCTCATCTTTGTCACAGTCCAAGTCTCACATCCATACATGACTACTGGAAAAGCCATAACCTTGACTAGATGGAACTTTATTGGCAAAGTAATATCTCTGCTTTTTAATATGCTATCTAGGTTGGTCATAACTTTCCTTTTAAGGAGTGTCTTTTAATTTCATGGCTGCAGTCACCATCTGCAGTGATTTTGGAGCACAGAAAAATAAAGTCAGCCACTCTTCCTACCATTTTCTCCTCTGTTTGCCATGAATTAATGGCACCAGATGCAATGATCTTAGTTTTCTGAATGTTGAACTTTAAGCCAACTTTTTCACTCTCCTCTTTCACCCTCATCAAGAGGTTTTCTAGTTCCTCTTCATTCTGCCATAAGGGTGGTGTCATCTGCATATCTGAGGTTATTGATATTTTGCTCAGCAATCTTGATTCCAGCTTGTGCTTCCTCTAGCGCAGCGTTTCTCATGATGTACTATGCATAGAAGTTAAATAAGCAGAGTGACAATATACAGCCTGACATACTCCTTTTCCTGTTTGGAACCAGTCTGTTGTTCCATGTCCAGTTCTAACTGTTATTTCCTGACCTGCATATAGGTTTCTCAAGAGGCAGGTCAGGTGGTCTGGTATTCCCATCTCTTTCAAAGTTTTCCACAGTTTTTTGTGATCCACACAGTCAAATGCTTTGGCATAGTCAATAAAGCAGAAGTAGATGTTTTTCTGGAACTCTCTTGCTTTTTCCATGATCCAGCAGATGTTGGCAATTTAGTCTTTGGTTCCTCTGCCTTTCTTAAAACCAGTTTGAACATTTGGAAGTTCATGGTTCACATATTGCTGAAGCTTGGCTTGGAAAATTTTGAGCATTACTTTACTAGGTAAAGAGAAACCCAAGTGAGACAGTAGATGTTGCGAGAGGGCATCAGAGGGCAGACACACTGAAACCATAATCATAGAAAACCAGCCAATATGATCACATGGACCACAGCCTTGTCTAACTCAATGAAACTAAGCCTTGCCATGTGAGGCCACACAAGACAGACAGATCGTGGTGTAGAGGTCTGACAGAATATGGTCCACTGGAGAAGAGACTGGCAAACCACTTCAATATTCTTGCCTTGAGAACCCAATGAACAGTATGAAAAGGCAAAATGGTATGATACTGAAAGAGGAACTCCCCAGGTCGGTAGGTGCCTGATATACTACTGGAGATCAGTGGAGAAATAACTCCAGAAAGCATAAAGGGAAGGAGAGGGAAGGAGCCAAAGTAAAAACAGTACCCACCTGTGGATGTGACTGGTGATAGAAGCAACGTCCAATGCTATAAAGAGCAATATTGCATAGGAACCTGGAATGTTAGGTCTATGAATCACAGAAAATAAGTGTTCAAACAGGAGATGGCAAGAGTGAACATCAACATTCTAGGAATCAGTGAACTGAAATGGACTGGAAAGAGTGAATTTAACTCAGATGACCATTATATCTACTACCGTGGGCAGGAATCCCTTAGAAGAAATGGAGTAGCCATCATGGTCAACAAAAAAGATTGCAGTACTTGGATGCAATCTCAAAAATGACAGAATGATCTCTGTTCATTTCCAAGGCAAACTATTCAATATCACAGTGATCCAAGCCTATGCCCCAACCAGTAACACTGAAGAAGCTGAAGCTGAAATGTCCTATGAAGACCTACAAGACCTTTTAGAACTATAACCCAAAAAAAGATATATTTTCATTATAGGGGACTGGAATGCAAAAGTAGGAAGTCAAGAAACACCTGGAATAACAGGCAAATTTGGCCTTGGAGTACTGAATGAAGCAGGGCAAAGGCTAATAGAGTTTTGCCAAGAGAACACACTGTTCATAGCAAACACCCTCTTCCAACAACACAAGAGAAAACTCTACACATGGACATCAGATTGATTATATTCTTTGCAGCCAAAGATGGAGAAGCTCTATAAGACCAGGAGCTGACTGTGGCTCAGATCATGAACTCCTTATTGCCAAATTCAAACTTAAACTGAAGAAAGTATGGAAAACCTCTAGACCATTCAGGTGTGACCTAAATCAAATCCCTTATGATTATACAGTGGAAGTGAGAAATAGATTTAATGTACTAGATCTGATAGACAGAGTACCTGATGAACTATGGACAAAGGTTTGTGACATTGTATAGAAGACAGGAATCAAGACCATCCCCATGGAAAAGAAGTGCAAAAAAGCAAAATGGCTGTCTGAGGAGGCCTTACAAATAGCTTTTAAAAGAAAAGAAGTGAAAAACAGAGGAGAAAAGGAAAAATATTCCCGTTTGAATGCAGAGTTACAAAAAACAGCAAGGAGAGATAAGAAATCCTTCCTCAGCAATCAATGCAAAAAAAAAAAGTAGAGAAAACAACACAATGGGAAAGACAAGAGAAAGACTTTGGGAAAATGGGAAAGACTTCAAGAAAATTAGAGATACCAAGGGAACATTTCAGGCAAAGATAGGCTTGACAAAGGACAGAAATGGTATGGTCCTAACAGAAGCAGAAGATATTAAGAAGAGGTGGCAAGAATACACAGAAGAACTGTACAAAAAAGATCTTCATGACTCAGATAATCATGATAGTGTGATCACTCACCTAGAGCCAGACATCCTGGAATGTGAAGTCAAGTGGGCCTTAGAAAACATCACTAAGAACAAAGTTAGTGGAGGTGATGGAATTCCAGTTGAGCTATTTTAAATCCTGAAAAATGATGCTGTGGAAGTGCTGCACTCAATATGCCAGCAAATTTGGAAAACTCAGCAGTGGCCACAGGACTGGAAAATATCAGCTTTCATTTCAATCCCAAAGAAAGGCAATGGCAAAGAATGCTCAAAATACCACACAATTGCACTCATCTCACACACTAGTAAAGTAATGCTCAAAATTCTCCCAGTCACTGATGAGCCTCAAAGCTTTGGTGAACTGGGCTTCAGTGCTGTCCATGCCATTGGCAGAGACACAGGCCAGGCCCAGCAGGGTATGCAACTGAGCTATGTGGCTAGGAGGGTGGGAAGGTGGGGGTCACATTGCCGATGCAGCCAACAGACCTGGGAGATCTCCTGCAGCCCAGTGGCCTATATCCTCTGCCCAGCCTGCACGTGGAAGCTGGAAGGAAGACAGGATGGGTTGCAATCTAATATTTTAAGCTCCAGCCGCATGAAGACAAGTCTGTGTTCTTCTGCACCTTCTCTCGGTAATTGGCTTGCCTGGAGCACATCACAGTCTCCATATGACAAGTGCACACGCGTGCTCCTTGGGTAACGGGTGGAGGAGGTCAGCGGGTTTGCTGGATCAGCAGGATTGGCAGCATCTCTTCGAGCTCAGTGTGGAGACAGTCTAGACGCACTGCTGTTGCTGCTTCATGCTCTTGACCTGCCTGGCATCAGGAGCACCTACCTGGAGCACCAGGAAGAAGATACACAGAGACTTTCTGAGTGGGGTTCCCTTGAGGGTCCTCTACTATCTGTCCATGGAGGGTCAACAATGGATGGACTTCCTGCAACAGCAGCCGTATCCCTTGCTGAGTGGGAACAGTGCTGTGTCCACTCAGATCCCACCACCCGGGCGTATGCGGTGCCACATGCAGGAGGCTGCAGGCTGACAGGGGGTCCTTCTCGAGTGTGTGCATTCATGTAAGTTGGAAGACCAAGCAGCAGTGCCAGGACAGGGTCTGCTGCAACATCTAGATTGCTTCTCACAGCAGTGACTTTCCTGAATCAATGGAAGTCTCCTGACTGCATAATTCAGACAAAAGCCTTGCTGCTTCAGATTTAGCATCTTTAAAACAGTAGGTTTTGCTGTGATGTCAACCTGCCCTCTCCAGGTGGCTACCTGCTTGCTCTCTGTTCTCAGTGTGAAGAATACACAGCAAGGAACCAAGCTGCAGATGTGTTTGGGCTTCAGTGGGTTGTGGTGGCTTGAAGGAGAACATGGCCTTCAAGCAGTGCATGCACAGGGCTGGAAGTGCTCCTAGAAGCCCAAGGACACCAGGAACCACGACTCAGCCTCCAGGCTTAAACAGTGGAAACCCTGCCTTACTGCTTTGAAGCATCAGCTTTAAAGTCACAATCAGAACAATAGCAGATCTTCACTATTAACATTGTCTTAGACGTATGGCAAGACATAGTGTGAAATAAATTTCAGGTATAGCAAGTGTAAATATTATCATTATTTCTGGTATTATCTTTGTTTACTGAGAAACACAGTTATGAACAATAAAATTAACCTCTAAGATTTCTAGGAAGAAAATTAACATTCAAATCTATTTTTACATATATGAAAAATGCAACTATTTAGTAAATGAAAGTTTTTGTGAATACAAAAAAAAAAAAGAAAAAGAAAAAAAGCCAGGAACTTTTAGGGGAAAAATAATGAAAGAATAATGAGAGGGCATTAACCTTAAATAGATTTTCAAATATATCCTGGTTCGCAGGAGGAGGGATGGGTGGTATTGGAGATTGGAGTAACACTAGTTCATATTTACAGTTATTCTCCCAGCAGTGTCCCCTCCTCTCATGTCTATGGACCTGATGCAGTGAATATTCCTCAAGTTCTCTTCTTACCAACCTCTCCGACTTTATATGGAGGAGGAGGGAAAGGAAAGACAGAAAGAAGGAAGGAAGGAAAAGGGAAACTGGCAAGGAGGAGACTCCACTCTCTTTGACATAGATTCCCTAGAATCTTGCTGGAAAGTCCTCTGTTTCACCATTTAAAGGATAAAAAAATTAATTTTGGAGTCTGAGTCAGAGGAGTCCCCTTAGGAAGGTGAGTTACAGACAGTGCTCTCAACATCACAATCTTCATCTTCATTTCCACTGCTTTCAAATTCGCAGTCTTCATCTTCTCTGCACTGGTCTGAAGAGTCAGTGGCATCCTCCTCCACATCTTCCTCATTTTCTTCTGATCACCCTGAGGCAGGAGAATGTTCTCCAATCGTGTCTGATTATTCTGACTCTGCAGCCTGAAGCCCCTGGTCCTCTCTAAGCCTTCCTTGCAAATTCCCTGATAATGGGGACTGCAGACCCATCCTTCTAATCTTGAGGTTTGGGCCCCCCATCATGCTCACATTCTTTGGCTTAGCATAGGTCGCCTCTCTGTAAGCAGTGTCTTCTTCAGGAGACAGAGTCCTGAGCCAGAGATCAAGGTCCACCTTTTACTGTGTCTGCAGTTCCTCTGCCTGCTTCTTATAAAGCTCCTTCTGGTCCTGGGGTACCCACTGCCAGTGTTTACTGATCTCCATCATGCACTCCCTCAGGGATACCACTTTCAGCTCCCTGCTCAACCAGAAATCCTCATGGAACTTGTGATAGAATGGCCTCTTGGGCTCTCTGTGGAATTTCCACTTCATGAGTAAATGGTTTTCTGGGGGAGACTTCACTTTTTGCACATTTTCCTGAAACTTCTTTCGCACTTTGTTTTGGCTTCCTTTGAGGACTTCAGGTTTCTTGGAGTTCTGGACTAGTTCAGGTTGCTGTTCTCTGAACAGAGCCATTTTCTCCTGAAACCCCTGCTTCTCTTCCTGGAAATCTTGACTATATTTCAGCTTGAGCTGTTCAGGTAGCTTCCTGTATTCCTCAGACAGAACCTTGGTCAGCTCCTGGTTACTCCTCTTGGGGTGCTTTTGGAGGTACTGAGGTCTCATCTTTTTAATAAAGTGGAGGTAAGCTATCAGGGGTTTCTTGGGTAAATCAAGATGTTGCTTGTGTTTTCTGCTTTTGAAAGGATTGTTAACATTTTCCTTAGCTTCCAAGACTAGTTTCTTCAAAGTTTGAAACTTTCTCAAGTTACAGGAACTCTCATTTGAATTTATACTTTTCCCCAAAAAATTCTTTAAAAACTACTTTTTCCCAGTCCATCACTGACTGGGTCATTTTGAACACGTGCCTGTCATTGGATGGAATGCTTTTCTCCATACTTCCCAGTAACTGCACAATGTCTTCTTTGAACCAGTCATCTTGATTTTAGCCAGCACCATTTTAGGTCTTCAGGACACTTATCTGGTCCCAGCAGTTCAGACATCTCAGCAGAATCTCCAGCATCTGCATTTCAAGATTTACCAGGTGA
This sequence comes from Litocranius walleri, assembly GCA_006410535.1. Classification (NCBI taxonomy): domain Eukaryota; kingdom Metazoa; phylum Chordata; class Mammalia; order Artiodactyla; family Bovidae; genus Litocranius; species Litocranius walleri. Next base: position 328,603 of record SJYG01000675.1, read on the forward strand.
GTGTGATGATTCTGTGAAGAAAGAAAAGGAAAGTTTTTCTCCTATGTGACACATGAGAGGAGCACATCCCACTTGGGATATGTCTCTTCTATCATTTTATTTACCCTTAAGAATATAAACAAAAACTGGCCTAATCTGAATCGAGATTCACATTGGTTATTATGAAGCTTCTTTCACAAAGTATCTTCAGACCCCATCAATTCTGCCTTCCTATCAATTTCACTAGAGAGTGTTTAACATACAAGTGAGCAAAACAAACACTGGCTACTCACTCAAGGGACAAATAATAAGAGAAAATGAAAGGACTTTTAAAAAGTTAACGCCTTAAAAACAAAGGACTTTAAAACAGCAGTGGTGTACCACAACACATGGATAAGAATGGTCAAAATCCCAAAGATGGCCATCACCACATACTGAGAGGATGGGAGAATCAGGAACTTTGATTCATTGATGATGGGAATTCAAAATAGTACAGGCCTTCTGAAAGACAGGACAAGGGAATGGCAACTGCCGGGGTGTCGGGGTCCAGCCCCCACAGGATCCAGGGGAACCTGAAGGAAAAACGGCATTGGCAAATGATTTAGAAAGAGATAAGGAAAGAATGTTGTAGATAAGAAAATAGAGGAGAGAAAGAGGCTGATATTCCTTTGTTTACATAGAAAGCCAATAAAACTCCAAAACAAGGAGTTTGCCCTGTTTACAGAGGCCACAGATGCCTTCCCGGTCTCCCAAGGGAGTGAAGATGCAGAACGTCTTCCTGTTCAGGTCTAAGAAACCCAGGCAGATAAGTGAATGCAGGGAGCCTCCATGCTCCATGGGATCAGCCTGAAAAAGACAGTAAGAGAGAGAAAGAAAAGAAAGAAAGAAAAAGAAAAAAAATAAAAACAGACCAAGCTTCTTTGAGTGAGGCTCATTATTTTTATTTTCAAAAGGGTCTTTTATACCTTTATTTGTACATAGAGGGAAATGAAAGATGTAAAGTCATACAGAATCAGCCCAAACATTACATCTGTTTTATCTTTATAAAAACCAGGATTTTTTCTGCATACCTTTCCCATAAACAATAGTGTGTACATTATCTTCTGGCCTTGGAGGCCTGTGAACATTTTATGACCCTCTTTTGATAAAGGCTGCTCAACCAGAAAACTTATTTCCCCTTGAAATGTTTTTTCTTTATATTTCTAATCTATGTCAGCCTCAGAAAATGTTAAACAGAGTTACATTTTTCACAGACCAAAGGTGCAGTCAGTTACAACAAAAAAAGAACCAACTAGCTCAAAAAGTCTGATGTGGTTAATTTCAAGGCTACACTTGTTTTTCTTATATTCCAACTATGTTAACTAATGCACTCCCAGGTGCACAGTGGATAAGAGATATGGGAACTTAGCAACAAGCATTGGCCCAATAATGAAATCTTACACCACCACTACTCTAATAACTTTTAACTCTTTTAAAGGCTCTATGTTTTAGGCTTTCCATGCCTCTCACAGTTGGGAGGCTGTAAATAATCACATGCGTAGCTGTAAGAGTCTGGATAAACCTGCCAAGCAAGCTAGAATGCTAACAGAGGGGGTTTGATTTGAAATATTTTTCTCATGTCCAGGAGACTTACTAGCTAGAGCCCTAAGTTGAGTTTCTATAGAGAAAGGTGGTTGGGGATAGCCCCCTGTTAAATGTCAGAGGAGTTAGTGAAAGTCATGAAATAATAAAACAGACAGATCTGGTTTTGGGGTAGATGCTCGAGCAGGTCTAGGGAGCCCCTCGAGTCCTGAAGACTTGCTTAACAGTTCTCTTCCACATGACCTTGTCATAGGCAGGATTCCCCACGCTGGCTCCCAGCACTGGAGTCCAGCACCAGGAGCCAGGGATTCAACCTAAATAGATGAACGTTTTCGGCGATAGAAATGACGCAGCCTCCCAGTTTTCCTGGACTACCTGTTTATTTCAAGCTTATGATTCTCTTTTATACTTTTACAAAAAGATTATGTCAGAGGTTTGATATTTTCAGTTCCCATGATCCAAATTTTCTGTCTCCATAAATCACTGTTGCCCCTCAAAAGGAGTTTCTGCCTCAGCGATTCTATCTACTTTTTCTCATGTGTCCTTGTGAATACACTGTAACTCATGCTAACGTCTGGGCTGCATACCACATTCCTCAGTTTATTTATTATCTTTCTAAATCCTGTTTGTCCCTAGTATCCTAAGCTCACTATCTCTTTAAAAGGCTTCTAGCTATAGTATCTCTAAAAATTCCTAACTTCTATAAGCTATAGTAAAATATGCTAACTTTACAACATTCCTTAAATCTTTAACTTCTATTTTAATTATTTCTAAGCCCTAAATTCAGTAAACTCCTTTACCATAAACATTTTCCTCACAAAAGGCTTCAGATAGCAATTCATCCCATGGCCTCAAGCTGCAGCCTATGTGCTCATCCTGGAACACTCTTTTGTAAAAGTCCTTAAACAAATTTCAATGATTAACTTTATGAATTATTCTCTGAGCACAGCTGCAGAAGACTTTGTGCCTTCTCATGCTCATCTCAAGAATAAGCATCTTAATATTCCTTTTCAGTCAACTCAGCCAAGGAGAGGAAAAAACAACTCAAAATTACAAGGCCTAACTCCTTCATCCTTGGTTCATTTCTGCGGAATGAGGAGAGGGGTCTGGAACTGTGCCTTCATTTTGTCAGTAATGCCTAATGTGGCTCCCAACAGGCAACACACTCCAGTATTCTTGCCTGGAGAATTTCATGGACAAAGGAGCCTGGTGGGTTACAGTCCATGGGGTCACAAAGGGTTGGACACCACTGAACAACTAACATTATCTAAAAGACAAAATGGCGGTTTGGTACAAAAATAAATATCTTGCTACTGTGAAATTCCATAATCATGTTCTTTTATGTTTGCCAAAATCAGGCGAATCCACTTAGAAAAACTGGAGTCCCTTACTTATAGCAGCTTTGCTCATGACTACAAAACTGGAAAGCAACCAAGATGTCTTTAGGTAAATGAGTGGATAAAGAAACTCTGGTACATCCAGGCCATGGGATAGAATTCACTGCTAAAAAGAAATGAGTGAGCAAGCTAGCAAAAGATGTGGAGTACTGTTGAATGCATATCACTAAGTGAAAGAAGTTAATCTGAAAAGGATACACACTTCATGAGTCCAAATATAAGACGTTTAGAAAAAGAAAATATATAGAGAGTGAAATGATCCTTCATTAACATCAGTTAAGGTTGGAGGACTGATGAATAGGTGATCACAAAAGATTTCTAGGGCATATAGCACTTTCATATATTATACAGGTGGGTACCTGTCACTATCAGTTCAGTTCAGTCTCTCAGTCATGTCTGATTCTTTGTGACACCATGAACCGCAGCACATCAGTCCAACACCAACTTCTGGAGTCCACTCAAACCCATGTCCATTAAGTCGGTGATGTCATCCAACCATCTCATCCTCTGCCGTCCCCTTCTCCTCCTGCCCCCAATCCCGCCCAGCATCAGAGTCTTTTCCAATGAGTCAGCTCTTTACATCAGGTGGTCAATGTATTGGAGTTTCAGCTACAACATCAGTCCTTCCAATGAACACCCAAGTCTCGTCTCCTTTAGAATGGACTGGTTGGATCTCCTTGCAGTCCAAGGGACTCTCAAGGGTCTTCTCCAGCACCACCATTCAAAAGCATCAATTCTTTAGTGCACACCTTTCTTTACAGTCCAACTCTCACATTCATACATGACCACTGGAAAAATCATAGCCTTGACTAGATGGACCTTTGTTGGTAAGGTAATATCTCTGCTTTTTAATGTGTTGCCTAGGTTGGTCATAACTTTCCTTCCAAGGAGTAAGCGTCTTTTAATTTCATGGCTGCAGTCACCATCTGCAGTGATTTTGGAGCCCAGAAAAATAAAGTCTGACACTGTTTCCACTGTTTCCCCATCTATTTTCCATGCAGTGATGGGGCCAGATGCCATAATCTTCGTTTTCTAAATGTTGAGCTTTAAGCCAACTTTTTCACTTTCCTCTTTCACTTTCATTAAGAGGCTTTTTAGTTCCTCTTCACTTTCTGACATAAGGGTGGTGTCATCTGCATATCTGAGGTTATTGATCTTTCTCCTGGCAGTCTTGATTCCAGCTTGTGCTTCTTCCAGCCCAGCGTTTCTTATGATGTATTCTGCATAGAAGTTAAATAAACAGGGTGACAATATACAGCCTTGACGTACTCCTTTTCCTATTTGGACCCAGTCTGTTGTTCCATGTCCAGTTCTAACTGTTGTCTCCTGACCAGCATACAGGTTTCTCAAGAGGCGGGTCAGATGGCCTGGTATTCCCATCTCTTTCAGAATTTTCCAGTTTATTGTGATCCACACAACATGTCACTATACATCAGTGTAAAATTAGTTGAATCAACAGAACTTTGGGTGACAATGAAGTATCAGTGTAGGTTCCTCAATTGTATTAAATACAGCACTCTGATACATTATGTGACAATGGGGGAAACTGTGTGTGTGCTTTTGTTTTGAGGAGGCAGGATTGGGAAGTCTGTACTCTGCTCAGATTTAATGTGAATATAATCTTATTTCAAATAGTAACACTCTAATGGATTCCAGGGAATAGCTACCTTCTTTTTTATTAATCCATTTTTAACTGGAGGATGATTGCTTTACAGATTATATTGGTTTCCTTTGTACAAGAATGTGAATCAGCTATAAGTATATAGAGAAGCATCCAGGTGGCCATGGACTGAATGTGCAATTGAGATAATAATTGATATGATGCATCTAACAACAGAAGTGCCATTGAAGATGAAGACAAGTGTAACATGTAAATGTAAAGGTCAAAGACTTGAAGGGCTAAATATTCCCTTTCAGGTAACAGCAATAGACAGACACTTACTCCTTGGGAGGAAAGTTATGACCAACCTGGATAGCATATTAAAAAGCAGAGACATTACTTTGTCAACAAAGGTCTGTCTAGTCAAGGCTATGGTTTTTCCAGTAGTCATGTATGGATGTGAGAGTTGGACTGTGAAGAAGGCTGAGTGCCAAAGAATTGATGCTTTTGAACTGTGGTGTTGGAGAAGACTCTTGAGAGTCCCTTGGACTGCGAGGAGATCCAACCAGTCCATTCTGAAGGAGATCAGCCCTGGGATTTCTTTGGAAGGAATGATGCTAAAGCTGAAACTCCAGTACTTTGACCACCTCATGAGAAG
>SJYG01000675.1:339258-361633 GCA_006410535.1 Litocranius walleri
AGAGTCTTCTCCAACACCACAGTTCAAAAGCATCAATTCTTCAGCACTCAGCCTTCTTCACAGTCCAACTCTCACATCCATACATGACTACTGGAAAAACCATAGCCTTGACTAGACGGACTTTAATTGGCAAAGTAATGTCTCTGCTTTTGAATATGCTCTCTAGCTTGGTCACAACTTTTCTTCCAAGGAGTAAGCGTCTTCTAATTTCATGGCTGCAGTCACCATCTGCAGTGATTTTGGAGCCCCCCAAAATAAAGTCTGACACTGTTTCCACTGTTTCCCCATCTATTTCCCATGATATGATGGCACCAGACGCCATGATCTTCATTTTCTGAATGTTGAGCTTTAAGCCAACTTTTTCACTCTCCTCTTTCACTTTCATCAAGAGGCTTTTTAGGTCCTCATCACTTTCTGCCATAAGGGTGGTATCATCTGCATATCTGAGGTTATTGATATTTCTCCAGGCAATCTTGAGCCCAACTTGTGTTTCTTTCAGTCCAGCGTTTCTCATGATGTACTCTGCATAGAAGTTAAATAAGCAGGGTGACAATATATAGCCTTGACATACTCCTTTTCCTATTTGGAACCAGTCTGTTGTTCCATGTCCAGTTCTAACTGTTGTTTCCTGACCTGAATACAGATTTCTCAAGAGGCAGGTTAGGTGGTATGGTAGTCTCATCTCTTTCAGAATTTTCCACAGTTTATTGTGATCATGAGGTATTAAACATTATTAAACTATTAATTTGGCAAATATTTAAGGAGGATAATATCCAGTTTTAATGACAGTAAAAATATGTACCCTCACATACTGTGGTATGTATTTGTGAGTTTAACAAAGGATGTTTTCATTATACGCATTAAAATTCTTTAAAAAGTATATTTGCCTCTGACCCAATAATCATAGCCCTAGGAAAAAATTCTAAGGAATTCATTGCACCAAACTTGTCAAATCTGAAATCTTACTTTAACAGTTTCTCTCCCTATTGCATATAACTACTTACAAAGCAAAGTAAGAAAGGAAAAAAACAAACAAACAGACAAGCATGAGGTTTTTACTTCCCCCAGCAAAACAGGAGACCTCAGATTTGAGAGCAATAACTTTTCATTGTGTTGGATGAGGTAATGAGATCAATGTCCCCCTTACCCCCTCCCAAATCATGTCCGAATCCTAAGAGCCAGTACCTCTAAAAATGACCTTTTTTAGAAATACAGTCTTTGCTGATGTCAGGATGAGACCAGGCTAGAAAGTGGATCCGAAATCTGCTGACTGATGTGCTGATAAGAGAAAAAAGAGGGATGTTTTAGATGCAGCAAGAAAGGTCATATGAAGAGACAGAATTTAAGTTAGTTTGTCATAATTTAAGAATTCCGGGAGCCACCAGACACTGAAAGGGACAGACAAATCCCTTTAGTGTCTTTGGAAGGAGTATCCAGAACTGTCAGAGAATACACTGGTTTTAAGCCACCCCATGTGGGTTCATGTGCTGTGGGGCCCTAGGAAACTGATAAACAAGGGGACCTCCAGGGACAGTGGCTAGCCCTTCATTTTTGCCATCCTCTCTTCTGTGCCTTCAAGTATGGCGCTTAGCACCCAAACATGAGGCAGCAGGGCTGTGAGACTCTGGCCTGTAACAGTAATATGGAATGTGTGTGTGTGTGTCTTAGTCGCTCAGTTGTGTCCAACTCTTTGCGGCCCCATGGATTGTAGCCCATCAGCATCCTCTGTCCATGAGATTCTCCAGGCAAGAATACTGTAGTAGGTTGCCATTTCCTTCTGCAGGGAATCTTCCTGACCCAAGGATCAAACCCAGGCCTCCTGCACTGAAGGCAGATGCTTTACACTCTGAGCTACTAGGGAAGCCCAACTGCCAGTTTAATCATTTAGTTCTACCCTGACTTCTTTCATGCACTGATACCTGTACTATGAAGTTTTTAACCTAGTACAGAAAATATTGGCCTTCCCAGGTGGTGCTAGCAGCGCTAAAGAGCCCTCCTGCCAATGAAGGTGATGTCAGGGACTCAGGTTCCATTCCTGGGTCAGGAAGATCCCTTGCAGGAGGGCATGGAAACCCACTCCAGTGTTCTTGCCTGGAGAATCCCATGAGAGAGGAGCCTGGTGGGCTAGGGTCCTGAAGTCCCAAAGAGTCAGAGGAATGAAGCAAATCAGCATGCAGGCATGCACACAGACAGAATATTAATCAATATATCTAAAATGATAAGATCTTGACTCTACTCCAAGGATGTACATGTTACTATTTTTGAGTAACATACAGATGCTACAGCACTGATTCTATCTCTTCTCCCTTCTCACCTGACTTTATGAAAATTATGGGTACTACTTATACAATACTTTCCCCTATGTTTTATCATTTCATACTAAGGGGAAATAAACTTCTGCCTATCCCTTCTGAAATACAGAAGAAGTTTTGTGTAAATTTATATTTCCATAATTTCATCAGCATAATTCAATTGCATATACTATAAATGGATTACAGTAACCACGAAGGAGAATCATTCATCTTTAACTTTTTTCTTATAGATAGGAATATTTAAAAGATATTTTTTTTTAGATTCACGTCACAAAATATTATTGATTCAATCAAATATTATGGGCAGTAAACTGTTTCTTATTTTTTTCCACACCTACACCTCAGAGTCATACACATACACACCCATGTACACCAATAAAATATTGTAGAGAAAATCTTTTCATTCAGTCTCATCCAAATACTTCTGCTTTCCTGGGTGCTAATACTAAGAAAGCAAGATTTTTCAAAATAAGGAAAAGTCATTAGTTGGGTGTTATGTTCACTGATGGGATAATTTTTGTGGTATAGCTCTCTTACTCTTCCTAGCTAATGATTTCTTTCTTTCTGTCAGTACCTTTAATTCTTGGAAGAAAATGTTGGCTGTATGTCAGTCTGTTACAAATTAAAGACCCATTGTTAGTATTCTTAATATTTAATTTGTAAGGACCGGCCTTAGTGCACTGGACACAGTGCAGACACTGGACGTCAGAACTGCTGCTTCTCAGGAGGGCTCTCCAGGCTCTGCTGTTCCTTTGCTGTCTGATAACACTTTATGCCACGGCAATTCCCACAGGACAGGACCCAGTGCAGACATGCGATTGCTCCTTCAGTTACCCAGATATTAAAGGGAGTCACTGCTCTTTAGGAAATAGAAATAATTGCCTCAGAATGCTCTGGGCAGATGATGTTCTGAGTCCAGTGATCTCCCTGCCATATCTGCTAAAACTGTGGGACTCATCTTTTCTTGGACAAGAAAAGTCTTCCAACTTCACAGAATCAATTCAGGTTCTGGAACATATTCTAGACCTAAGTTAGCTGCAATTATTTTGAGCTTACCTAAATTCAGATTAAAAAAAAAGAATCTTTCTTTAATTTCAGTTATTTAAAAGAACAAAAATGTCTTCTAAGTACATAAAATTAAAAGTATTGGCTATTACAATTTTCATCTTGTCCCTTTACAGCTTTTCCAGTGTCTTGGTTCTCACTCCGAGATGGTCCTTGGCTCTCTCCCAAAGTCCCCTGTGCTCTTTCCACAAACATAGATTCCTATTCTTTTAAGGCCTAAAAGCATTTACGAATATATAAGGTAATGAAGTAAGAATGATTAAATTACTTAGTATTACAAATCAATAAGAGAAAAAAATTAACATTTGTGTCCATGATTACCATTAAAGTTTCATTTTCAACTGAATATAGCACAAATTCATCGTACCTGGATTGGAACTCACCTCAGTACTGTTACAGAAATCTCTCTCTTGTTCAGTAAATAACTCTGTTAAATTCAGTTCAGGGTTTAGGTGTTCATCTCCTGGTGGCAAAAACTTTCAAAAGTCTCCACAGTCCAGTCAATTCCAAACTCAACAGCTCTGGGCTCTGGAGAAGAAAAAGCTTGGCTCCTTGCTGGATGCTTTATATGGTCTCCAAAGGTCATGCCCAGTTCCTCCAAGTGACAGGATTATCAATCCTGGGGAAAGGTATAGGTGCGCATGATTTACTATTTCAAGAGTTGTAAATGCAACAAGAGGACAACACGTGAACTCAAATCTTACTTAATCCAGTTGTCATAATCCAGTCTAAGGTAAAAAGTCAGAGGTTGACTGCACATTCCTAATTCTTGAATTTACTGTTTGGAAAATAATTGAACTCTGCAATTATGAATTCATATCTCCATTTATAAAATTGTATTATAGTCCTGATTACTGTGACACATGACCAGTCAATGTTTTTGGTAACCTGTATGAATTTGCCTGCATTACTTTCTTGATATTTTGTCAGAAAGTGTTCTTCACATTCCATCCTTCAACCTGGAGCAGTCAAGCTCCCCAGTAATACCACTTACTACTCTTGCTTTCTGCTGTTTCATGGGTGTTCTCAAACTCTTGAGAATTAAAATTCTTTTAAATTTCATGCTTTTCATTCAGTTTTCTATGAAATTCTTCCCTATGAGGATTTAATCTTGTTGTTCTGTTTTGGTTTTTATTAAACACTTGTTTTCTCTATGTCTATAATGACACACACTGCACACACAATAGCTGTTGGTGGTTATTCTCTTAGACTCTGGGCCTGGCCTTTTAGTCATTCCCTGCATGTCATCTGATACTTTATCATCCTATTATTCAATATGTATGCATATTTGAAATATTCATATTAGGTTGTAAAGTTAATGATTATGGCATAGTTGTACACTACAGGGTAGACTAAAAGAATCAAAGACAATCTGTTAAACAAATGTGATATTGTCTGTGAACTTTGGGCAATTATCTCTTAAGAGTTTCTTTATTTAGACTGTGCTTACATTCTATTCCTCAAAGCATTTTCCAATATCAAAGAGGGCCATGATGCTCTACTCAGGGAGATACTAGACAGGAAAATTTATTTAGCCATTTTTAAATATTTTTGAAGTATCATTGATTTACAATGTTGCATTAGTTTCAGTTGTACAACATAGTGATATATAGTAATGTGTATATCTCAATCCCAGTCTCCTAATTAATCCCTCCCCCTCCCCCTTCCTAGGCCTTAAGATTTTTTTTAGTAAGTTATCTTTTCCCTGGTGGCTCAGATGGTAAAGCATCTGCCTACAATGTGGGAGACCCGGGTTGGGAAGATCTCCTGGAGAAGGAAATGGCAACCTACTCCAATATTCTTGCCTGGAAAATCCCATGGATGGAAGAGCCTGGTAGGTTATGGTCCACGGGGTCGCAAAGAGTTGGACACGACTGAGCAACTTATGACTATCTTTTTCTACATCTGTGACTCTATTTTGTAAATAATTTTATTTGTACCATTTTCTTAGATTCTAGTACCATGATACTGGCCTCTCTTTTTCTGACTTACTTCACTCAGTATGCCAGTCTCCAGGTCCATGCATGTTACTGCAAGTGGCATTTTTGTTCTTTTTAATGGTGAACTAGTATTCCATTGCATATATATCTTTTTTATCCATTCATCTGTCCATGGACATTTAGGTTCCTTCCAGGTCTTGACAATTCTTGTCAGTGAATGTTAGGTTCACGTGTCTTTATGAGCCACACTTTTCTCTGGATATATGCCCAGGAATGGGATTGCTGGATCATATGGTAGCTCTACTTTAGTTTCTTAAGGAATTTTAAGTGTTTTTCACGGTGGCCTTACCAATGTACATCCCCCTCAGCAGTGTAGGCAGAGTCCCTTTCCTCCATATCCTCTCCAGAATTTACTGCTTGTTGTAACTTCGATGACCACTATTCTGATTGGTATGAGGTTATAGCTCATTGTAGTTGTGATTTGTTTTTCTCCTGTAATTACTTGGTGTTGAGAGATTTTTTCACGTGTTGCTTGGCCGTTTGTATATTTTCTTTGTAGAAATGCCTATTTAAGTCATCTGCCTATGTTTTAATTATTGTTTTAATATTGAACCACTTGAGCTCTTTGTAAATTTTTTGAGACAAATTCCTGTTGGTTCCATCATTTTCAAATATTTTCTTCCATTCTGTGGGTTTTCTATTTGTTTTGTTTACAGTTTCTTTTTCTGTGGAAAATATTTTGAGTTTAGTTAGGTTCCATGTGTTTATTTTCTTTAAATTTCTTTTATTCTAAGAGAAGGGCAATCCACTCCAGGACTATTACCTAGAAAATCCCATGGACTGAGGAGCCTGGTAGGCTACAGTCCATGGGGTCCCAAAGAGTCAGACACAACTGAGCGACTTCACTTTCACTTTCTTTCTATGTGATTTACGGCAAAGAGAGTTCTGCCTATGTTTTTATCTAAGAGTTTTATAATATCTTACTTTTATGTCTTTAATACCTTACTTTTAGGTCTTTAATCCATTTCAATTTATTCATGTGTATCAAACCAGTCAATCCAAAGGGAATAAACCCTGAATATTCATTCAAGGATTGATGCTGAAGATAAAGGTCCAATACTTTTGTCACCTGATGTAAAGAGCCAACTCATTTGAAAATACTTTGATGCTGGGAAAAGTTGAAGGCTAAAGAACAAGAGAGTAGCAGAAAAAATAGTTAGATAGCATCATCAACTCAATGGACATGAATTTGAGCAAACTCTGGGAGACAGCAAACTCTGAAGGAGAGTGGAGCCTGCCGTGCTACAGTTTATGGGAGCTATGGACACCATTTAGTACCTGAAGAACAACAATGATGTTAAAGAATGTTCTATTTCAGGTTTTCACATGAAGCTGTCCTGTTCTCCCAGAGCTGTTTTTTGAACAGACTGTCTTCCCTCCTTTGTAAATAAAGGAAGGTACTTTTTAAATAATGGTTTAGGCTAATAAATATTTCTTTGTGTGTGTGTGTGTGTGTGTGTGTGTAAGCTGACTGGTTTACTAACATTTGAGACCAATATGTCTCATTGAGAACAAGGATCATCTGGAAAAATAATAAACTTCACACACTGAAGAATATAAAGATTAAAAGACCCTGATGTCAGTCAAGTTTACATAAGGTGATATGATACCAAGATTTAAGATACCAAGATTTCAGTAATTATCATTGTTAGCATTCCAATATTATTATTTATTGCAATTAAAAATGTCTACTAAAATGACTCATTTATTGAGAAACAGAGTTTGTATTCAAGTTATTTTCTGGGTAGGAAATCATTTGTAGTGCACCAAAACTAAGAGAATATGTTTTTACACTTTTTATGCTAAATAGCATGTGACCTTGCCATAGATTTGTGGTGTATCAGACTGGCTAGGTAAATTGCAGGGATTTCAGAACACACTAATCACTTCCAGACACACACGTCTCTTACAGCTATTCAAGCAAATATTAGACAAGGTGCTGCTGTGAAGGGATTTTGTAGGTGTAAATTCAATGAGGGTGACTATACAGGTGCATCTGATGTAATCAATAGAAGGCCTTTAAAGGAAGGTTGGAGACTCCTTGAAGAATATTCCAAACAAGAAGTGAATCTACATGAATCCCATTGCCGCAGCAGCCTGTGGATATCACCTTTGTCGTGAACAAATTAGCTTCCAGCTTGCTTTCAGTCTCCCTCCTTGAGTAATTGCTCACTGTTCTTAGACTTGCTCAGCCAGTTTGCACAATCATCACATGAAGCTATTCTTTATAAATGTGAATTCTCTCTCTTGTTTTCTGTTTTTCCTTCTCTAGCGGACCACTGACTTATAGAAATATGACAGATAAATGTGACCATAAAAAATATAGTCCAGTGACTAACAATCCTTCTCTCACAAATATCAGGACAATCATTCCCCAAATTTCCTTCTTCCATATGAATTTTCTTATGAAAACACAAATATTTGGTATCCCATAAAAAATAGGTGTCATATATATTGGAATATTTATATATGTATTAAAATATATATTTTCATTATATATATATATGGAATTTGTATATTAATAAAACTCAATGGAATCTGAAACTATGCTGGAACTTCTCCATCTTCCAACAATCCCATTGTGTCATCCCGCTTCCTGCTTGTCCCATTCCCGACATCAGCCTGAGCAGGGTGTCCAGGAAGTGACAGCACCTTAATGGAAAAATTTAAGAGATTTTCCTCTTGAGTCCCAGATTTTATTTCACTTAGTATCTTCCCATTTTGACTTCCCTGGTGGCTCAGCTGGTAAAGAATCAGCCTGCAGTGTGGGAGACATGGAGACCTGAGCTCAATATCTGGGTTGGGAAGATCCCTTGGAGAAGGGAATGGCTGCCCACTCCAGTATTCTGACCTGGAGAATCCCATGGATATAACATAGTCCATGGGGTCAAAAAGTCAGACACGACTGAGCGACCTTCACTTTCATCTTCCTATTTTAGCACAAACTGTCAGAGTTAGAGTGTTGTGAGTGAATGGGATATATTGGGGTTCAATGATTATTGCCTTGGAAGAGTTTAGGAAATTTTAGAATGCTTTTTAATAATAGAGTTTATAGTTTGGTATGAAGTGTAGTAAGAAAGAAAAATGTAAATGACCTAGTCAAGAGACCAAGAGAGGGCGCTGTCAAGTCTTGGTAACAGAGTGGAACCCAACTAGAAGTAAGCCTATTTTCCTGACAAGCCAATGAAAATACAAAGAATCTTTCCTTACCATAGTCTTTCCACTTTTTATTCCTCTCTAAAGGAGAGCTTTTCTTAAGCAATAGTAAAATATTATTTTTTGCTGTAGCTAATGAGGATGACCTCATGTATGGAGTTTCCAGGAAAGCAGTCAGATTCCTGATTAATCCCTTATCATTTGTGTCCAGTATAAAAGAAGGGCCTGGCAGGGACATTGAAGGACTCATCTGAGTAGAAGGAATTCTTGGCAGCATCCAAGAAATCAACACCTCTCCTTCAGCATCCAGAAATACACTAACCCTGCCTGCTCACAAGTTTTGTATGGAATGAAAAATACATTGAATGGGGGCCGGAGGGGTGGGTTGGTGACAAAAGACTGTGGGAAATGTTCTTTCTCGCACATAAGAAATGTGTCTGGATTCAGTGTTCCATCTTTCTTACCTCTGAGTCCTTACCCAAGGCTGGAGCTCGGTCCCAGAAACCCACTATATCCTGCTCCCACTGATGTTGTAGAGGTGAAGGTCTGGGCTCCTCCTCGAGCTACTAGTTAGAGCACTGAGAATTGAGAAATGCATCCTGATGGTCATGTCTACACCAGTAACTTCTCACATTGTCAGATAGCCTGTGAGTGTAGTTGGTTACTTTATTTTAGGAACTATACACAGTTGAAACCGAGTAAGTGTCCAATAAAAGACAATTTTAAATGTCAAATTGTCTTTGACATAAGAGCTTCTTCCTGGAATCTACCTGGATAAGAAAAGCAGGCTTAGACTCATAGACAGTTCTGGCTGGAAAATATCAGACTCAAGCCCTAGAAGCAAAACTGCAGTAGAAGCTACATCTAACCCCAGAGACCAAACTTGCTAACATTTACAGATTATAAAGGACTGTTTGTTTGTCTTTTGTTTGGTTTGATTACACACTATTGCGTTTGCTCTGGCTGTTACTGCACACACAATAGTGGATGGTGGTTATTCCCTAAGACTGTTCCTTTTAGTCATTTCCTGCATATCATGTATATTTTTCTTTATTGGCATATATAATCTCACTGTCTTTTTTTAAAAAAATTAACACTGAACAATTAATTCTAAATGCACAGGGTTTTGAAGTCATTAAAACACTTACTTCTTTTTCATTTTTTAAATAAAGCTAATTTTTAGAACAGTTTAACTTTACAGCAAAACTGAGTGAAGTAAGGGGATTTTGATATTCCTCCTTCCTCACACATGCACAGCAGCCCCCACAAGCAAATTCCTGAAGCAAAGCAGAAACTTTGTGGCCTTTGCAAACTGGCTTTGTTTACTTCAGTTCAGTTCAGTCGCTCAGTCACGTCCAACTCTTTGCGATCCCATGAATTCCAGCACGCCAGGCCTCCCTGTCCATCACCAACTCCCAGAATTCACCCAAACTCATGTTCATCGAGTAGGTGATGCCATCCAGCCATCTCATCCTCTGTCGTCCCCTTCTCCTGCCTCCAATCCCTCCCAGCATCAGAGGCTTTTCCACTGAGTCAACTCTTTGCATGAGGTGACCAAAATATTGGAGTTTCAGCTTCAGCATCATTCCTTCCAAAGAAGACCCGGGACTGATCTCCTTTAGAAGGGACTGGTTGGATTTGCTTACTTACTTATAAAAATTAGGCTTTCTTCCTGTCTGTCTTCCTGGGTTTGATAGCTCCTTTCTTTTGAGCACTGAGTAACATTCCAGGGTCTGGATGTGCCATGGTTTACTCATTCCTCAACATCAGCTGGATCGTGGAAAAAGCAAGAGAGTTCCAGAAAAACATTTATTTCTGCTTTATTGATTATGCCAAAGCCTTTGACTGTGTGGATCACAATAAACTGTGGAAATTTTTCAAAGAGATGGGAATACCAGACCACCTGACCGGCATTTTGAAAAACCTTTATGCAGGTCAGGAGGCAACAGTTAGAACTGGACATAGAACAACAGACTGGTTCCAAATAGGAAAAGAAGTATGTCAAGGCTGTATATTGTCACACTGCTTATTTAACTTATATGTAGAGTACCTCATGAGAAATGCTGGACTGGAAGAAACACAAGTTGGGATCAAGATTGCCTGGAGAAATGTCAATAACCTCAGATATGCAGATAACACCACCCTTATGGCAGAAAGTGAAGAGGTACTAAAAAGCCTCTTGATGAAAGTGCAAGGGGAGAGTGAAAAAGTTGGCTTAAAGCTCAACATTCAGAAAACAAAGATCATGGCATCCAGTCCCATCACTTCATGGGAAATAGATGGGGAAACAGTGGAAACAGTGTCAGACTTTATTCTTTAGGGCTGCAGATGGTGATTGCAGCCATGAAATTAAAAGACGCTTTACTCCTTAGAAGAAAATTATGACCAACCTAGAGAGCATATTCAAAATCAGAGACATTACTTTGCCAACCAAGGTCCATCTAGTCAAGGCTATGGTTTTTCCAGTGGTCGTGTATAGATGTGAGAATGAGACTGTGAAGAAAGCTGAGCGCTGAAGAATTGATGCTTTTGAATGGTGGTGTTGGAGAAGACTCTTGAGAGTCCCTTGGATTGCAATGAAATCCAGCCAATCCATTCTGAAGGAGATAAGTCCTGGGATTTCTTTGGAAGCAATGATGCTAAAGCTGAAACTCCAGTACTTTGGCCACCTTATGGAAAGAGGTGACTCATTGGAAAAGACCATGATGCTGGGAGGGATTGGGGGTAGGAGGAGAAGGGGAAGACAGAGGATGAGACTGCTGGATGGATGTGAGTCGGAGTGAACTCCGGGAGTTGGTGATGGACAGGGACGCCTGGTGGGCTGTGATTCATGGGGTTGGAAAAAGTCAGATACAACTGAGCAACTGAACTGAACTGAACTCACTTAGTGAGGGACATCTTTGTTGCTCCCATGTTTTCACAGTTATGAATAAAGTTGCTACAGATGTCTGTGTACAGGATTTGGGTAAGCAGACATTTTCTAAGCCCTTGTGCAAATAACACAAAGAGTGAGATTGCTGGACAAAAACATGTTTAGATTTGGAAGAAGTGCCAAAGTTTATCCCTAAGTGTCTGTGCCATTTTGCATAGCCAGCAGCAACAAATGAGTTTCTGTTACTCCATATCCTTGTTGGCATTTGACATGTTTTCTACTCCTTTATGTTTTGCATGGTGGTCAGCACTTGTTAGTACATGTTTGTTTGAAGAAATAAACTTAAACAGCATGCTATTCAGAGTTGAAGGCAAACAAATCAACAGCAAATCCCAGCTATATTTATCTCAAAGGAAAAAGGCCAGTGCTAGGAACGCACTAGCGCTTCCCAGGAGGCTCAGTGGTACAGACTCTGCCTGCCAACGCTGAGACACAGAAGACATGCCGGTAGGACTCGGGGTAGATG
Organism: Litocranius walleri; assembly: GCA_006410535.1. Classification (NCBI taxonomy): domain Eukaryota; kingdom Metazoa; phylum Chordata; class Mammalia; order Artiodactyla; family Bovidae; genus Litocranius; species Litocranius walleri. Next base: position 351,190 of record SJYG01000675.1, read on the forward strand.
CTTGACCAGGGACGATCTGCTGGAGGAGGAAACGGCAGTCCCCTCCGGAATTCTTGCGTGGAAGATTCCATGGACAGAGGAGCCTGGAGGATTGCAGTCGTCCTCGGCGTCCCGAGAAGGAGAAACTGAGCGCACACAAGAGCTCACTGGGCTTCCCTGTTCACGGCCAGCTGCGCCTGGGCTGGAAAGTCCTGCAGCCCCCCGGGATCCTCCCCTCAGGTCGCCCTGGACACAGAAGTCCCCGCGGCCTCGCTCCTCACACGGGGCCCTCGGCGTCCTTGCCCGGGGAGCCGGAGGTGAGGTCGCGGCCACAAAAGACCGAGAATCTCCTCTAGGCTTAGTGGCCTAGCGTGCCCCGTTTCCAGCACAAGGCCCGCAGATCCTGGTTTTCTGACATGTGAACCTCCTCCCTCCCGCGACAGCATCCCCGGGGACGGAGGCCTCCTCGACGCCACCAGGCACTCGTGGACAGAAGGAGCCCGAGTCCTGTGGGAAGCCGCCGTCTCCCATCCAGGGCTCGGTCTGCTCTCCGTCGCCCTCTGCGCCTCCTCACTCCCTGCGCGGCTTCGGCGGGACCGAGCCGGACACCTCCAGCAGACCTGCCGGGGACCGGCTCCCCGGGCGCCCTCACGTGTCCTCCCGGGCTCCGGAGCCCCGCGCCCCGCGCTCCGCCTCGGCGCTCCTCGCGGCGGCGGGCGTGCTCGGCGGGGCGCGGAGAGGAGCCCCCTGCCGCCCTGCGAAGGTTCGGAGCTCAGATCCGCGGCCGCAGACATCTCCTGGAGACGCGCCTCTCTCTGGGAAGGAGGCTCCTTCCAGAAAGGACGCGAGAACCAGGGACGGACTAAGCTCACAAGAGCTCTGTCCCCAACAACGACACGGAACCAGAGGCGGGGCTGAGGCCGGGGTCTCCAGACCTGCAGGTCAGAGGGTCCCCAGGGCCGCCCCTGCTGTCGCTCCCGCTCCTGGGGCCGCGGAAATCTGCGCTGTAGGGCTTCAGTCTAGGGCCATGAGGCCTTCCTATACTATCTTTAATCCAATAGTTTTCTGTAGCACCGCTTACATTTTTTTTCTAGATAACGTTTGTATTTTTTACTCCTATTGTTTTTGTTCAAAACCTAATCCCTTGATATTTTTAAAGACAATACAAGAAATACACTGAAAACGCTGTTTCTAAATTAAACAGATAAAAATAAATACAAATTATAATTCTAATTTATCTAATTTATATTCGAATTATAATTCTAATTCGATATACAAAAAGCGTACAGTATTACAAATTCATGAAAGAGGAAACTGGAGTTGTTTATAGTAAGAGAAGAACGAATTTACTCATTTTTATATATTCTAAAAATAATAATACTACATCAGATCAGTTCAGTCGCTCAGTCGTGTCTATTTGCGACCCCATGAATCGCAGTACGCCAAGCCTCCCTGTCCATCACCAACTCCCGGAGTTCACTCAGACTCATGTCCATCCAGTCAGTGATACCATCCAGCCATCTCATCCTCTGTCGTCCCCTTTTCCTCCTGTCCCCAATCCCTGTCAGCATGAGAGTCTTTTCCAATGAGTCAACTCTTCGCATAAAGTGGCCAAAGTACTGGAGTTTCAGTTTTAGCATCATTCCTTCCAAAGAAATCCCAGGGCTGATCTCCTTCAGAATGGACTGGTTGGATCTCCTTGCAGTCCAAGGGACTCTCAAGAGTCTTCTCCAACACCAAGTTCAAAAGCATCAATTCTTCGGCACTCAGCCTTCTTCACAGTCCAACTCTCACATCCATACATGACCACAGGAAAAACCATAGCCTTAACTAGATGGACTTTAGTCGGCAAATTAATGTCTCTGCTTTTGAATATGCTGTCTAGGTTGGTCATAACTTTCCTTCCAAGGAGTAAGTATCTTTTAATTTCATGGCTGCAGTCACTATCTGCAGTGATTTTGGAGCCAAGAAAAATACAGTCTGACAGTTTCCACTGTTTCCCCATCTATTTCCCATGAAGTAATGGGATCAGATGCCATGATCTTTGTTTTCTGAATGTTGAGCTTTAGGCCAACTTTTTCTCTCTCCACTTTCACTTTCATCAAGAGGTTTTTTAGTTTCTCTTCACTTTCTGCCATAAGAGTGGTGTCATCCGTACATCTGAGATTATTGATATTTCTCCCGGCAATCTTACTACATAATGAAAAAATAAAACTCATGTGGAAATGCCCTCAAATTTTATATAACTCAAATTCATTTAACCCAATTACTGACTGTGTCATTTTAAGTCATTTCAGAGAAAACCTCTACTTTCCTTTACCCTTTCATGCCCTCTCATCAAGTCGTGTATGGCAAAGCGCTCTGGAGTTATTGCTCTATTAGAGAGGCATAAACAGACCACAACTTCATCCAAACAACTGTTTTCCCATCAATAGAATTCCTGAAACAATCAGCTGATTTAAATTCCCTGTCTTAGATTGTATATTGTGGGTGATGCCCAGATTAAATATTTTCAATCTGTGTGCAAACACAAAAGAGGACAGTAACTAGTAGTTTCAGTCTCCAGAGTAAGTGTTGCCAGATCTCTCCTGCTATTGACCCAGAAAGGAAAAATGCACTCAGGGGTTTATTTTCTGCCCCTACACTAAGGTGGTTGTCAGTTTTCTGGGAACTGGCAGTGAGAATTTCAAGGATACAGGACAGAGAAATTGGAAACACTGAGTCACAGTTGGGGAAGGAAAGGGCTGGGACACACACCTGGAGTCTGTACACTTTCCTGGTGCAGTACCTTCTGCGACTGACTGTTCCACCTCTCCTGCCTCATTCTCATTACTACTTTCACTTCATCTTGGCTCCTGTATCAGTCACCCTTGTATGTTGGAATCCTATATATGTTTTGTATGGCTCTCTCAATGATAATACTTTATATTACTGATTACACTTACTGTTCAATCTTCAATCTCAAGAATGAGATACTATAAAGTCAAGAACTGTAACTTTTAGATTTGTATACTGTGCAATTAGACATGCTTAGAAAACAGTAAATACTGAATGAATTTGAAAATATGTGCTGTAAATTCACAAGAAGAGCCCCACTTGACTGGATATCTCACTATGTTGGTTATAAGACTTATTAGCACTCCATGGCAAAAATACTTATGAGAAAATCTCTTGATTTTAGGTAAAAAGAATTGTAACTTAGACCTAGTTTTGCATATTAAAGCCAAGTAGGAAAGCAAGTGACACAAACTAATAAGAAATTTTCCAAACAAATTCAATGTTTTAGTCATCTATTAATAAAAGATATATTCTATATTTTCTATAAATTGAAAATTTATATAAACCATAGCCTTGACTAGATGGACCTTGGTTCTCTGCTTTTTATTTTTAAATTAATTAATTTTATTTTTTATTTTTTTGTGTATGTGTTCATGTTCAATATTTATTTAGAGGGAAAACTAGTGTACTAATAGTAAAAGTTCATCCTTCCTCCCTCTCTTCCCTTCTGTCTTTTTTAAAAATTTAATTTTATTATTATTTTTACTTTACAATATTGTATTGGCTTTGCCATACATCAACATGAATCCACCACGAGTGTACACGTGTTTTCAATCCTGAACCCCCGGCCCACTTCCCTCCCCATACCATCCCTCTGGGTCATCCCAGTGCTTACCAGCCCTGAGCATCCTGTATCATGCATAGAACCTAGACTGGCAATTCATTTCTTACATGATAATATACATGCTTCAATGCCATTCTCCCAAATCATCCCACCCTCGCGCTCCCCCACAGAGTCCAAAAGACTGTTCTATACTTCTGTGTCTCTTTTGCTGTCTCACATACAGGGTTACAATTACCATCTTTCTAAATTCCATATATATGCATTAGTATACTGCATTGGTGTTTTCCTTTCTGTCTTACTTCACTCTGTGTAATAGGCTCCAGTTTCATCCACCTCATTAGAACTGATTCAAATGGATTCTTTTTAATGGCTGAGTAATACTCCATTGTGTTTATGTACCACAGCTTTCTTATCCATTCCTCTACTGATGGACATCTAGGTTACTTCCATGTCCTGGCTATTATAAACAGTGCTGTGATGAAAATTGGGATACATGTGTCTCTTTCAATTCTGGTTTCCTCAGTGTGTGTGCCGAGCAGTGGGATTGCTGGGTCATAAGCCAGTTCTATTTGCAATTTTTTAAGGGATCTCCACACTGTTTTCCATAGTGGCTGTACTAGTTTGCATCCCCACCAACAGTGTAAGAGGGTTCCCTTTTCTCAAAATCCTCTCCAGCATTTATTGCTGGTAGACTTTTGGATCACAGCCATTCTAACTGGTGTGAAATGGTACCTCATTGTGGTTTTGATTTGCATTTCTCTGATAATGAGTGACGTTGAGCATCTTTTCATATGTTTGTTAGCCATCTGTATGTCTTCTCTGGAGAAATGTCTCTTTAGTTCTTTGGCCCATTTTTTGATTGGATCTTTTATTTTTCTGGAATTGAGGTGCAGGAGTTGCTTGTTTTTTTTTGAGATTAGTTGCTTGTCAGTTGCTTCATTTGTTATTATTTTCTCCTATTCAGAAGGCTGTCTTTTCACCTTGCTTGTAGTTTCCTTTGTTGTGCAGAAGGTTTTAATTTTAATTAGATCCCATTTGTTTATTTTTGCTTTTATTTCCAATATTCTGGGAGGTGGTTCATAGAGGATCCTGCTGTGATTTATGTCGGAGAGTGTTTTGCCTATGTTCTCCTCTAGGAGTTTTGTAGTTTCTGGTCTTACATTTAGATCTTTAATCCATTTTGAGTTTATTTTTGTGTGTGGTGTTAGAAAGTGATCTAGTTTCATTCTTTTACAAGTGGTTGACCAGTTTTCCCAGCACCACTTGTTAAAGAGATTGTCTTTACTCCATTGTATATTCTTGCCTCTTTTGTCAAAGATAAGGTATCCATAGGTGTGTGGATTTATCTCTGGGCTTTCTATTTTGTTCCATTGATCTATATTTCTGTCTTTGTGCCAGTACCATACTGTCTTAATGACTGTGGCTTTGTAGTAGAGCCTGAAGTCAATTTTTGTGTGTGGTGTTAGAAAGTGATCTAGTTTCATTCTTTTACAAGTGGTTGACCAGTTTTCCCAGCACCACTTGTTAAAGAGATTGTCTTTACTCCATTGTATATTCTTGCCTCTTTTGTCAAAGATAAGGTATCCATAGGTGTGTGGATTTATCTCTGGGCTTTCTATTTTGTTCCATTGATCTATATTTCTGTCTTTGTGCCAGTACCATACTGTCTTGATGACTGTGGCTTTGTAGGAGAGCCTGAAGTCAAGCAGGTTGATTCCTCCAGTTCCATTTTCTTCCTCAAGATTGCTTTGACTGTTCAAGATGTTTTGTATTTCCATACAAATTATGAAATTATTTGTTCTAGCTCTGTGAAAAATACCACTGGTAGCTTGATAGGGATTGCATTGAATCTGTCGATTGCTTTGGATAGTATACTCATTTTCATTATATTGATTCTTCTGATCCATGAACATGGTATATTTCTCCATTTATTAGTGTCGTCTTTGATTTCTTTCACCAGTTTTTTTATAGTTTTCTATATATAGGTCTTTTGTTTCTTTAGGTAGATATATTCCTAAGTATTTTATTCTTTTTGTTACAATGGTGAATGGAATTGTTTATTTAATTTATTTTTTCTATTTTCTCATTATTAGTATATAGGAATGCAAGGAATTTCTGTGTGTTGAGTTTATATCCTGCAACTATACTACATTCAATTGATTAGCTCTAGTAATTTTCTGGTGGAGTCTTTAGCATTTTCTATATAGAGGATCATGTCATCATCAAACAGTGAGAGTTTAACTTCTTCTTTTCCAATTTGGATTCCTTTTATTTCTTTTTCTGCTCTGATTGCTGTGGCCAAAACTCCCAGAACTATGTTGAATAGTAGTGGTGAAAGTGAGCATCCTTGTCTTGTTCCTGAATTAGGGGAAATGCTTTCAAATTTTCACCATTGAGGATAATGTTTGCTGTGGGTTTGTCATATATAGCTTTTATTATGTTGAGGTATGTTCCTTCTATTCCTGCTTTCTGGAGAGTTTTTATCATAAATGGATGTTGAATTTTGTGAAAGGCTTTCTCTGTATCTATTGAGATAATCATATGGTTTTTATTTTTGTTAATGTGGTGGATTACATCGATTGATTTGTGGATACTGAAGAATCCTTGCATCCCTGGGATAAAGCCCACTTGGTCATGGTGTATGATCTTTCTAATGTGTTATTTGATTCTGATTGCTAGAATTTTGTTAAGGATTTTTGCATCTATGTTCATCAGTGATATTGGCCTGTAGTTTTCTTTTTTTATGGCATCTTTGTCAGGTTTTGATATTAAGGTGATGGTGGCCTCATAGAATAAGTTTGGAAGTTTCCCTTCCTCTGCAATTTTCTGGAAGAGTTTGAGTAGGATAGGTGTTAGCTCTTCTCAGAATTTTTGGTAGAATTCATCTGTAAGGCCGTTTGGACCTGGGTTTTTGTTGGGCTGGAAGATTTCATATTACAGTTTCAATTTCCATGCTTGTGATGGGTCTTTTAAAATATTCTATTTCTTCCTGGTTCAGTTTTGGAAAGTTATACTTTTCTAAGAATTTGTCCATTTCTTCCAAGTTGTCCATTTTATTGGCATATAATTGGTGATAGTAGTCTGTTATGATCCTTTGTATTTCTGTGTTGTCTGCTGTGATCTTTCCATTTTAACTTCTAATTTTATTGCTTTGATTTTTCTCCCTTTGTTTCTTGATGAGTATGGCTAATGGTTTGTCAATTTTATTTATCCTTTCAAAGAACCAGCTTTTTGCTTTGTTAATTTTTGCTATGGTCTCTTTTGTTTCTTTAGCATTTATTTCTGCCCTAATTTTAAAGATTTCTTTCCTTCTACTAACTCTGGGGTTCTCCATTTCTTCCTTTTCTAGTTGACTTAGGTGTAGAGTTAGGTTATTTATGTGACTTTTTTCTTGGTTCTTGAGGTACACCTATATTGCTATGAACTTTCCCCTTAGCACTGCTTTTACAATGTCCCACAGGTTTTGGGTTGTTATGTTTTCATTTTCATTTGTTTCTATACATATTTTGATTTCTTTTTTTATTTCTTCAGTGATTTGTTGGTTATTCAGAGCGTGTTGTTCATTGTCCATATATTGGAGTTTTTAATAGTTTTTCTCCTGTAATTGAGATCTAATCTTAATGCATTATGGTCAGAAAAGATGCTTGGAATGATTTCAATTTTTTTGAATTTACCAAGGCTAGATTTATGGCCCAGGATGTGATTTATCCTGGAGAAGGTTCCGTGTACACTTGAGAAAAAGGTGAAATTCATTGTTTTGGGGTGAAATATCCTATAGATATCAATTAGGTCTAACTGGTCTATTGTATCACTTAAAGTTTGTGTTTCTTTATTAATTTTCTTTTTAGTTGATCTATCCATAAGTGTGAGTGGGGTATTAAAGTCTCCCACTATTATTGTGTTATTGGTAATTCCTCCTTTCATGAAGAGGAGAAGAGGGAAGAAGGAGTTAGAGGTGACCCGAATGAGATGAGGTGGAATCAAAAGAGGAGAGAGCAAGCTAGCCAGTAATCATTTTCTTATGTGTACTCCACAGTCTGGACCACTCAAAGATGTTCACAGAATTATACAGAGAAGAGAAGAGGGAGGAAGGAGACAGAGGGGGCCAGGAGGATAAAAGGGGGAAATGAAAAAGAGAGAGATAGATCCAGCCAGTAACCAGTTCCCTGAGTGTTCTCCACCATCTGGAACACACAGAGATTCACAGAGTTGGGTAGATAAGAGAAGGGGGAGGGAGGATACAGAGGCGACCTGGTGGAGAAAAAGGAGAGTCCAAAGGGAGAGAGAGCAGTCAAGCCAGTAATCTCACTCCCAAGTAAAAATGGGTACTGAAGATTTGGTTTTTAAGGTACCAAAATGATTACAAATACCAAAAGGCAAAGATTAAAAATCTAGACTAGAGGTTGCATTTTCAAAAATACAATATAAAGAAAAGAAGAAGAAAATAAAAGTCACAAAAGCTATTTAACATATATATATATATGTGACATTTGCTTTTAAAATATATATATATATATATGACGTTTGCTTTTTTTGAAAAATAATGGTAGGTTATAAAAATGAAAATTAAAGGAGTAGTAGAGGACTTGAAATTTTTTAAAGTTAAAAAAAAAGAAGAAAGAAAATAAAAAGGAATGATCATAAAAATAGTAGATATATCTAGGACTTTCTCTGGTGGTGTTGTGGGCAGTGTGGGGTCAGTTCATTTTCGGATAGTTCCTTGGTCCGCCTTATATTTCTCAAGATCTATAGGCCCCTTCCTATGTAGTTGGTACTAACGACAGGGTTTTAATCTGTTGCACCTGTCACTTCCAAGGCAGTTCTCTCTGTTTTAGCTTCTTCCATTTGCTGGTCTCTTCAGTGTCTGATTTCCGCCCTGATACAAGGGGGGCAGTGGTGGACACTTTTTTTTAGGCTCACTTGTTCAGTTGTGCTGTGGGAAGGGAGGGACGCTGCAAACAAATAGCACTGGCATGTGCTCGCAGTGTCTCAGCCACATTGGGCCTGCCCCAGCTCATGGCGCACACAGCTCAGGCTCTAGGCTGCTCCGCCAGGAACCATCCAAGGCCGGCCATGGGCTGCCTGCAACTCCCAGGTCTAAGTCGCTCAGGCTCAGGCACTCAGGTAGTCCTCAGAGGCACAGACTCAGTTGGGCCTGCGTTTTGTGCCCTTCCTAGGTCCGAGTAGCTCAGGTATTTGGCTAGTGCAGTCACTGTGACTTATCGCCTCTCCCATCCCTTCTGCTCAGTTCTCTGGGTGTGCAACTGGCGCCCCTTCTCAGGCAGACGAAGACTGTCTGGAACCTCAAGAAATCCTAGTTAACAAAGAAGCCTGCTTGCAGTTTTTTAGATAATGCTCTCTGGGGCTGCGATTGCCCTCTTCTGTCCCCTCTGGCTCTGGCTGCCTGTCACCAGAGGGGGATGGTCTGCAGCCAGCTAATTCTGTTCCGTCCTTTGTTTTGTGTGTGCCCGTAGTCTTGGTGGTGTCTTATGTTAGAGCTTTTCATGTGGTATCTATCCCACAGTCTGGATTGCTACCCCAAGTTAGTTCCCTCTGATTACACTCAGGGCTTTCGGGCAGAGTCTTACTCTAAGCAATGCAGCCCTTGCCTCCCTGCCGAGCCCCCACTTGCTAGTGGCAGATTCAGACATCTGCGCTGCTTCTCCCCTGGGGGAGTTACTGTTGAGCTCGTAATCTGTGGGTTTTAGTTATTTATTTATTTTTCCTCCCTGTTATGTTGCCCTCTGTGCTTCCAAGGCTCACCACAGACTTGGAAGTAAGAGTGTTTCCTGGTGTTTGGAAACTTCTCTCTTTTTAAGACTCCCTTCCTGGGACAGAGCTCCCTCCCTACCTCTTTTGTCTCTTTGTCTTTTATATTTTTTCCTACCTCTTTTCTAAGACAATGGACTGCTTTTCTGGGTGCCTGATGTCCTCTGCCGGCATTCAGAAATTGATTTGTGGCATTTACTCAGCGTTTAAATGCTCTTTTGATGAATTTGTGGGGTAGAAAGTGGCCTCCTCGTCCTATTCCTCCACCATCTTAGGACCCCCCAGTTCTCTGCTTTTAAAAATGCTGTCTAGGTTCGCCATAACTTTCCTTCCAAGGAATAAGCGTCTTTTAATTTCATGGCTGCAGTCACCATCTACAATGATTTTGGAGCCCAGAAAAATAAAGTCAGAAACTATTTCCACATTTCCCCCTCTATTTGCCATAAAGTGATGGCACCAGATGCCATGATCTTCGTCTTCTCAATGTTGAGCTTTAAGCCAACTTTTTCATTCTCCTCTTTCACTTTTATCAAGAGGCTCTTTAGTTCTTCTTCACTTTCTGCCATAAGGGTGGTGTCATCTGCATATCTGAGGTTATTGATCTTTCTCCCAGCAATCTTGATTCCAGCTTGTGCTTTCTCTAGCCCAGATTTCTCATGATGTATTCTGCATATATGATTCCAGCTTGTGCTTTCTCTAGCCCAGATTTCTCATGATGTATTCCGCATATAAGTTAAATAAGCAGGGTGACAATATACAGCCTTGATGTGCTCCTTTTCCTATTTGGAACCAGTCTGTTGTTCCATGTCCAGTTCTAACAGTTGCTTCCTGACCTGCATACAGATTTCTCAAAAGGCAGGTCAGGTGGTCTGGTATTCCCATCTCTTTCAGAATTTTCTACAGTTTATTGTGATCCACACAGTCAAAGGCTTTGACATAATCAATAAAGCAGAAAGAGATGTTTTTCTGGCACTCTCTTGCTTTTCTGAATGATCCAGTGAATGTTGGCAATTTGATCTCTGTTTCCTCTGCCTTTGCTAAAACCAGCTTGAACATCTGTAAGCTCACAGTTCA
>SJYG01000675.1:363678-378401 GCA_006410535.1 Litocranius walleri
GTGAGTGATCACACAATCATGGTTATCTGAGGCTTTTGTCTATATGAATTCTTTAATTCACCTTTTTCTTCACTGATTTACCTAACATTTCTCTGTGTTCTGTTGTGAGTACTGCACAGAGAGTGGGAATGTAACAATATGAAATAAGATAAGAACTGTCTAAACTGTCACAGAAATTTCCCTTAAGCAGTAAAAATATCTACTACCTTGAGAAAAGTTTGCCGAAATGTGTGATGTGATGGTATAGGTTAGAGTGAATAACTGGTACTGGGCATTGGTTCCTTTTGGAGGTCACACATATGTCCTGCAATGAGATAGTCCTGGTTTTACAATTTTGTATATTTCTAAAAACCATTGATTATGTAGTTTAAATGTAGTGACCTTTATGGTACTTTAGTTTCATATAATCCTTATTTTAAAAAGAAAAGCAATTGACTATATTCTATGAAATAGTCCATAATAAATGTTTATTAAAATTTAATTAACGGATGTTTATGCCATTTTATAAACATACAATCACTATGTTACATTAAATAAAAATGTGCTTCTGGACACAGTCAGGTATCCTGTGGCCTCGTATGAAATGAAGGGCAACAATATCCCCAGAGAATAAGCTCCAATAAATGATCAGAGAAGTGAACAATTCATGGAGATTTAAGGCAAAGGAAAGGTATCAGAGGGGTGGAGAAGGCAGAAGGAAGGGAACTATATATGAGAGAACTTCTGAAAACATCATGGAAGCTCACAGTTCCATTGTCATAATCCAAAAACACTCCAATCCTACCCCGAGGCCTTTCCACAAACTGAACTAAGGGTGAGGAGGTGGTGGACAGAATATACTGACTGTTCACTTTTGTAGAAAACAGAAAAACTGCTCCATCAGCGCTAATATCGATACTGGTATCACTTGTGAAGATGCTTTTACAGACCCCCAGAACACAGCTGGAGGACTGTGCCACGTCTAGCTCCCAGTAATGCCTCCCAGAAGTGAAGGCCCGAGCTCCCCAGGACACAACACATGCCCCACCCCAGGGCTGTCTGGACACTCCTGGGTGGTCATCCTCAAACAACACTCTTGCATCATCGAGGATCGCATGGTGAACAGTTATTGTCCGACTCAGAACATTATTCACTGCAGAAAGAGTAAAAATTGTGTCAGCCAGTCAAATTTCCATGTCTCTGAGAGGCAGAGGCTCTCTACACAATAAGCTTTTTAGTTTTCCTCCTTCAAGGAAATCAAAACAAAGACAACAAAGAGAATTAGGGTGCCTCTTCTCTGAAGAGTAAAAGTTATTACTATCTCTGTGGCATACAGAAGTACATCAAATCAAAGAGAAATTTTTAAAAAGACATATATCATGAACTGGGTGAAGTCTGACATGTCAATCTCTTCATAGTTTATTTTAAGACTCACCTAAAAACATTTATTCTTATATTAGAAAACTTGTGTCCTTTGTACTTAATACAATGGAAACTGCAGATGGCACTTTGTTATCACATAGACACTTATCGGGATATAATCTCTACCTTAATTTCCCTGGTGGCTCAGATAGTAAAGCGTCTGCCTACAATGTGGGAGACCCAGGTTCGGAAGATCTCCTGAAGAAGGAAATGGCAACCCACTCCAGTATTCTTGCCTGGAGAATCCCACGGACAGAGGAGCATGGTAGGCTACAGTCCATGGGACTGCAAAGAGTCGGACATGACTGAGCAAACTTCATTCCATTTTAAAAGTTCAAAAGAGCTGATAGAAATCCATCTCTCAGTAGTTTGGAATCTTCAAAAAAGATGTTCTAACAGTGTTCATACATCCCTTGCCTTAAAGTAGTTTTGAGATTGAGAGCATTACAATTCTTCTGCCAAAGTTCATTTCAGTTTTTCTGTCATTTATTCCTAATTTTAGAAATACTAAATATTCTTTGTAAAATGTGTAATAAATGTAGCTATAATGAAGTGAAAGTGAAAGTGTTAGCCCTTCAGTCCTGTTCGACTCTTTGTGACCCCATGGACTATATGTAGCCAGCCAGGCTCCTCTGTCCATGGAATTGTCCAGGCAAGAATACTGGAGTGGATTTCCATTCCCTTCTCCAGGGATCTTCCCAACCCAGGGCTCAAATCTGGGATCTGAGTCTCCTGCATTGCAGGCAGACACTTTATCATCTTAGCCACCAGGGAAGCCCATTCAGTAAATTAAAAGCAGCAATGATGAATTTAAGCTCCAGAGTGAAATAAACTGAGTAAACAACATATTGATGGTCGCTCACAGAACTGAATATTCAGTCTCTTTATAATCACAGTAACAACCTGGTTGCTCTCCTTTTGCACAACCCTTGTCATCTTATATATCTGTTTTGCATTTTCAGGAAATTACAGGTGGTAAAAATCAGACTTGGTGTTTATAATCTGACTATAGAGGCAACAAAAGAGTCTGAAATGCAGTACTTGGATACAGTCTCAGAAATGACAGAATGATCTGTCCATTTCCAAGGCGAACTATTCAGTTTCACAGTAATCCAAGTCTATGCCTCAACCAGTAATGCTGCAGAAACTGAAGCTGAATGTTTCTATGAAGACTTACAAGACCTTCTAGAACTAACACCCCCCAAAAGATGTCCTTTTCATTATAGGGGACTAGAATTGCAAAATAGGAAGTCAAGGAATACCCAGAGTAACAGGCAACTGTGCTTGTAGTACAGAATGAAGCAGGGCAAAGGCTAATAGAGTTTTCTCAAGAGAATGCACTGGTCATAGCAAACACCCTCTTCCAACAACACGTGAGAAAATTCTATACATGGATCACCTGATCGTCAATACCGAAATCAGATTGATTGTATTCTTTGCAGCCAATGATGGAGAAGATTTATACAGTCAGCAAAAACAAGACCAAGCTGAATGTGGCTCAGACCATGAACTCCTTTTTGCCAAATTCAGATTTAAATTTAAGAAAGTAGGAAAAACCACTAGACTGTTCAGGTATGTCCTAAATCAAATCCCTTATGATTATACAGTGGAAGTGACAAATAGATTCAGGGGATTAGATCTGATAGAGAGAATGCCTGAAGAACTATGGACAGAGGTTCATGACACTGTACAGAAGGCAGTGATCAAGACCATCCCCAAGGGAAAAAAAAATGCTAAAAGATATATGGTTGTCTGAGGAGGCTTTATAAATAACGGTGAAAAGAAGAGTACCTTAAGGCAAAGGAGACAAGGATAGATATACCCATTTGAATGTAGAGTTCCAAAGAATAGCAAGGAGAGTTAAGAAAGCCTTCCTCAGTGATCAGTGCAAAGAAAGACTAGAGATCTCTTCAAAAAAATTAGAGATACCAAGGGAACATTTCATGCACAGATGGGCTCAATAAAGGACAGAAATGGTATGGACGTAACAGAAGCAGAAGATATTAAGAAGAGGATGCAAGAATACAAAGAACTATACAAAAAAGATATTCATGATGCAGATAACCACAATGCTGTGATCACTCACCTAGAGCCAGATATAATGGAATGCAAAGTCAAGTGGGCCTTAGGAAGCATCACTACAAACAAACAAAGTTAGTGGAGGTGATCAACTTCCAGTTGAGCTAAATTATTGGAAGTGATTGACTTCCAGTTGAGCTTCCAGTTCCTAAAAGATGATGCTGTGAAAGTGCTGCACTCAATATGCCAGCAAATTTGGAAAACTCCGCAGTGGCCACAGGACTAGAAAAGGGCAGTTTTCATTTCAATCCCCAAAAAAGGCAATGCCAAAGAATGTTCAAACTACCGCACAACTGCACTCATCTCACATGCTAGTAAATTAATGATCAAAATTCTTCAAGCCAAGCTTCAACAGTATGTGAACCCTGAACTTCCAGATGTTCAAGCTGCAATTAGAAAAGGCAGAGGAACCAGAGATAAAACTACCAACATCTGCTGGATCATTAAAAAAAGAAGAGTGTTCCAGAAAAACATCTATTTCTGCTTCATTGACTATGTCAAAGTCTTTGACTGTGTGGATCACAACAAATTGTGGACAATTCTTCAAGAGATGGTAATACCAGACCACCTGACCTGTCTCCTGAGAAATCTGAATGCAGTTCAAGAAACAACAGTTAAAACTGGACATGGACAACAGACTGGTTCCAGATCCAGAAAGGCCTAAGTCCAGGCTGCATATTATCACCCTTCTTATTTAACTTAAATTCAGAGTACATCATGAGAAATGCTGGACTAGATGAAGTACAAGCTCAAATTAAGACTGTTGGGAGAAATATATATATAACTTCATATATGCAGATGACACTGCATTTATGGCAGAAAGTGAAGAACTAACGAGCCTCTTGCTGAAAGCGAAGGAAGACCATGAAAAAGTTGGCTTAAAACTCAAGATTTAGAAAACTAAGACCACGGCATTTGGTCCCATCACTTTATGGCAAATAGATGGGGAAACAATGAAAACAGAGATAGACAATTTGGGGGGAATGGTCCAAAATCATTGCAGATGGTGACTGCAGCCATGGAATTAAAAGATGCTTGCTCCTTGGAAGAAAAATTATGAGCAATCTAGACAGCATTTTAAAAAGCAGAGACATTACTTTGCTAACAAAGATCCATCTAGTCAAAGCTATGTTTTCTCCAGTAGTCATGTATGGATGTGAGATTTGGACAATAAAGAAAGCTGAGTGCCAAAGAACTAATGCTTTTGAACTGTGGTGTTGAAGACTCTTGAGAGTCCCTTGGACAGCAAGGAGATCCAACCAGTCTATCCTAGAGGAAATCAGTCCTGAATATTCATTGAAAGGAATGATGCTAAGGCTGAAACTCCAATCCTTTGGCACCTGATGCAATGAACTTACTCATTTGAAAAGATCCTGATGCTGGGAAAAACTGAAGGTGGGAGGAGAAGGGAACGACAGAATGAGATGGTTGGGTGGCATCAGTGGCTCAACAGACATGAATTTGAGTAAACTTCGGAAGCTGGTGATGGCAGGGAAGCCTGGTGTGCTGCAGTCCGTGGGATAGCAAAGAGTCAGACAAGACTGAAGGACTGAACTGAACTGATAGAGGAAGAAACTCATAGAGCTAGAAAATAACTTCAGAAATTTATGCACCACCTTCATATCCAAAAAAAGAACAAAGAATTACAACAAACATGAAAGAAGGGCTGTTCCCAAGAAGCTCTAACAAAACATAGTCCTGTTCAACAAAAGGCTGACTCTTACCCCTGAAGTTGTTCAGCATGTGTAGGAATCCAGAGACAGGCCAGGAAGGGAGCTCTGGGTTCACAGGCTGAGGCTTCTGCATCTGTGCCAAGTTGGTCCTGTAACAAAGGACATGGGTTCCATGTCAAGACCAATGACTAATCACGTGAGCACTGCAAAAAATCCCTCCTTAAGTTTTATTGTAGTCAGGCTGGAGAAAATGAGTGGAGTAAGTCGAACAAAGCCCAGGATATCAGCAGGTTTTCAGATATAGTTGATTTCATTCAAATGAAAAGGAAATGACTGAGGCCAACAGTCAGAAACCCTTGAAATTCTTTTGAAATAAAATAGAAAATAGCCAAAAAGGCAATGTTGGTAATCCATATGCTAGGATTCTGTACCTGTGAATTCATACGTGGATTCAATCTGTACATTGTGGGCTATTTATTTGCTTATTTATTCCTTTATTTTATAATATGATCAGAGCTACTATTCTAACTTTATTTCATATATGGTGTACATCAGTCAATCTCAAATTTCCAGTGCAAATTTCCTTCCCCTTTGCCTTTGTTCTGAGTGGAAAAACTTCACAAAAAATTCCAGAAACTTCCAAAAATGTAAAAATTGAAAATGCCATATACCAGGGAATGACTTATGTAGCATTTACTTTACACAGTATATGTTGTAAAGTTGTCTAGAGATGCAAAGTATACAGGAGCATGTGTGTTAGTTATCTGCAGACACTATGGCATTATGTATGAAGGATCCTGTATACTGGGATTTAGATATGGGGGAAGACCTGAAATCAGTCTCCAGGTCCAAGCAAGAACTGTGGGTCCACTTCATCAAAAAGACAAAAAATGTTTCAGAAATCAAAAATCATTAGTGTATACTCACGTTTCCAGCACATTTTCCAAGCCCTGCAAAGGAAAAAAAACAAAAGATCATGTTAATCATTAGAGTTCTGTCCTTTTCCATCTGCTTTCCTATTTCTCTTTCATAATAAGACATGGTTTTCTAATTCTCTTCTAAGTAACACTCAGAAGCAATCTTCATAACAGACCCTAACCTAAAACATGATAGGATGCCTCAGGTCTCATTAAGGAAGGAAAGGGGGCAGGAAGGGTCTGCACAATGCTGCAGCAACATCTAGGTTTCCAGTGTCAGTCTCTGCCCAGTACCACTGCTGTCTTCAGGAAGTGATCTCACCATTTATGGTAACGATTAAAGTAAACCAAACAATTGCATAAAAAGAATTATAGATTGCTATAAAGTGATACCAGTTCTAAATGTCTTGCCTGCATGACAGGAAGAACCTCGGTGTGTTCAGGAAGTGTGGATAACAGAGTGTGGCAAGGGTTTAGGGCAATGTATACTGAGTTTACTCCAAGAAAATTAACTTTCCCCTGGTCATGAATCTTGCTAATTGTGTTATCATCTGCCTGGATAGGTAATGTTTCAGTGTCACAGCAGCTCATCTAGAAGAGCGTTTCTCTCTCTAAGGACGGGCCCTCCTTTCTCACCTGGAGCAGCTCCGTGTCCGGCTTGTGGCACGTCTCGGTCAGCTCTCTGCACGTTCCCTTCAGACTTGCTCTGTACTGAGACATTCTGAACACACTGTCCTTGAGTTGTTCACAGATCTCCTTGGCTTCTCGCTCCAGGGCCTCCAGATGCAGTTGTTCCTCTTCTCGAAGCAACAAAAGCATCCTCTGATGTTCAAGCTTAATCATCACCTTCCTTAAAGCCACATAGTCCTGCAGAGATAGTGGATCCAAAGCATTACTTATGTTCACATTCAAAAGAAAACTTCAAATAGTATTTCCTTAGTGTCATCAAGGAAGTTCCTGACAAACTGCCACATGCATCAAAGAGCCTTGAATATTTTCTGGTCCTTATTGCCCATGCTTTCTCCGAATTCCTAATCTCTTTCCCTGTTTAAATCAAGTCACCTGAGGGATCCCAGTCTGTCTCCCAAGGAAGATCCTTCCAGGTTCTTACTCCATCAATTATTTCCTCTCCAACCTGAGTCTTATTTTTCTCTTATTCCTTTCTCAGATTCTTCTAAATCTTCTTTCATGAAGTAAATCCCATTTTGTACTTTTTTTTTTCCCTGCATGCTGACTCTTCTCAGTCATGCCCAACTCTTTGTGATCTTGTGGACTGTAGCTCGCCAGGCTCCTCTGTCCATGGGATTCTCCAGGCAGGAATACTGGAGTGGGCCGCCATTTCCTCCTCCAGGGCATCTTCCTGACCCAGGGATGTAATCCCTGTCTGTTGTGGAGCCCTCACTGCAGGCGGATTCTTTCCCCTGAGCCATCATTTTCCCTCTAGCTACGACTCTCTTTCTCCCTTCTCCTTCACAGTCAGTTAGGGCAATGTGTCTGATACCCCATGTCTGAAAAGGCTTATTCCAACCTTCAAAACGTGGCCTTGGAATACATTTCATGGCTTCGTCTTCCAATATACTAACATTCTTTGAATTAGCATATATTAGCCTGTTCTAATTGCAATTACTGACCAGTCATTTGAAACCACTCCTCCAGGGAAGAGACCAGTAGCCTTTCACAGGAACTTACATTGACGTAAACAAATCTAAGGTAAAATTACATCAATATCTATACAAATAAACAGGAACATTTTTATTCTTACTTCAAAGGACTGAGTTGTCTTAGCTTTCTGATTCAGACTGCTTTGTATTTCTTCTCTCATTTTCCATAAAGAACTCATTCTCTTCAGGAGTTTCTCCTGTAAAATACCCATGGGATTTAGTGACACAGAAGATGACACCATAACTTTAATCCCCTTATTCATGAGCAAAGGCATTATTCTAAGCAAGGCACAGAAACCTTGACTTAGGAGGCTGTCATCAGACTTTTCCACATTAATTTAATTTGATGCCAATATTTGAATATCTAGGAATAGAACCATATACTGGAGAACTGGGGGCACTTTACAGATAATGGAATCCAGTTCCCAAGATACTGAGACTCAGACTCTAATAGCCCGAGTAAGAGAGCCTCAAGCTCCCATCAGAAGCCTGTGGCCCTGATGCCACCTGCTCCGGGATGCTGCATTTCCACACGTGTGGACAATTGGGCAATAACACTGAAAGGACACAATTATATGTGAGGATCCACATTCAGAAATCCCACCTCCACTATCTTCACCTCCATCACAATCATAGCATCCTTATCCTCCTCTCTGACTTAGGAGCCTCTAGATCCCAAACTGCTCTAGAGGCATCACCTACCCAGGATTCATCAGCAGCCCTGTGTATTGGACTGTGGCTGTGAGCTGCGTGCTCAGGGCATCCAGAGCACAGCCCACAGAGCAGGGTCTGGTCAGCCTCACAGAAGAGGCCTTTGGCTTCCTAGTGTGTCACACAGATCTGCTCCTCAGAGCTGTGGTCATAGTCAGCTCTGGCCTGTCTGGCAAGGGAAGCCAGCCTCTTGAGGGCAATATTGGTTTTGAAATCAGGCCTCTCTGCTATTGCCTTGCACTCAGGGCAGCTCCTTGGAGTCTGGCCTTCCTCCCAGCAAAGGCTCAGACAGGGACGGCAGAAGCTGTGCCCACAGTCTATGGTGATGGGGCCCAGGAAGCAGTTCAGGCAGATGGAGCAGGTGAGCTCACTCTGGAAGACATGCAGTGTGTCTGAATCCATGTTTCTGAAAATTAAAGAAAGAAATAAAAGAAGGTAAGAGAAAAAATTTTTATTCTGCCCACATCAGGAAAAATAAATCCTTTGGACAAAGTCCCATCTTGAACTCTAATTTCCCTATTTGCTTACCTTCCCAGAACAAACCTAGAAACGGTGACTGTATACACCTTGGATTTGAATTATTATAAAAAAGATGAAATACAATAAAGGAGTCCTTAGCAACTTTTTTGCTTAAAATAAACCAGGATTTCAATCATACTAAAATTATTAATACATGGAGAAACTTAAAGATTAGTGTGTGTGTGCTCAATCCTGTCTGACTCATTGCTACACCATGGACTGTAGACCAGCATGCTCCTTTGCTCTTGGGATTCCCCAGGCGAGAATCCTGGAAAGATTTGCCTTCCCCTTCTCCAAGGGATCTTCCCAACTCGGCAGCTGAACCTGTGTTTCCTGCATCTTCTGCACTGGTGGGTGGATTCTTTACCACAGAACCACCTGGGAAGCCCCTTAAATATTAGAATGGAGGGTAAAATTTGGGATGACTTCACAGTTACTTTATTAGCTGATTCTGACAGAAGCACACACAGAACCTCAGTCAGTCTCCCTCTCGACTCCCATGACTCCCTGACTGGAACCCACACTAGTACACTCTTCATTTCTTTCTTCGTGGCTTCAGCTCCTTCTGTCATCAAAGTGACAGAAGTGCTTTTCTAAAGACAAAGAAATTTGTTTACAAAAAATTTAAGCTTCATACAATCAATGTTGGCTTTAATCTGATGTCTTAACCCTAAAGAGTTCAGAGCTTGCTTCCAGCTTATATAACAAAACTGTTCCTTTCAAGACAAAAAGAAGAAAGGAAAAATGTCACTTCTAGTTCAGGAAAGCAAGTTTTCCTAGAGTTGGTTCATAATATGAGAATGTCATATCTTGAACTGGTGAATGTTCAAGTACCACAATAATCAGGAAATGATAGTCAGCATGAATATAATTATTTGTAAACTGATGGCATCAATGACCATGACAATATTAAAACAATAATAGAACTTATATGTGTTGCCTAGTATTCCTCAGCATTGAATTAAATCTTTTTCTATGGATTAACTGCTTTAATCATCTCAACAATATTTACTAATTTTCTGTTTTTACTTGCATTTTATAAGGAGGTTACTTGATATAGTGTGGGTAAAAATAAGTTACTTGTCTGCAAATCCCACATGGAATCAATGCTTGAGGAAGTGCTGAAACATAGATAGTACTGACAGAATAAATACAACTAGCTTTTGTGTTCCGGACTGCCATTAAAATTTTATTTTTAACTGAACATATCAGAATTTCATTGTACCTTAATCAGAACTCACCTTTGGTTGTAGTTAAGGATTACTCAGCCCTTAAAAAGAATACATTTGACTCAGTTCTAATGAGATGGATGAAACTGGAGCTGATTATACAGAGTGAAGTAAGCCAGAAAGAAAAACACCAATACACTATACTGACACATATATATGGAATTTAGAAAGATAGTAATGATGACCCTCTATGTGAGACAACAAAAGAGACACAGAGGTATAGAACGGACTTTTGGACTCTGAGGGAGAGGGAGAGGGAGAGGGTGGGATGATTTGGGAGAATGGCATTGAAACATGTATACTATCACATAAGAAACAAAGTACCAGTCTATGTTCAATACAGGATACAGGATGCTTGGGGCTGGTGCACGGGATGATCCAGGGAGATGATATGGGGTGGGAGGTGGGAGGGAGCTTTGGCACTGGGAGATCGTGTACACCTGTGCCTGATTCATGTCAATGTATGGCAAAACAAATACAGTATTGTAACGTAGAATAAAGTATTAAAAAAATAAAAATAAAAATTTGAGTCAAAAAAAAAAAAAACTGTCCACTCTTTTTCAGTAGGTGATTTTCAACTTCAGTTCAGGATTTAGATGCTCCACTGCTGGTGGCAGAAACTTTCAAAAGTCTTCACAGCTCAGCCAACTCCAAACAACACAGCTCTGGGCTCCAGAGAAGACTGAGCTTGGTTTTTACTGGATGCTTTATAGTCTCAAATGATCACACCCATTTCTTCCAAGTGATAGGGTTATCAACTCCATTGAAAGGTATAGCCGCACATGATTAGATTTTGCAGCGTTTGAAACACATCAGGATGCCAATGATTGAATTCAAGCATTTGAAACCTACTTAATCCAATTGCTGCAATCTAACCTCTGATAAAAGTCTCACCATGAATTTACTTTTGTAATTCATGAAGCTTTTGTTTTGGAATAAACTTTCCAAGTATGAATTTCACATCTCCATTTAATGAACTCTATTATAGTTTTAATAGCACCTACCCATCTAGACCTATCACCCACTAGATTTACTTGCCTTTCTGAACTTGCCTGCATTCATTTGGTGATATTTCTTCAAAATGAAGGGTCCCTCACATTTAATTTTTCAACCCGGGTACTCAAGCTCCCCCAAAATACCACATACTGCTCTGGACAAGATAGCCAGAAGTTGTTTGGAAATAACTGAACTCCCCAGGATTAAATTTCATATCTTCATTTCATAAACTATATGATAGCCCTAATTGCAGCAACCAGTAACCTCAACAGTAACAAGTGAGAATATGTGCTTGCTAAGTCTCTTCAGTTGGGTCAGACTCTTTGCGACCCCAGGGACCATAGCCCGCCAGACTCTTCTGTCTGTGAGATTCTCTAGGCAAGAATACTGGAGTAGATTGCCATGCCCTCCTCCAGGGGATTTTCCCAATCAAGGGACTGAACCCTCAGCTCTTATGTGTCCTGCATCAGCAGGTTCTTTATCACTAGGGCCACATAGGAAGCCCACAAGTGAGAAAAGGGACTGTGATTTTCCAACTAGGAGTAGCAGTGACTCAGTTTATTCCATCACATTAAGCCCTCTTGTTCTCTAAAATGCAGCGATCTTTGCCTTACCTGACATGGAATAGGGGAAGGGAATGAAGCTCAGTGAGTTGAAAATTGAAATGATGTCTGAGAAAAAGAGCAAAATTTAAATTTTGATACAATTTATATTTTGAAAACATAATATAGTAAGATTTTATACTCCCAAAGGTGCCATTGCTGGCTTTTCATTTTCTCTGTATTATAACTGAATCTATTATTCACTGCACAAAGAATAATTATTATTTGTCAAATCAGGAAGAAGTGCCAAAAAGATTAAAATTGTTTTAGGCTGAATAATTGTAAGGATCATATGCGAATCTAAATATCAAGTAACTGAAAGGCAAGAGATATGTAAACATGGTTATCCGGAACCTTCTTTTTGAAGTTTCCTGTATTCATTGATGAATTGCTATCAAATTTTTGGACCTTTAAAAATGTAATAGGTAGAGAAAACTCCCCAATAAATACCACGTGATAGCAAAGTGCCATCTACATGCTCCATGAGTTTAACAAAAGGGACACAAGAAAAACTTTCTACTAAAAGATAAAAATAATGTTTTGGGTGAGTCCTGAAATAAAGTATCAAGATTACAGAGCATGTGAGTGCTCAGTTGTGTCTGACTCTGTGACTCCATGGACTATAGCCTGCCAGGCTCCTCTGTCCATGGGATTTCCCAGGTAAGAATATTGGAAGAGGTTGCCATTTCCTTTTCCAGAGGATCTTCCTGATCCAGAGATCAAACCCGATCTGTGCCAGCTGCATTTGCAGGCAGATTTTTTTTTTTTTTTTTTTCCCCCTGTGCCTCCTGGGAAGCCCAAAAATATCAAAAAGCTGACATTAAATCAGACTTCACAGTGTATAATATACTTTTCTTGCTTTTGTTTTACTTTCTTTAGGTGATTGGAGGTGTTTCTATATGCTGTAGTGATACTAATAACTTTTGTTCTTCCTAGAAAAGTAAGTCTGAACTGTCCATGGTTTGTGCTCTGTCTTTCCTTGGAGAAGGAAAACTGAACTAACTCACTGAACAGAAAAACTTTTTCTCTGAGGATATGGAAATGCCATCAACTGATCTGATTTATCTCTTTCTCCCCTGGATAACACTCTCAGTCAGAAACTTGCTGTTTACAATGTGAGCCTTTCAGAGGATGATACAAGTGTGATGCTTTGAAATCACCATTACTGAATTTTTATTTTGAAAAATAAACATCTAGCAAAAAATGTAAGTGTTGCTACAGAAAAATATTGAATCAAAAATAGTATATAAAGGTTTCAGCTCCATAGTTTGAACTACAGCCCAGAACTCGGCAGCCACCTCAGTGAGACGGAGAGCAGAAAGCAGTCCTCAGGCCTCTCTGACCTGCAGGGCTGGAGACAAGCAGCCCCAACTCCAACTCAGGGTCAAGGTTTCCACCTGGAGATGGGCATTTGGAGTCCTAGGAAGACCTTAGACCCTGTCCTTTTTCTGGCATCATCGTTGATGGAGCCACCTCCTTCCACAGAGACCTGCCTCCCCCGAGAGCAACGTGTCCTTCAGGAAAACCTGGTCAGCCTGGGTCTGAGCCTGGGCCATGCTGGTGGTCAGTGGGTCTGGCCTCACCACTGAGGGACCCACCCGAGGCGGGGTGCGGAGCTGGAGGCGCTCAGAAACCCGCTCCAGGGGCTCTGCAAGGGACGCCAAGTCCGCACAGCCACAGGGCTCAGAGCCTGCATTTCTGGGAAGGATCTTGGCTTCTGTCTGCCCAGGAGGGAGTTAGGAGGACGTGCATGGCGATGGGAGAACAGCCGTATTCCTGTATCTTAAACGGGTTGCTCCAAGGAACCTCAAGATCTTTTTGTCTGCAAGTGCCTGACGGGGCCTCAGAGTCCAGGCCTTCCTGAGGATACCTTCTCTCAATGGACATGGCCTGAGTGTCAGAAAAGAACTCAGATCCGCAGCACCACGTGCGGGTCTTGGCGAGAGTCAGTGTTGGAAACAGGGGTGCTGGAACATTGAGCCCGAGGGGGTCTGTACGGATTCCGGGGCTGGGGCCTCACTGAGGCTCTCAGAAGGTCCGCTGCTGCCTGAACCCTGCAGGTTCCCCAGCAGCACACTTGCCCTCCTGCTGCCTCTTCCTGTGCGAGGCCTCGAGGGTGGCTTTCTGTCCAGGGTGAATTCAGGAGAGAAGCGACTGAGTCAGGAAAAGAAAGATAAATATCTTGTGATATTGATCATATGTGGACTCTAAAATATTGGTACAACTGAGGTTATTCACAAAAGAAGGAAACAGATGGAGAAAAGAAACTTAAGGTACCAGGTGCTAAGAAACGGGGTGGAAGATGGGAGGGAAAAAGTTGAGATCTGGATGATCATACACGCATTACTATGCATAAGGCTATAATAAATAAGGATCTACTGTGTAGTATGGGAAATTCTATTCTACACTCTGTAATGACCTGTATGGGAAATTTTTTTTAAAGAGTGAATATATGTATTTATATATTTGACTCACCAGGCTGTACAAGAAAAGCTAACACAACCTTGAAAATCAAGGATATTCCAATGAAAATTTAAAAATAAATAAATTTTCTTATCTAGTAACCTTCCCTGAGTGAACTGTCAGGGCCCAGTTCAGTTAAGTTCAGTTCAGTTGCTCAGTCGTGTCTGACTCTTTGCGACCCCATGAATGGAAGCATGCCAGGCCTCCCTGTTCATTACCATATCTTGTAGTTCACTCAGATTCACCTCCATGAAGTCCGTGATGGCATCCAGCAATCTCATTCTCTGTCGTCCCCATCTCCTCCTGTCCCCAATCCCTCCCAGCATCAGAGTCTTTTCCAGTGAGTCAACTCTTCACATGAGGTGGCCAAAGTACTGGAGTTTCAGCTTTAGCATCATTCCTTCCAAAGAAATCCCAGGGCTGATCTCCTTCAGAATGGACTGGTTGGATCTCCTTGCAGTCCAAGGGACTC
>SJYG01000675.1:378576-423501 GCA_006410535.1 Litocranius walleri
GGAAAAGCCATAGCCTTGACTAGATAGACCTTAGTCAGCAAATTAATGTCTCCTTTTGAATATTCTATCTAGGTTGGTCATAACTTCTTCCAAGGAGTAAGTGTCTTTTAATTTCATGGCTGCAGTCACCATCTGCAGTGATTTTGGAGCCCGCAAAAATACAGTCTGACACTGTTTCCACTATTTCCCCATCTATTTCCCATGAAGTGATGGAACCGGATGCCATGATCTTCATTTTCTGAATGTTGAGCTTTAAGCCAACTTTTTCGCTATCCTCTTTCACTTTCATCAAGAGGCCCTTTAGCTCCTCTTCACTTTCTGCCATAAGGGTGGTGTCATCTGCATATCTGAGGTTATTGATATTTCTCCCAAAAATCTTGATTCCAGCTTGTGTTTCTTCCAGTCCCACATTTCTCATGTACTCTGTATAGAAGTTAAATAAGCAGGGTGACAATATACAGCCTTGACATACTCCTTTTCCTATTTGGAACCAGTCTGTTGTTCCATGTCCAGTTCTAACTGCTGCTTCCTGACGTGCATACAGATTTCTCAAGAGGCAGGTTAGGTGGTCTGGTATTCCCATCTCTCTCAGAATTTTCCACAGTTTATTGTGATCCACACAGTCAAAGGCTTTGGCATAGTCAATAAAGCAGAAATAGGTGTTTCTCTGGAACTCTTTTGCTTTTTCCATGAACCAGCGAAGGTTGGCAATTTGATCTCTAGTACCTCTGCCTTTTCTAAAACCAGCTTGAACATCAGGGAGTTCACGGTTCACCTATTGCTGAAGCCTGGCTTGGAGAATTTTGAGCATTGCTTTACTAGCATGTGAGATGAGTACAATTGTGCAGTAGTTTGAGCATTCTTTGGCATTGCCTTTCTTTGGGATTGGAATGAAAACTGACATTTTCCAGTCCTGTGGCCACTGCTGAGTTTTCCAAATTTGCTGGCATATTGAGTGCAGCACTTTGACAGCATCATCTTTCAGGATTTGAAACAGCTCAACTGGAATTCCATCACCTCCACTAGCTTTGTTCATAAAGATGCTTTCTAAGGCCCACTTGACTTCACATTCCAAGATGTCTGGCTCTAGATTAGTAATCACATCATCATGTTTATCTGGGTCATGAGGATTATTTTTATACAGTTCTTCCATATATTCTTGCCACCTCTTCTTAATATCTTCTACTTCTGTTAGGTCCAGGCCATTTCTGTCCTTTATCGAGCCCATCTTTGCATGAAATGTTCCCTTGGTATCTCTAATTCTCTTGAAGACATCTCTAGTCTTTCCCATTCTGTTCTTTTCCTCTATTTCTTTGCATTGATCGCTGAAGAAGGCTTCCTTATCTCTCCTTGCTATTCTTTGGAACTCTGCATTCAGATGCTTATAACTTTCCTTTTCTCCTTTGCTTTTCACCTCTCTTCTTTTCACAGCTATCTGTAAGGCTTCCCCAGACAGCTATTTTGCTTTTTTTCATTTCTTTTCCGTGGCGATGGTCTTGATCCCTGTCTCCTGTACAATGTCACGAACCTCATTCCATAGTTCATCAGGCACTCTGTCTATCAGATCTAAGCCCTTAAATCTATTCCTCACTTCCACTGTATAATCATAAGGGATTTGATTTAGGTCATACCTGAATCCTCTAGCAATTTTCCCTACTTTCTTCAATTTAAGTCTGAATTTGGTAATAAGGAGTTAGAATATAATCAATCTGATTTTGGTGTTGACCATCTGGTGATGTCCGTGTGTACAGTCTTCTCTTGTGTTGTTGGAAGAAGGTGTTTGCTATGACCAGTGCATTTTCTTGGCAAAACTCTGTTAGTCTTTGCCCTGCTTCATTCAGCATTCCAAGGCCAAATTTACCTGTTACTCCAGAGTGTTTCTTGACTTCCTACTTTAGCATTCCAGGTAAGGAGCAGCAGCTGTGCTTTGCTGGAGCAGCCGTGAAGAGATATCCCACATCCAAGGTAAGAGAACCCCAAGTAAGATGGTAGGTGTTGCAAGAGGGCATCAGAGGGCAGACACACTGAAACCATACTCACAGAAAACTAGTCAGTCTAATCACACTAGGAACACGGCCTTGTCTAACTCAATGAAACCAAGCCATAGCTGTGGGGCAACCCAAGACAGGCGGGTCTTTGTGGAGAGGTATGACAGAATGTGGTCCACTGGAGAAGGAAATGGCAAGCCACTTCAATATTTTTGACTTGAGAACTCCATGAACAGTATGAAAAGGCAAAATGATAGGATACCAAAAGAGGAACTACCCAGGTCATTAGGTGCCCAGTATGCTACTGGAGATCAGAGGAGAAATGATTCCAGAAAGAATGAAGGGATGGAGCCAAAGCAAAAATAATACCCAGTGGTGCATGTGACTGATGATAGAAGCAAGATCCGATGCTGTGAAGAGCAATATTGCATAGGAACCTGGAATGTCAGGTCTATCAATCAAGGCAAATTGGAAGTGGTCAAACAAGAGATAGCAAGGGTGAACATCAACATTCTAGGAATCATCAAACTAAATTGGACTAGAATGGGTGAATTTAACTCAGATGACCATTATATCTACTACTGTGGGCAGGAATCCCTCAGAAGAAATAAAGTAGCCATCATGGTCAACAAAAGAGTCCGAAATGCAGAACTTGCATGCAATCTCAAAAATGACAGAATGATCTCTGTTCATTTCCAAGGCAAACCGTTCAATATAACAGTTATCCAAGTCTATACCCTAACCAGTAATGCTGAAGAAGCTGAAGTTGAACGATTCTATGAAGACCTACAAGACCTTTTAGAACTAACACCCAAAAAAAGATGTCCTTTTCATATAGGGGACTGGAATGCTAAAGTAGGAAGTCAAGAAACACCTGGATTAAAAAATTTGGCCTTGGAATGTGGACTGAAACAGGGCAAAAACTAATAAAGTTTTCCCAAGAAAATGTACTGGTCATAGCAAACACCCCTTACAACAACAGAAGAGAAGACTACACAAGGACATCACCAGATGGTCAACACCAAAATCAGACTGATTATATTCTTTGCAGCCAAAGATGGAGAAGCTCTATACAGTCTACAAAAATAAGACCAGGAGCTGACTGTGGTTCAGATCATGAACTCCTTATTACCAAATTCAGACTTAAATTGAAGAAAGTAGGGAAAACTGCTATATCATTCAGGTATAACCTAAATCAAATTCCTTAAGATTATACAGTGGAAGTGAGAAATAGATTTAAGGGCCTAGATCTGATAGATAGAGTGCCTGATGAACTATGGAATGAGGTTCATGACATTGTACAGGAGACAGGTATCAAGATCATCCCCATGGAAAAGAAATGAAAAAAATCAAAATAGCTGTCTGGGGAGGCTTTACAGATAACTGTGAAAAGAAGAAAAGTGAAAAGGAAAGGAGAAAAGGAAAGATACAAGCATCTGAATGCAGAGTTCCAAAGAATAGCAAGGAGAGATAAGGAAGCCTTCAGCGATCAATGCAAAGAAATAGAGGAAAAGAACAGAATGGGAAAGACTAGAGATCTCTACAAGAAAATTAGAGATACCAAGGGAACATTTCATGCAAAGATGGGCTCGATAAAGGACAGAAATGGCCTGAACCTAACAGAAGCAGAAGATATTAAGAAGAGGTGGCAAGAATATATGGAAGAACTGTACGAAAAAGATCTTAATGACCCAGATAATCACGATGGTGTGATCACTCACCTAGAGTCAGACATCCTGGAATGTGAAGTCAAGTGGGCCTTAGAAAGCATCTTTATGAACAAAGCTAGTGGAGGTGATGGAATTCCAGTTGACTGTTTAAAACCCTGAAAGATGATGCTGTGAAAGTGCTGCACTCAATATGCCAACAGATTTGGAAAACGCAGCAGTGGCCACAGGACTGGAAAATGTCAGTTTTCATTTCAATCCCAAAGAAAGGCAATGCCAAAGAATGATCAAACTACTGCACAACTTCACTCATCTCACATGCTAGTAAAGTAATGCTCAAAATTCTCCAAGCCAGGCTTCAGCAATCGGTGAACCGTGAACTCCCTTATGTTCAAGCTGTTTTAGAAAAGGCAGAGGAATCAGAGATTCAATTACCAACATGCACTGGATCACGGAAAAAGCAAAAGAGTTCCAGAGAAACATCTATTTCTGCTTTATTGACTATGCCAAAGCCTTTGACTGTGTGGATCACAATAAACTGTGGAAAATTCTGAGAGAGATGGGAATACCAGACCACGTAACCTGCCTCTTGAGAAATCTGTATGCAGGTCAGGAAGCAGCAGTTAGAACTGGACATGGAACAACAGACTGGTTCCAAATAGGAAAAGGAGTACGTCAAGGCTGTATATTGTCACCCTGCTTATTTAACTTATATGCAGAGTACATCTTAAGAAATGTGGGACTGGAAGAAACACAAGCTGGAATCAAGATTTTTGGGAGAAATATCAATAACCTCAGATATGCAGATGACACCACCCTTATGGCAGAAAGTGAAGAGGAGCTAAAAAGTCTTTTGATGAAAGTGAAAGAGGAGAGTAGTTGGCTTAAAGCTCAACATTCAGAAAACAAAGATCATGGCATCCGGTCCCATCACTTCATGGGAAATAGATGGGGAAACAGTGGAAACAGTGTCAGACTTTATTTTTTGGGCTCCAAAATCACTGCAGATGGTGACTGCAGCCATAAAATTAGAAGATGCTTACTCCTTGGAAGAAAAGTCATGATCAGCCTAGATAGTACATTCAAAAGCAGAGACATTAATTGCCGACTAAGATCTGCCTAGTCAAAGCTATGGCTTTTCCTGTGGTCATGTATGGATGTGAGAGTTGGACTGTGAAGAAGGCTGAGTGCCGAAGAATTGATGCTTTTGAACTGTGGTGCTGGAGAAGACTCTTGAGAGTCCCTTGGACTGCAAGGAGATCCAACCAGTCCATTCTGAAGGAGATCCACCCTCGGATTTCTTTGGAAGGAATGATGCTGAAGCTGAAACTCCAGTACTTTGGCCACCTCATGTGAAGAGGTGACTCATTGGAAAAGACTCTGATGCTGACAGGGATTGGGGACAGGAGGAAAAGGGGATGAAGGAGAATGAGATGGCTGGATGGCATCACTGACTGGATGGATATGAATCTGCGTGAACTCTGGGAGTTGGTGATGGACAGGGAGGCCTGGCGTGCTGCGACTCATGGGGTCGCAAAGAGTCAGACATGACTGAACTGAACTGATGCTTCTTTTATTTTTATTCATATATTTTTATGATTTTTCTCATTGCAACAAATTTAATTACCAAGGAGTTTATAAAGGAAACATTTTACAATGTAATTCCCAATCATAATTACCAACTGCAATGTTCTCATCATTGTTCTATGATCCATTCCTTTTCTATGGATTTCTCTTCATGGGCCCCTGTCCTGGAACTACAGTGGGGAAATTTTAATGAGAGATGGGCTAGGTGACATTAAGAAAGTTTTCAAAATCTTGGTATCTCACTTCCTTACTTCCTTAATATAGAAGTAGGCCACTCTTCTACTGGGACTGAATAGATTGGGGCAGAACTATTTCCATATGTATATTTAAGCTCTGATCTGCCAATAAAATGTTTCTTTCTGACTTAGAAAAGTAAAAATAGAAAAAAAAATTAATGTTTCATTTGAATGAGGTACTCCACTTTTTTTTCCAGCCAGCTTCTGCATTTATCCTTAGCAGAAATCCTGACTCTTTTTCACTAATACATATCCCACTGATGTATGAATAATATTGGAAATCTGTTTAAGACTAAGGCCCTCTTATTATTTGTTCTTTTCTCCCCATCTAGGTTCCTGGCTTTTTTCCTTTTTTGTTTTCATGAACAATTTTATCTTTTATGTATGAAAAAATTGAGTTTGCATATTAATCTTGTTTCCAGAAGTAATTTTTTTTTTACCTTATTGTTTATTAGTGTGTTTCAGGTGAACATTTGTTACATCAGAAATAATGATCATACTAGACTTTTTATACCTAAAGTTTATTTCTTACTGTTTTGCCAGTTTTCTAAAAAACGCAGTAATATGATGATGTATTATTGTCCAGATTGTGACCTTTAAAGACACTCCAAAGCATTAAGACAGAATTTGCAACTACTAATATGATTTAAATTTATGTTTAAATTAACATAAGTTTAAATTATTTTTAAGCATCTATTAACTTTCTTTGTTTTAGTTTTTTTTAGCTCAGTTGGTAAAGAATCCACTTGCAATACAGGAGACCCTGGTTCGATTCTTGGTTTGGGAAGATCCCCTGGGGAAGGGATAGGCTATCCACTACAGTGTTCAAGGGCTTCCCTTGTGGCTCAGCTGGTAAAGAATCTTCCTGCAATGTGGGAGACCTGGGTTCGATTCCTGGGTTGGGAAGATCCCCTGAAGAAGGGAAAGGTGACCCAATCTAGTGTTCTTGCCTGAGAATACGGAGGACTGTATCCCATGACTTGCAAAGTGTTAGACACGACTGAGCAACTTTCACTTTCATTTCAGTTCATGATGTGTACTAGTGTGTTCATGGCATGCTTTCTTTCAACTATCAGTCTGATTTTTCCTCAGACACATTAATATAAAGCAATTGTATTAATTGGTTACTTTCAAAAATCCTGTTGTTTTCCAGAAACAACTCACATTTAATGCTTTACTGACAATATGACAAATTCAAACAGATTCAACCTTTGTTAGAGTGCAAATTCATATTTATGTGAAGCCCCATGGTATACAAGGTTCATCACTTGCTATGTTTTTTCTTTCTTTTTTGATGACCTAGATGTTAATCCTACATTCCACAGTAACATGACCCACAGGAAAACTTGGAAATTATTCAAAGTCTAAGCACTTCTCTAACTCCTTTCTCTAGATTATTATTTTGTAATACACAGTAAACCACTGATCTGCAGATTTGCTTTTCTTAATTTGTTACGCAGGTGGTTAAAACCTTGTTGAGGAAATATTAAATGGAAAATCTCAGAAATAAATAATTCAAAT
Organism: Litocranius walleri; assembly: GCA_006410535.1. Lineage (NCBI taxonomy): Eukaryota > Metazoa > Chordata > Mammalia > Artiodactyla > Bovidae > Litocranius > Litocranius walleri. Next base: position 385,576 of record SJYG01000675.1, read on the forward strand.
GTATTTAATTGTGAGCCATTCTATGTAGTGCAATGAAATTCCACACCATCTAGCTTTATCCTAAGGAGAACTTCATCCTGCTTATCCCACCCTCATTGACTTAACTTTCTGGGTTATCATATCCATGGTCCTAAAAATCATACTAGTTGTCTTCAAGTAGCCCTTATTTAATAATGGCCCTGAAGTATGGTGATAATGATGGTGGTATTTCAGATATACCAAAGGGGAGCCATAGGGGCCATTCTTTAGGAGATTCTTTCTGTCTTTTCCCTTATACTATTGTAATAGAAAAAGACATGCAAATTCTGAATTCTCTAAAAGAAATGCTTTTCCCAGTTTCCAGGGCAATGGCAATTTCCCTGTAAATCAGATTTCATCCTGAGGTTGAAGAGATGTATATAGGGCAGAGTAGATTATGAGGAAGCAGGAGAAGTTTGCAGGCTGATGTAGGCCTGGTTGGTGACCAGGTCTGCCTATGCTGTGCAGGTTCTTAGTTCCTGTATTGAGGTCCAGGAAGTAGGAAGCACATGATCATATTGTGGTAAATTTAGGAAGCTCATGAAGAAGTGAAAAACCACAACATATATTCTGGACACATGGTAACAAGAGAAGAATTTATTGTCAGCAATATGGAGGACAACTAAGTGAAGTTTGCATTTGACACTATCTTCATATCAAATAACAATAAAGGAAGCTCCATTACAGTAGAAAGAGCCTAAAGATCAAGAAGTCTCCGTGATATGCTGCAGTGGACAAGGGCTCCCTCAGAGAAGGAGTCCTGAGCATCCCATCTGGGCCATGACTCAGATCCTCACCTGTGGCCAGTGCAAATGAAGGGCTTGACAGGGAAAGCGCACATGCCATCATTGTACCGCCAAAGGAGGGTGCGCTTGGCAACATCTACAAAACTAATACTCCCACTGTCACAATCAAGGAACACCCCAACCCTGCCCAGAGGCCTCTCTATGTACAGAGGCGTGGTGGGGGCTGTGGTCCAGAGTTGGTAATTTTCATCCTGCTTCACACACACAAGGAGAAAGTTGTCACTGTTGGACTCATCCAGTATGCCGTCATCCTTCCTTATCCAGGAATCCTTACAGACACCTACAGCCCAGTCCCAAGAGCTGTCCACAAGCATCTCCCAGTACTGTTTGCCAGAGGTGAAGCTCTTGTCTCCCCATGAGGCAAAATACTTTGCTGTTCCACCATCCAAAGATGCATGGAGGCTGTCATGTTCATACGTCAGATGTCTTGCATCATCAAACAGCCTGATGTGATGACTGCTTACTTCATTACTGAATGAAAAGTTAACTGTGGAGAGATGGGAGAAAATACCGGTCAAAATCAATGTTAAAAAATTCAAATTATTTACCAGAGAAGGTGATCCACCTGGAGTCTCACTGGGAAATATATTGTAAGATTGGAAGGGCAGTTCTGATTGGAAAGAATTGGGTCTAAATATTGCTAACATATCTGCTGAAGAAAGAACTAATTAAAATGGAAAAAGCTTCCTACAAGTTCAGAGATTATAAGTTAGAGGGAGGTCAAGGTGACTTCTGGCTGGGTATAATATTGTATATTTATTACATCTAAAAGATTGGACTCCTGGACATTGATCACCTCCAAGACCATGACAACATATCTTATCCCCACCTTCACCACCACTTTGCAAGGAAAAAAGCTGCATTGTAGAATGGAAAATTAGTGGTCACTCTACCATTACAGTTAAGTTAGCAAATGGACACTGAAGAAGTACAACCTAAGGATGGCTTCTTCAAAGTAGTTTATTTGTAGGGCTTTTCTGTCTTTGATCTGTGGTTCTAAACTGAGGCCTAGTCTTCCACTTCCTGCTAAATCACCCTCCAGGGTGAGGTTTATAATGGAGCTCATTGTGGGCTCGTCATCCAACCATTTGCTTACTGTGATTTCTGCATTTGATTTTTGAGGTTTATGTATTTTGTCAAATTATGTAAATGGAAGAAGCACTTTATGCCTTCAATTCCTAAGAACTTTTTAAGCAAAAATTCTTTAGGACTCCCCTGGTGGCACAGTGGACAAGATGCTTCATGGAAATTTAGAGGACATTCTAATCTGGAAAGATTCCACATGCTGTGGAGCAACCGAACCTGTGGATTATGACTACTGAGCCTGTGCTATTGAGCCCAGGACCCAACACTACTGAGCCCACATGCTACAAGTATTGAAGCTCACTCATCAAGAGTCTCTTGTTCTCTGCAGCAAGAGAAGCCACTGCAATGAGAAGGCAAGCACTGTAGTGAAGAGTAACCTGGCTCACCACAGCAAGAGAAACCTGGGCAAAGCAACAAAGACTCAGTGTGGCTGAAACTAAATAAAGAAATATCTTAAAAATGATATAAATGAAAAAGAAAAGAAAGTGTATTCTTAAAAAAATGCTTTAAAACTCTAACTGCACTTAAACTCTGAAATTTAGCATCCTGTTTTAATTACCAGTTTTCTAGAAGTCAGTGAACAGCTGACATTTTATGTCATGATATTTCTAGAGCTCAAGGAGCCATTTTGGGAACATGTTACTTTTTTCATTATACAACTTTTTATAAAATTTAAAAATATATGATGAGGCCTGAATCAAATCAGTATCTGCACCAGCCTGCATGTATTCTGTAAGGACTTTAGTGACTCTGTGACCATATATGTCTTCACCTGTCTATTTGCAGGCTGTTTCCCTGCACAAGGTGAAAGCTAAGCAGGAAAAGACTCTCTGTGGACACCATCACCGAAGGACCCTTCAGGGCAGCCACACCAATGGGGTGACACTCACCTCGGAAGAGGTTGAGCCAGTCCATCAGCCCGGACATGGGGCGCGCAGGGAGTTCTGGAAGCAGAGGCTGAGGCACGTGCAGCTGTGCTGACTCACTCCTGTAAGAGAAAAATACGGTTCATCCTTCTGCTGTCCAGGGATTCTAAACACAGCCTTTACAATAAGACAGCATTCTTCAGCTCAATATTCTTCGTCTAAATCCCTTCTGCACCATGATGGGATAGAACTGAGCTGTTTTTGGAAATTTATTCTCAATCTTCTTCTTGCCCCGATTCTAGCCCATATCTCAGAGGCAATTGCCTCTCTAACCTCAAGTTTGAGAAAAACTAGTCTTCACACCTCTAGGTGCTTGTGATTTTGAAATCTAAATCAGAAATTACTGATCTTTATCTCACACATTAGTAAAGTAATGCTCAAAATTCTACAAGCCAGGCTTCAGCAATACGTGAACCGTGAACTTCCTGATGTTCAAGCTGGTTTTAGAAAAGGCAGAGGAACCAGAGATCAAATTGCCAACCTTCGCTGGTTCATGGAAAAAGCAAGAGTTCCAGAGAAACATCTACTTCTGCTTTATTGACTATGCCAAAGCCTTTGACTGTGTGGATCATAATAAACTGTGGAAAATTCTGAAAGAGATGGGAATACCAGACCACCTGACCTGCCTCTTGAGAAATCTGTATGCTGTTCAGGAAGCAAAAGTTATAACTGGACGTGGAACAACAGACTGGTTCCAAATAGGAAAAGGAGTACATCAAGGCTGTATACTGTCACCCTGCTTATTTAACTTCTATCCAGAGTACATCATGAGAATTGTGGGACTGAAAGAAACACAAGCTGGAATCAAGATTTCTGGGAGAAATATCAATAACCTCAGATATGCAGATGAAACCACCCTTATGGCAGATAGTGAAGAGGAACTAAAAAGCCTCTTGATGAAAGTGAAAGAAGAGAGTGAAAAAGTTGGCTTAAAGCTCAACATTCAGAAAACGAAGATCATGGCATCCCGTCCCATCACCCCATGGGAAATAGATGGGGCAACAGTGGAAACAGTGTCAGACTGTATTTTTGGGGCTCCAAAATCACTGCAGATGGTGACTGCAGCCATGAAATTAAAAGATGCTTACTCCTTGGAAGAAAAGTTATGAGCAACCTAGATAGCATATTCAAAAGTAGATACATTACTATGCAGACTAAGGTTCGTCTAGTAAAGGCTATGGTTTTTCTAGTGGTTATGTATGGATGTGAGAGTTGGACTGTGAAGAATGCTGAGCGCCGAAGAATTGATGCTTTTGAACTGTGGTGCTGGAGAAGATTCTTGAGAGTCACTTGGACTGCAAGGAGATCCAACCAGTCCATTCTGAAGATCAGCCCTGGGATTTCTTTGGAAGGAATGATGCTAAAGCTGAAACTCCAGTACTTTGGCCACCTCATGCAAAGAGTTGACTCATTGGAAAAAACTCTAATGCTGGGAGGGATTGAGGGCAGGAGGAGAAGGGGACGACCGAGGATGAGATGGCTGGATGGCATCACGGACTCGATGAACGTGAGTCTGAGTGAACTCTGGGAGTTGGTGATGGACAGAGAGGCCTGGCGTGCTGCGATTCATGGGGTTGCAAAGAGCTGGACACGACTGAGTGACTAAAGTGAACTAACCTGAAGAAATTTTTGCACTGAGCTGGATAATACCTCCCTCTGCCACAGGAGCAAAAAGGCTAACTTCCTTTTGAGCAAGAAATCATACTCAGCAAAACAGGTGCAGACACACATACACAAGCAATCTAGCATTATCTAGGTAAGTTAAATCATCGCTTTGTTAAGAGCTGCTGTGTCTCTTTCAGAGCCCCCAGGTGCCCTCATCAGTATCGAAAAGCTTACCATTTCAGTTTGTCTTCCAATTCCTGTCAATAAAAAAACAAAAAAGTCAAGTTAGACCTTATATACAGGCAACCAGGATTTGGGTTGGCAAAACGTCAGTGGAGTTTTAATCACCACCACCAGAAACAGTCTGAGAAATCTGTTTTCCTTTTCTTTCTGAAAAAAAAAGTGCTCTGGGACAACATATTTTATATGGATAGAATGTATTTCTTGATGAGTTAATAAAATGAAAGGTGAAACAGAGAAAGGACAGAGTACTGATGATCCACCCCCCGCTCTCTGCATATTCGTCTTTCCTGGGGCTGTTACCCGAAGTGTAATAAGCACCAAACTAATGTCTAATGAAGCCTGGTATATCTCAGCAAGAAATGAGATGTGCACATGTGCACATGTGTATGTGTGTTTGTGTATATGTGTGTACATACGCATATGAGCTTCGTCCAAATGTCTCCCATTGCACAATTGGAGACCAAAAAATGGAGTCTGTATATAAGCTGTTCCTTTCTGATTTTAACAGAAGCAAGTTACAAAAGGAGATTTTTTAAAAGAGAATATTCCCTGGGGAACATCTAGGATCAGAATATTGTAAAGCTTGCTCAGGCATTATTTGCATGAGTTGCACTTTATCTATAATATTTCCAAGTAGGAGAGAATCCCACCTTCGTTGCAGGGGATGAAGAAATATACCATGTCAGGGAAGTCAAAGGTGTGAACTTCAGGTAATGTATTTTCAAACACAGCCTCAGTTCTTACCTGGAGCAGCTCCACATCTGGTTTAGAGCACATTTGAATGAGCTCCTTGTGTATTTCTCGGAGCTCTTTCTTCTTTCCAATTATTTCCTCTTTCCTTCTTAGGAGCTGATTGTATATGTTTTGGCCTTCTTTTATAATACTCTCTACATAGTAATCTTCTTCCTCTGGAAGAAATGGGGGTGCCATCTGATAAGTTCTCCTAATCATGTCTCCATGTCGATACACATAAAACTGTTGAGAGATGAATTTCAACATCATTTAGTTTGCTCTGATTTATGTTATCTCCCAAGAAGCTATATCCATCTTAGCCCTCCCTCATCTCAGAAGCCAAGTTTATTCCTCTTTCCTTCACTTTGTTTTCATTCATTTTAACTAATCAGAAGCCAAGCCTACCCTTTCCTCAAACAACTGTCATCTAATTCAGGAGTTCCTGAAACACTTGGAGAAAATCTTTTCATGAATCATTTCTTTCATATGCCTCCTGTTAAATGTGGAAGAGCCCATGTAAGCAATTGAAATTTATGGGTGATTCATATTTCATATGCAATATCCTCATTTCAATGCTAATACATAAGCTTGTGTTTCACCCAGTATCTCCTGGCTTTGTCTTAGTGCCATGCTACATAATACTTTCAGTGTTGGTAATCTCAGGAAACATCTTTCTAAAAATGATTGTCTGTCCTCGAACAGTTGTCCAGCCTCAGTCATTTCTTTCTAGTGTTCTTTTCTCTATGAATCAGTTTTCTTCCTCCCTATAAGTTCACAAGCTTCTTCTCATATTGTTTGGAAGATGATTTCTCCTCATTCCATTTCATATTCCTCCTGGTATTGAATAATTCACTCTCTCATGCGCCAACTCTTTCTCCTTGTTCCTTTCCCCCCGAGTTGTTTAACATGTTACATTTTCTCCAACTTGAACCAACATCACTCTCTAGCCAGAGAGCAATCATTCTTCACCATGATGGGCACACTCCTTAAAGTGCTGTTCATGTTTGCTTTGTATCACCTGGGCTCATGTACTAATCAGGTTGAAGTAATTTGTGGTTCCCAATGACATGCTTTTACTTTCTGAAATGTATGACTGACAGAAATCTGTGCCTGAAATAACCCATAGATTTTTAAACATTTACTTGAACTTGAACTTCAAAACTGGAATTAATCTTAAACTTGAGAAATTTTCCTTGAGATCCTGAATCACATCTATGTAATCATCCATATCACATCATAAACCTTTACCTTACAACTTTCTTCTAATGGTCCTAGTTATTGATCCACTGGATTCTAAAGAGCTCAAGAAGCATGAAAATGTTGGTTGAATGGTGCTTAGAAGATTTTTTCTGATGATGTTCAACTCACTCTCTCAATTTCACTATACATGGTGATTTCAGCTCACTTTACTAATAGCAAGTTTCTCACTATCCGTTTTTTCAGAGAAATATGTTCTTCTACTTACCATCCAATGGTCAGTTCCTCTGCCATTTTTCTTGAGATTTCTTTCAGTTTCTTGAATCTTTTCCCATAAAGATCTCATTTGGTTTGCCAACTTTTCCTGTAAAAGAATTATGAATTTTAATACAAGAAAAGCAAGTACATTGGAGTTTCAGAGTCCAAAGATTGAGGTATACTGACGATTATTAGATAAAAGCCCTTGAGGGAGACACAGGTCATCAGGTGTTCCTATTTTCCCTCGCTCATGATCTGTTGTATGAAATTCTACACTAAAAATCCACACATCATTAGGTAATTATCTGCCTGCTGCTGCTGCTACTGCTGCTAAGTCACTTCAGTCATGTCCGACTCTGAGACCCCACAGACAGCAGCCTACCAAGCTCCCCCATTCCTGGGATTCTCCAGGCAAGAACACTGGAGTGAGTTGCCATTTCCTTCTCCAGTGTGTGAAAGTGAAAAGTGAAGTAAAGTTGCTTAGTCGTGTCTGACTCTTAGTGACCCCATGGACTGCAGTCCACCAGGCTCCTCCATCCATGGGATATTTCAGGCAAGGGTACTGGAGTGGGGTATCATTGCCTTCTCCAAATTATCTGCCTAAGGTGTGACTAATTTTCAGCTTCTGTGGCAACTTATATCAAAATTTGGATATAGTTATGTTTATCTTTTGTAAAATTCGATGTACTATATCTTCCTTCTTGTCCAGGATTAGAAAACCCGTATTCAATGAAAAGTATTTTTGCACTTGTAGATTTTACAGTTTCTTTCTTAAAATGAAGGTCCAACAGTGTCACTAGCATAATAATACATTACCCAAATAATTTCAGTTAGCTTCACCAGCCAGCCATTGGATGCAAGTTCCATAAGGCAGGTATACTGCTCTATATTCTTCACCGCTTTATTGTTAACTAGATCTGTACATGGCACTCAGTAAAAGTCAAAGTTGCTCAGTCATGTCCAACTCTTTGTGTCTCCATGGACTGTATAGTCTGTGGAATTCTCTAGCAGAATACTGGAGTAGGTAGCCTTTCCCTTCTCCAAGGGATCTTCCCAATCCAGGGGTTAAACCCAGGTCTCCAGCATTGCAGGTGGATTCTTTACCAGCTGAGCCACAAGGAAAGCCCAAGAATACTAGAGTGGGTAGCCTATCACTTCTCCATGGGATCTTCCTAACCCAGAATCAAACTGGGGTCTCCGTCATTGTAGGTGGATTCTTTACCAACTCAGTAGAGAGGGTTTAAGCATCATCATTTTAATCTCACAGGTGTACCATCCTCAAGCTTCCTAAGTGCTCTCAGAGGCATCACTCACCCAGGATTCCTCAGCAGCCTCTTCAGCAGGACAATGTCTGTGAGTCTTGTGCTCCTGACTATGAGAGCAGACCAAACAGAGTAAGCTCTTGTCGGCTTCACAGAAGATTGTCTTTGTCTGCTTGTGGGTCCCACACAGGTGTTCCTCACACTTCAGCAATTGCCTGAGATTGGCTTTTCTGACAATGGACACCAGATTCTTCAGAAGAAAATTGGTTTTTAAGTTTGTCTGTTCTGATCGTTGTCTGCACACTGGACAACTGGCAGGGACCTCAGCTTGTTCCCAGAAAAGACAAAGACAGGACCTACAGAAACTGTGCCCACAGCCTATGGTGACTGGGTCTAGAAGGAAATTCAGGCAGACGAGGCAGGTGAGCTCCTTCTGGAAGGCTTCTGGGATTTCTGAGTCCATTTTCCTGAGGGAAGAACATCAGGAATTTATTTCTCTTTCCCCAAGCCAAAAAAGGAAGAAACAAAATTAGACTTGGGTTGTAACTAGATAATACACTGCTTTAGGAGCAGAAGAATCTGGATTTTTCATTGGATACAAATGGAAAACAGAAACACAAAGAGAGCTTTCAAGAGCTGCAGAAAATTTTCTCAGTGGCCTAACCAACATTATCTTCTGACTTCTTTCCCCTCTACATACTGGAGAAGCTCAGTTTTGAAGAGGTCTTGTTTCCTCTAGATAGCATGACTTCAGGAGCTTGACCTAATTGACAGCTCTACATGTGGATCCTAATTTCTGCAAACAGTCACGATTCTCTATGCCAGTCATTGATTTGGTGTGACGTAGTTGATTAAGCTTGTATTTTTATTATTTCATGTAATTATCATGCATTTTCTTTAGATGTCCTTTTTTATCTCAATCTGCATTTTTTCCCAAAAATATTTTCTTTTTAAAGCACTTTGAGTACATTCAGAGTCAATAAAGAGGAAATTAAATGTTGGCAAATTGTAACTTATTCCAACCAGAGTTGATTTACATGAATATACTAAGAGGTTGAATTTTCTTTCTATCCATACTCACTTGATGCATTTTACATGTTATAGCAATAGTCATCATCAAAAAAAATCATGTGATTTAAATTTTACATTGTAAAAAAATTAGGTCCTTTTACCTGTACTTGTTAAGCATAGAAGCATCTTAAGTTTCTTGTATCTCTGTATGCTCAGCAGTGTCACTTTTCTGACTGCTCAATCATTGCCTAGCTTCTTTAAGATTTCAGTCAAAAATGTATATTTTAGGAGGGATGATAGTTACCTCCCTTTAGCAATATTTTTAGCAACTCATTGTGTGCATTATCTAGCTCTAGTGTAGAGTATTATCTCTCTGGTATATACAGACACCTTCCACTTTTCAGGTAAGTGATGATAGGTACTACATATTGAATCAAATAGTCTTAAAAAATATTTTAAAAGCTACATCAAACACAGAACATATCAGTCAGCCACTTTCTGAGTCCTTAAAATGCATGGGGACAACTAAGAAAGAAACACAATCACAGAAGTAAAATGAATCCCCCTAGTCATTCCACAGTGCATGTCAAGACAAGCTAATAAAACTGGAACAGGATCATTTCACTAAGTTGGTAAACAGAACTGTTATATTGAAAAATATCTCATTTTACTGATAAATTAAAATTAGGAAATTTAGTTTCTTTTCCCCCGGAAGAGTCACAGAAGCTGCTCTGTGGTGAATTGTGTACTCACTTAAGGAGTTGTAGAAACAGTCTACCCTGGAAAATAATATGAAGTTGGCTCAGGGGTCAAGAGTTCCAAGTGTAGCTTTCAGAAGTCTCAAAGTGCAGGTGAACTCCAAACACTCCCTCTCAGTTCTGGAAAAGACTGACTTTGCCTCCTGGAGTCTCCTTATATTGTGTCTCTGAACCCACCCATTTGTTCAAGTGATTACATTTCACCAGTCTTCCAATGGGGTTAATATGGATGATTAGATTTCCTAAAATAAGACAAGACTGCTTTAACAAATTGGCTTATCTTCATAAACATATCTGCCAACATTCTCTCCTCAAGAGTCACTGATTGTACAACAAACCCAACCTGTGACTCTCTGAATGTCATTAATTTTTATTTTTAATTTACCAAACAAGTTGGAAAGATTCTTTCATCTCTATAGAGTTTAGCAAATGTCTTGAAAAACTTGGAAATTTATTTTCTGAGGTTTTATTAAATATGTTCTGTCATGGAATAAGAGCTTTATTGTATTGATTCATTGAATTTTGAATTGTAAAAAAGCACTTCAACGTAAGAATGCCTGTGGTCACCATCTGGAATGGAAGTTTCTCTGCCCCTTATCCTCACAGAGATCAAGCCCCTCGGTGCCCCCCAGCAACAACAGGCCAGGAAATTATCTGCCTGGTGCTCCTCACACAGCTCATGAGACAGTAGAGAAAGGCCCCAGCTTAGACACCCCTTTGGGTCAGTTTCATGAATAGGTCACTCTCAAACAAAACAGAAAAACAGTGACCACTTTGAAAATATTAAGCCAAAAGATATTTTGAAGAAGTCACACATATCCTTACCTTTCGTCTCTGACATATTTGCCACTGAACAATCAGTTTGAGAATGCAGACTTTTTGAAAGGAGTGGGAATCTTGACCCTGTCTTTAAGTCTTTTCAGACACATATACCGTTTGTGTACATTTCAAGTGGCTGATGCTCCTAAGTGCTTATGAACAAGCTTTTTTAAAATGACAGTAAGTTGCAAAGCACAGCCATTCTTTGCTGGGGCAGGTTCTTGTTAACATCAACCCCAAGGGATTTATATTCCAAGTCTTAACCAATTTCCTTACCACTCTCCTTTCCTGAGTGAAATATGCCCAATATATAATTATTACTACAATAGTATGATTTGACATAGTCATGAAGTCTATTTAGGAATGCTGGCATGATAGTGATTTTGTTTCTCTATGTTTCTGTATTACAAAATAATGACAAAAATGAGATCACCAAACTCAAGTATAATGTTTCCTCTTATGGAGACACTGGTGCACTGGATCACCTCAGAGGAAAAGCTTGAAGATGGGACTAGCCCAGAGCTTGATGTAGAGGATGACATGGGGCCTGTAAGTGTGTGTTTATTAAAAGTCTGCCCTTCAAGCAACAGTGAGAAGATGAATTAGTGTAAGCTCTCTAGTTTAAACTCAGGATAAGATTCTTGCGTGCAAACTTCCTTCATGATAGCCTTAGCTTAGTGCAGTGCCTGAGTGAATAATCACAGAAGGTGTGTGCATGCTGCAATATGGCTGCTACTCTCACTTCCCCCTTTTGTCTAGCCCTGCCCACCAGCATGTCACAGAGCCATTACGAGGTGCTGTGCCACAAAACTTACCAAATACAAAAATAAATCTACTTGCTTCATTGTAAGTTTATTATGCAAGACCACCCACAAAGTAAATGTTCTAGATATACATTCTGAAACTCAATAAAATGATCATGTTACTGGTTGAAAAGTTTCCTGATTGAAAAGTTAAGAAGGCAAAATTTTGGCTTCCAAACTTACACTCTGTGAGCTTGAGAGATGTCAAGGAATGTCTATATTTAATTTTACATCAGTCAGTATTGTGAATTGTCTTGCACTGTTTCGTTTTCTTTTAATGTGGAATCAGTTGTTTGAGATTAATAAAATCTATTATTTTAAAGAATAATATTAGTTCTGTTTCATTGACTGTGTGGATCATAAAAAAATGTGGAAAATTCTTAAAGAGATGAGAATACCAGACCACTTTGCCTGCCTCCTGAGAAATGTGTATGTAGGTCAAGAAGCAACAGTTAGAACTGGACAAACACCAATGGACTGGTTCCAAATTGGGAAAGGATTATGTAAAGGCTCTATGTTGCCACTCTGTTTATTTAACTTATATGCAGGGTACATCATGTGAAATGCTGGGTTGGATGAAGCACAAGCTGGAATCCAAATTGTTGGGAGAAATATCAATAACCTCAGATATGCAGGTGACAGCATCCTTATGGCAGAAAGTGAGGAAGAACTAAAGAGCCTCTTGATGAAAGTGAAAGAGGAGAGTTAAAAGCTGGCTTGAAACTCAACATTCAGAAAACAAAGACCATGATGTCCCATTACTTCATGGCAGATAGTTGGGGAAAATATGGAAACAGTGATGGAGTATTATTTTCTTGGGCTCCAAAATCAGTGCAGATGGTGACTGCAGCCATTAAATAAAAAGACATTTGCTCCTTAGAAGAAAAGCTATAAAACCCTAGACATTGTATTAAAAAGCAGAGATATCATGTTGTTTACAAAAATCTGTATAGTCAAAGCTATGGTTTTTCCAGTAGTCATGTGAGGATGTGAGAGTTTAACCACAAAGACAGAGTGCCAAAGAATTGATGCCATCAAACTGCAGTGCTGGAGAAGTCTCTTAGACTTCCTTGGACTGCAAGGAGATCAAACAAGTCCCTCCTAAAGGAAATCAACCCTGAATATTCACTGAAAGGACTGATGCTGAAGCTAAAGTTCCAATACTTTGGCCACTTTGGAAAAGACTGATGCTGGGACAAATTGAAGTCCAAAGGAGTAGGCTGTGCCAGAGGATGAGTTGGTTAGCTAGCATCTCTGATTTAGTGGACATAAACTTAAGTAAACTCTGGGAAATAGTGGAGGACAAAGAAGCCTGGTGTGCTGCAGTCCATGAGGCTCAAAGTGTTGGAAATGATTTAGTGACTGAACAGCAACCACAAATGTATTGGAAGAAATCAAAAGGAGTAGTTGGAAAAGATATAAGCACTCCAATATTCATTGTAGTAAATATGATCTGTTGCATCTCTTTATCAGGATTTAGGCTGTTTTTTCCCCAATCTATAGAGGTATGTAGGAAGCCTTTCAAAGAGTTGAGAAACAAAGAAAAGCTAAAGGCAAAGGCAAAAAGATATGACACTAAAAGATGAACTCACCGGGGCAGTAGATGCCCAATACACTACTGAAAAAAAGTGCAGAAATAACCCCAGAAAGAATGAAGAGACGGAGCCAAAGCAAAAAACAGTGTTCAGTTGTGGACGTGACTGGTGATGGAAGTAAAGTCCAATGCTGTAAGAGCAATATTGCATAGGAACCTGCAATGTTAGGTCCACAAGTCAAGGTAAATTAGAAGTGGTCAAACAGGAGATGGCAAGAGTGAACTTCGACATTTTAGGAATCAGTGAAATAAAATGGACTGAAATGCGTGAATTTAACTCAGATGACCATTATATCTACTACAATGGGCAAAAATCCCTTAGAAGAAATGGAGTAGCCTTCCTAGTCAACAAAAGAGTCTGAAATGCAGGTTTTGGGTGCAATCTCAAAAATGACAATATGATCTCTGTTCATTTCCAAGGCAAACCATTCAATGTCACAGTAATCCAAGTCTATGCCCCAACCAGTTATGATGAAGAAGCTGAAGCTGAATGGTTCTATGAAGACCTATAAGACCTTCTAGAACTAAAACCCAAAAACCATGTCCTTTTCACTATAGGAGACTGGAATGCAAAAGTAGGAATTCAAGAGAAACCTGGAGTAACAGGCAAGTTTGATGTTGCAGTACAAAATGAAGCAGGGCAAAGGCTAACAGAATTCTGCCAAGAGAATGCACTGGTCGTAGCAAATACCCTCTTCCAACAACACAATTGAAGAATCTACACATGGGCATCATCAGATGGTAAATACTGGAATCAGATAGATATATTGTTTGCAGCCAAAGATGGAGACGCTCTCTACAGTCAGCAAAAACAAGACAAGGAGCTGATGGTGGCTCAGAGCATGAAATCCTTATTGCCAAATTCAGACTCACATTGAAGAAAGTAGGGAAACTACTAGCCACTCCGGTATTACCTAAATCAAATCTCTTATATAGTGGAAGTGATGCATAAATTCAAGGGATTAGATCTGATAGATGAGAATGAGCTGGCATGATAGTGATTTTGTTTCTCTATGTTTCTGTATTACAAAATAATGACAAAAATGAGATCACCAAACTCAAGTATAATGTTTCCTCTTATGGAGACACTGGTGCACTGGATCACCTCAGAGGAAAAGCTTGAAGATGGGACTAGCCCAGAGCTTGATGTAGAGGATGACATGGGGCCTGTAAGTGTGTGTTTATTAAAAGTCTGCCCTTCAAGCAACAGTGAGAAGATGAATTAGTGTAAGCTCTCTAGTTTAAACTCAGGATAAGATTCTTGCGTGCAAACTTCCTTCATGATAGCCTTAGCTTAGTGCAGTGCCTGAGTGAATAATCACAGAAGGTGTGTGCATGCTGCAATATGGCTGCTACTCTCACTTCCCCCTTTTGTCTAGCCCTGCCCACCAGCATGTCACAGAGCCATTACGAGGTGCTGTGCCACAAAACTTACCAAATACAAAAATAAATCTACTTGCTTCATTGTAAGTTTATTATGCAAGACCACCCACAAAGTAAATGTTCTAGATATACATTCTGAAACTCAATAAAATGATCATGTTACTGGTTGAAAAGTTTCCTGATTGAAAAGTTAAGAAGGCAAAATTTTGGCTTCCAAACTTACACTCTGTGAGCTTGAGAGATGTCAAGGAATGTCTATATTTAATTTTACATCAGTCAGTATTGTGAATTGTCTTGCACTGTTTCGTTTTCTTTTAATGTGGAATCAGTTGTTTGAGATTAATAAAATCTATTATTTTAAAGAATAATATTAGTTCTGTTTCATTGACTGTGTGGATCATAAAAAAATGTGGAAAATTCTTAAAGAGATGAGAATACCAGACCACTTTGCCTGCCTCCTGAGAAATGTGTATGTAGGTCAAGAAGCAACAGTTAGAACTGGACAAACACCAATGGACTGGTTCCAAATTGGGAAAGGATTATGTAAAGGCTCTATGTTGCCACTCTGTTTATTTAACTTATATGCAGGGTACATCATGTGAAATGCTGGGTTGGATGAAGCACAAGCTGGAATCCAAATTGTTGGGAGAAATATCAATAACCTCAGATATGCAGGTGACAGCATCCTTATGGCAGAAAGTGAGGAAGAACTAAAGAGCCTCTTGATGAAAGTGAAAGAGGAGAGTTAAAAGCTGGCTTGAAACTCAACATTCAGAAAACAAAGACCATGATGTCCCATTACTTCATGGCAGATAGTTGGGGAAAATATGGAAACAGTGATGGAGTATTATTTTCTTGGGCTCCAAAATCAGTGCAGATGGTGACTGCAGCCATTAAATAAAAAGACATTTGCTCCTTAGAAGAAAAGCTATAAAACCCTAGACATTGTATTAAAAAGCAGAGATATCATGTTGTTTACAAAAATCTGTATAGTCAAAGCTATGGTTTTTCCAGTAGTCATGTGAGGATGTGAGAGTTTAACCACAAAGACAGAGTGCCAAAGAATTGATGCCATCAAACTGCAGTGCTGGAGAAGTCTCTTAGACTTCCTTGGACTGCAAGGAGATCAAACAAGTCCCTCCTAAAGGAAATCAACCCTGAATATTCACTGAAAGGACTGATGCTGAAGCTAAAGTTCCAATACTTTGGCCACTTTGGAAAAGACTGATGCTGGGACAAATTGAAGTCCAAAGGAGTAGGCTGTGCCAGAGGATGAGTTGGTTAGCTAGCATCTCTGATTTAGTGGACATAAACTTAAGTAAACTCTGGGAAATAGTGGAGGACAAAGAAGCCTGGTGTGCTGCAGTCCATGAGGCTCAAAGTGTTGGAAATGATTTAGTGACTGAACAGCAACCACAAATGTATTGGAAGAAATCAAAAGGAGTAGTTGGAAAAGATATAAGCACTCCAATATTCATTGTAGTAAATATGATCTGTTGCATCTCTTTATCAGGATTTAGGCTGTTTTTTCCCCAATCTATAGAGGTATGTAGGAAGCCTTTCAAAGAGTTGAGAAACAAAGAAAAGCTAAAGGCAAAGGCAAAAAGATATGACACTAAAAGATGAACTCACCGGGGCAGTAGATGCCCAATACACTACTGAAAAAAAGTGCAGAAATAACCCCAGAAAGAATGAAGAGACGGAGCCAAAGCAAAAAACAGTGTTCAGTTGTGGACGTGACTGGTGATGGAAGTAAAGTCCAATGCTGTAAGAGCAATATTGCATAGGAACCTGCAATGTTAGGTCCACAAGTCAAGGTAAATTAGAAGTGGTCAAACAGGAGATGGCAAGAGTGAACTTCGACATTTTAGGAATCAGTGAAATAAAATGGACTGAAATGCGTGAATTTAACTCAGATGACCATTATATCTACTACAATGGGCAAAAATCCCTTAGAAGAAATGGAGTAGCCTTCCTAGTCAACAAAAGAGTCTGAAATGCAGGTTTTGGGTGCAATCTCAAAAATGACAATATGATCTCTGTTCATTTCCAAGGCAAACCATTCAATGTCACAGTAATCCAAGTCTATGCCCCAACCAGTTATGATGAAGAAGCTGAAGCTGAATGGTTCTATGAAGACCTATAAGACCTTCTAGAACTAAAACCCAAAAACCATGTCCTTTTCACTATAGGAGACTGGAATGCAAAAGTAGGAATTCAAGAGAAACCTGGAGTAACAGGCAAGTTTGATGTTGCAGTACAAAATGAAGCAGGGCAAAGGCTAACAGAATTCTGCCAAGAGAATGCACTGGTCGTAGCAAATACCCTCTTCCAACAACACAATTGAAGAATCTACACATGGGCATCATCAGATGGTAAATACTGGAATCAGATAGATATATTGTTTGCAGCCAAAGATGGAGACGCTCTCTACAGTCAGCAAAAACAAGACAAGGAGCTGATGGTGGCTCAGAGCATGAAATCCTTATTGCCAAATTCAGACTCACATTGAAGAAAGTAGGGAAACTACTAGCCACTCCGGTATTACCTAAATCAAATCTCTTATATAGTGGAAGTGATGCATAAATTCAAGGGATTAGATCTGATAGATGAGAATGCTTGAAGAACTATGGATGGAAGTTCATGACATTGTAGGAGGCAGTGATCAAGACCATCCTCAAGGAAAAGAAATGCAAAAAGGCAAAATGACTGTCTGAGGAGGCCTACAAACAACTGAGTAAATAAAAGTGAAATGCAAAGGAGAAAAGGAAAGATATACCCATTTGAATGCAGAGTTTCAAAGAACAGCAAGGAGAGATAAGAAAGCCTTCCTCAGTGATCAGTGCAAAGAAATACAGGAAAACAACAGAATGGAAAAGGCTAGATATCTCCTCAAGAAAATTAGAGATACCAAGGGAACATTTCACACAAAAATGGGGCACAATAAAGGACAAAAATGATATGGACTTAAGAGAAGCAGAAGATATTAAGAAGAGGTGGCAAGAATACACAGAAGAACTGTACAAAAAAGATCTTGATGACTCAGATAGCCACATGTGTGTGATCACGATGAGTGTGATCACTCACTTAGAGCCAGACATTCTGGAATGTGAAGTCAAGTGGGCCTTAGGAAACATCACTACAAACAAAGCTAGTGGAGGTGATGGAATTTCAGTTGAGCTATTTTAAATTCTAAAAGATGATGCTGTGAAAGTGTTGCACTCAATATGCCAGGAAATGTGGAAAACTCAGCAGTGGCCACAGGACTGGAAAAGGTC
This sequence comes from Litocranius walleri, assembly GCA_006410535.1. NCBI lineage: Eukaryota > Metazoa > Chordata > Mammalia > Artiodactyla > Bovidae > Litocranius > Litocranius walleri. The sequence goes on from SJYG01000675.1 coordinate 403,355, forward strand.
CGTTTTCATTCCAGTTCTAAAAAAAGGTAATGCCAAAGAATGCTCAAACTACTGCACAATTGCACTTATCTCACACACTAGCAAAGTAATGCTCAAAATTCTCCAAGCCAGGCTTCAACAGTATGTGAACTGTGAATAACTTCCAGATATTCAAGCTGTATTTAGAAAAGGCAGAGGAACCAGAGATCAAATTTCCTACATCCATTGGATCATTGAAATAGCAACAAACCTCCAGAAAAACATCTACTTCTGCTTTGTTGACTACGCCAAAGCCTTTGACTGTGTGGATCACAACAAACTGTGGAAAATTCTTAGAGATGGGAATTCCAGATTGTCTTACCTGCCTCCTGAGAAATCTGTATGCAGGTCAAGAAGCAACAGTTAGAACTGGACATGGTACAATAGACTGGTTTCAAATCAGGAAAGGAGTATATGAAGGCTCTATATTGTCACTCTGCTTATTTAACTTATATGTAGAGTACATCATGCAAAATGCCGAGCTGAATGAAGAGCATGCTTGAATCAAGATCAATAGAGGAAATATTAATAACCTCAGATATGCAGATGACACCACCATTATGGCAGAAACTGAAGGAGAACTAAAGAACTTCTTGATGAAAGTGAAAGAAGAGAGTGAAAAAGTTGGCCTAAAGCTCAACATTCAGAAAACTAAGATTGTGGCATCTGGTCTCATCACTTCATGCCAAATAGATGGGGAAATAATTTTTAAGCCGTGTCTTGTTGCATAGGATACTAACATAAAAGTTACGATTCTTGGGTTTATAATATTTCATCCTATCATTAAAGACTGACCACTATAATCAGAAATAGAAAGCATTGTTTTGGTCAAAAAAATAAAAGTATTGGAAGTGGGCAAAAATAAATCAAATTAAGAATTTGCTATTAACATAAGATGACACTGTTTAAAATATTGAATTCTTTATCTGTTTCCTCATCTGTACTGTCATCAAAGAGAATAAAATCATAGTTGAATATGGTATAATCGAAGCTTAACATGGCTGAGTCCCTTCACTGTTCACCCAAAAACACATCATTAACCAGCTATATCACAATACAAAATAAAAAGTTCAAAAAATATACAATGTCTAATTAATAGCAGATTCATAGAACATGTTAGGCTAAGCCCAATGGGGCTGCTATAACAAAAACATCAGAAACTGGACACATAGAAATTGCTTTTTCACAGCTCTGGAGGCTGGAAGTCTCAGATCAGGGTGTCACAACGGTTAGCTGATGGCTCTGTTTTAGGGGCCAGACTTCTTGTATGCTCAGTTGGTAGAAGAGACTCAGGATCTCTCTGCAGCCTCTTTCATAATGCACTGATCCCATTCATGCAGACTCCAGTCTCATGCCTTCAAGCAACTCTGAAAAACCTCCCCTCCTAATGCCATCAGACATTAGGGTTCAATATATGAATTTGATGCTGACATAGACATTTAGATCATAGCACTTAGCTTCCTTTATTTCTTTGTTTCATCCATCTATTATACTTCTCATTTACTGAATTTTAAAAAACAAGAAATCATTAATACATTTTTGACAGCAGAATAAATTACATAAGACATTAAATACATATAATCATATATATATATATATATATATAACACTATCTTTAACCCTAACTCTAACCCATATATATACGATGACCTATAATCCTGCTAGCATTGTGGTTCTAATGCTGGCCCAAAACATCATTCTTAAATTTTTAAACAAATGCTGTTGCTACATAGACATATTTACAAAAAATAAAGGAAGAGAATCTGTGGTGCAATGGAAACTGATAGAAGTGCAGGACACTTTTTGAAATGTAAAGCCCTTCTAAAAGAAAATTCTCCCCAAATTTGTCCTTGAATCAGTTCATTTCAGTTCAGTCGCTCAGTCATGTTCGACTCTTTGTAATCCCATGAATCACAGCATGCCAGGCCTCCCTGTTCATCACCATCCCCTGGAGTTCACTCAGACGCACGTCCATTGAGTCAGTGATGCCATCCAGCCATCTCATCCTCTGTCTCCCCTTCTCCTCCTGCTCCCAATCCCTCCCAGTATCAGTCTTTTCCAATGAGTCAACTCTTTGCATGAGGTGGCCAAAGTACTGGAGTTTCAGCTTTAACATCATTCCTTCCAAAGAAATTCTAGGGTTGATCTCCTTCAGAAAGGACTGGTTGGGTCTCCTTGCAGCCCAAGGGACTCTCAAGAGTCTTCTCCAACACCACAGTTCAAAAGTATCAATTGTTCGGCACTCAGCCTTCTTCACAGTCCAACTCTCACATCCATACATGACCACTGGAAAAACCATAGCCTTGACTAGACGGACCTTTGTTGGCAAAATAATGTCTCTGCTTTTGAATATACTATCTAGGTTGGTCATAACTTTTCTTCCAAAGAGTAAGCGTCTTTTAATTTCATGGCTGCAGTCACCATCTGCAGTGATTTTTGAGCCCCCCAAAATAAAGTCTGACACAGTTTCCACTGTTTCCCCATCTATTTCCCATGAAGTGATGGGACTGGATGCCATGATCTTCATTTTCTGAATGTAGAACTTTAAGCCAACTTTTTCACTCTTCTCTTTCACTTTCATCAAGAGGCTTTTTAGTTCCTCTTCACTTTCTGCCATAAGGGTGCTGTCATCTGCATATCTGAGGTTATTGATATTTCTCCCAGCAATCTTGATTCCAGCTTGTGTTTCTTCCAGTCCAGCATTTCTCATGATGTACTCTGCATAGAAGTTAAATAAGCAGGGTGACAATATACAGCCTTGACACACTCCTTTTCCTATTTGGAAGCAGTCTGTTGTTCCATGTCCAGTTCTAACTGTTGCTTCCTAACCTGCATACAGATTTCTCAAGAGGCAGGTTAGGTGGTCTGGTATTCCCATCTCTTTCATAAATAGGGACAAAGTACAAAATGATTGAGGCTTCCCAGTTGGCCCTACTGGTGAAGAACCAGCCTGTTAAGGCACAAGACATAAGAGACACAGGTTCGATCCCTGGGTCAGGAAGATCCCCTGGAGGAGGGCATGGCAACCCACTCCAGTGTTCTTACCTGGAGAATCGCATGGACAGAGGAGCTAGCAGGCTACAGTCCATAGGGTCACACAGAGTCTGACACGACTAAAGTGACAACACACATCCTCAGGAAAAGGGGTGATGGAAGTGACATCCAGAGAGAGCAGAGTCTGCTCTAATATTCAAAGTAAAGCAGAACATATGCCTTGAAGGACTCCATCTTCAGAAAAACTCCTCTATGCTCATTCTCTCTTATATACAGCTTATTGAAAACTATAAAACAGGGAAATTCAGATCGAAGTCATTTTTTGTTTGTTTGTATAATGCATTTCTCAAAATTATACTTTGGAATTCTGGCAATATGTAAGTAGTACAAGCCTTTGACTGTGTGGATCACAATAAATTGTGGAAAATTCTGAAAGAGATGGGAATACCAGACCACCTATCCTGCCTCTTGAGAAATCTGTATGCAGGTCGGGAAGCAAGTTAGAACTGGACATGGAACAACAGACTGCTTCCAAATAGGGAAAGGAGCGTGTCAAGGCTGTATATAGTCACCCTGCTTATTTAACTTCTATGCAGAGTACATCATGAGAAACACTGGACTGGAAGAAACACAAGCTGGAATCAAGATTGCTGGAAATAATATCAATAACCTCAGATATTCAGATGACACCACCCTTATGGCATAAAATGTAGAGGAGCTAAAAAGCCTCTTGATGAAAGTGAAAGAGGAGAGTGGTTGACTTAAAGCTCAACATTCAGAAAACAAAGATCATGGCATCCAGTCCCATCACTTCATGGGAAATAGATAGGGAAACATTGGAAACAGTGTCAGACTTTTTTGGGGGAGGGGGCTCCAAATCACTCCAGATGGTGACTGCAGCCATGAAATTAAAAGATGCTTACTCCTTAGAAGAAAAGTTATGACCAACCTAGATAGTATATTCAAAAACAGAGACATTGCTATGCCAACTAAGGTCCGTCTAGTCAAGGCTATGGTTTTTCCAGTAGTCACGTGTGAATGTGAGAGTTGGACTGTGAAGAAGGCAGAGCGCTGAAGAATTGATGCTTTTGAACTGTGGCGTTGGAGAAGACTCTTGAGAGTCCCTTGGACTGCAAGGAGATCCAACCAGTCCATTCTGAAGGAGATCAGCCCTGGGACTTCTTTGGAAGGAAGGATGCTAAAGCTGAAACTCCAGTACTTTAGCCACCTCATGCAAGGAGTTGACTTATTGGAAAAGACTCTGATGCTGGGAAGGATTGAGGGCAGGAGGAGAAGGGGACAACAGAGGATGAGATGGCTGGATGGCATCACTGACTTGATGGACACAAGTCTGAGTGAACTCCAGGAGTTGGTGATGGATAGGGAGGCCTGGCATGCTGGGATTCATGGGGTCGCAAAGAGTTGGAAACGATACTGAACTGAACTGAACTAAACAATGTATCTTTAACACTATTTCCAACCTTCTAAGTAAAACAGAAGAAAAACTAGGATCCAAAATCAGAACTCCTGGGCTTCCCTGGTGCCTCCGTGGTAAAGACTCTGCCCGCCAGCATGGGAGACATACATTCGATCTGATCCAGGAGAGTCTCATGTGTCCAAGAGCATGTGGGTCAGGGTCTTAGCTGGGCCCCTGACCCACAGCCACTGAGCCTGTACTCTATCACCTGGGAACCACAACTGCTGAAGTCCACATGCCCTTCAGCCATGGTCAGCAACAAGAAAAGCCAACACAATGAGAAGCCCTCACACAGCAACTAGAGAAGAGCCCGTCCCGCTGCAACTAGAGAAAAGCCTGCAGCAATGAAGACCCAGCACAGCCAAATAAACTGACTAAAAAAAAAAAAAAAGAAAAAGAAAAAAGAAATCAAAACTCCTGAACACTTTCTACAACAAAACTGGTTGAAAGCCCCAAAATATGAACTAGTGGAGATTAATAAGGGATATCTAAGTTCCGTGGGGGTAGCAGAATCTGTTTCTGTGCCTGTGCTCACTCAGTCATGTTTAACTCTCAATGATTCTATGGACTGTATCTTTCCTGGCTCCTCTGTCCATGGGATTCTCCAGGCAGGAATACTGAAGTGGGTTGCCATTTCCTCCTCCAGAGGATCTTCCCAACCAAGGGACCAAACCGACATCTCCTGCATCTCTTTGCACTGGCAGGCAGATTCCTTAATCACTGAGCCACCTTGGAAGCCCCTTCAGAATCTGTTTAGGATGAAGCAAAAGGAAGAAACAGGGTATCTGATCAATTTTAGAAGCCCAAAATTTATCAATAGAAATATGTTGAAATGTTGGCAGGTCACTTTAAGAAGAACTAATGTACCTGAGTAGGCTGAGTGGAGACTGAAACATGCCAGGAGTCCACGACATGTGAAGTGACTGGTACCATCTGGTTCCTGCAAGTCTCAGATATTATCAGCTAAAATTCTCTTCCAGGGCCAAGATCTGCACTGAGTAAAAAATACTGGGAATAAAATTTGTAGGGAGAAAGACTGAGGCAGTGGGAGCAGAGAAAAAGAATGTCCCAGGGAAAGAAATGGAAAGAGAAGCAGGAGATGGCACAAAGTGAAGAGTTCACATTATTGAACACCTTATCAACATAACAGAGAACTGTAGACTGATGAAGTGGAAAAAGCTATCTTGACCCATGTTCACCCTTATAAAAGTCCAGGAAGACTAATTGCATATAAATACCATTAAAAGAACACATTTTCCACTTAATATTTAGGAAGCATTCAGAGAGAAGAAAGTAACTTTTCAGACATAATAGAACTGGTAAGACTGTTCATGAAGTGGCTCTAGAGAGAAAGTCCCTAGCAGAGTCCTCGGGCCAGACCTCCGTGAGGACTGTGCCTTGTCCTCCTATCTCAGGAGAAGGTTGCTCTGAGAGGCCCTCTCTGTTCCTCAGCATCTTCCTAGATCCTTCTCCACCACATGCAGGGCCACCTCCAGCTGTTCCTAAAGGTCAGTTCTGTAGCGTTTCATTTCCTCTCTTTCACACATCGTCTCTAGTCCCTGAGGTCACTCCTTCTAAGGAACCATCTCTAAGTCATTTTGTCCTGGATTGGCAACAGCAAACTATTCTAAGAAATCATTACAGAAAAAAAAGTATATTATATATATATATATATATATATATATATATATATATATGTAAAACTTACTCTGAGGGCCCAGGCTTTCTTATTCCTAATTGTAGACCACACACCCAGCTCTCACTAGGCTTTAATAATTTTCTGGTGAATATGTAATACAAAGGACTATGTCTGGGACCACAAGGTATTTCCAGTTATCTACTGATTGTTGGACTTGGAAAATGACTCAATTAAGCCAGCCACCTTCAAAGGATGGAGGGAGGAAACCAAAGGCCAGAAGATTTGATCCTGAGTATTCATTAGGATCAGTGACAAGACCCTGGTGAAGGGCTGCTGGGGGCAGCTGTGTCTCTGTATTGGGTGTGGGGGGCGTGGCATGGAGTGTGAGTCCTCCCCTGTTCCTCCAGGGCTAGTGTGGTGGAGAACTTTGGTCGCTGGGGCACGGCCCATGTGAGTGGAGAAATCCCGACACCTGAAGGTCAGGAGGGACAAGTCTGGGCTTAAACCTTTCATGGATCAGAGGCTGCTTCCCTAGTCCATCCCAGCTTCAGGATTAAAGGGAACGCTGCATTCTTTCTGGCGGCTTCCCTGTAGCTCAGCTGGTAAAGAATCTGCCTGAAGTGCAGGAGACCTCAGTTCAATTCCTGGGTTGGGAAGATCCCTGGAGAAGGGATAGCCTACCCAGTCCAGCATTCCTGGGCTTCCCTGGTAGCTTCCCTGGTAAAGAATCCTCCTGCAATGTGGAAGACCTGGGTTTGATCCCTAGGCTGAGAAGATACTCTGGAGAATGGAAAGGCTATCCAGTCCAGTATTCTGTCCCGGAGAATTCCATGGACTGTATAGTCCACAGGGTTGCAAAGAATTGGACATGAGTGAGTGACTTTCATTCTTTCTGTGCACTTCTTTTTGTGTTTGTGAAAGTGTGATAAAGACCACATGGGTGATGAATGATCCCAAGAAGACTATGTCATTTTCAACAAAATCCACTGAATCACCACCAAGACCTACAGAAGAAACCAGGGTTGGTGAAGATGACCAGAGGCCTACTTGGCCTGGAGGGGCCCCTTGTTCCCAGAGCTAAGACTTCCTTTTGTGTCTTGGAAGCACAGCGGCTCTGTGGAGGGTGTGGTTCTACTTCTCTCCAGGCTGAGAAGAGCCTAGGAGGCCTCCATCCCTAAAGCAATATCTCCTTCTTCAATTCGCAGGTGTTCAGACTGGGGATCTCCAGGCAAGGGCACTCACTGCCGCCTCCTTCAGCCAAAGAAGGAGGCAGAGCCCAGAAGCCCATCGTTACAGCTGCAGCTCCTCTGGTGTTCAAGGCTCATCAAGGCTTATTGGACAAGGACTCTCCAGTGCTTGCCTGTGACCAGGGTCGCAGGTCAAGAATGTGGAGAAAGGAGAAGAGGGGTGCAGGGGTGGGGCAGTTTACCAGGCGTGGATTTGTTCCAGACTCCCTGCCCCTGGCAGCTCTGCAAGTGATGCTTAAGGTCTACACCACATGTGAGATCCCAGGATTTTCTGGGAAAGACCTGAGGTTCTGTCTGGTCAGGAGCTGTTGAGGCTGAGTAGGGAGTTAGAGGATGTGAGCTGTGATGGGACAACAGCCATATTCCTGGGGATAAACAGGCTGCTCTTAAGGAACTCAGGAATCTTGTCCATAACTCCCTGGAAATGTCAAGGAGTCCTGACTGTATCCCTTAGAATACTGTTGAGGGATGGAGGTGGTGCAAGTTTCAGAAAGAAATTGGATCTGTGGGCACCATATGCAGGTGCCCTGGTGAAATTTGGTGGGAAAATAAAAGGTGCAGGACCATCAAACTGTCAAAGATTCTTAGGACTTTGCTGACTGCAACCTCATCTCTAGCTCACTTATGTAGCTCTGCAGGCACCTAAACCCACTTGTGCATCTGCACATCCCTCTCTTCTTCCTGGTTGAGGCCCCAGGGGAGTTCTTTGACCAGAACAAAATGAGGTGAGAAGCCCTATAGTTGCCCACACCTCCCAGGCCAGATGCAGCCTCAGGGGCAGGCGAGTAGCAATAAGGTGTTCCCAGCGCCAGTCTCCTTCCTTGAGGATAAACACAGCTGGAATGTCCTGATTCTGTTGCTTGTTTGTTTTCAACTCTGAATATCATGCTATTTGTCTCAATCTATTTATTTTTTAATAAAAGTTTATTAAGAAGTGCTGACTGTCATATAAAATGTGAAAGAGTAGGAAACATCTCAAACACTGGCAGGCATGTGGAGTAACAAACTTTCATTGCTGGTGGGAATTTGAATAATAAAACAATCCAATAAATTATGAGTATGGAATTCAAACAGATGATTTGCCAGAGAAGATGCATAGGTGGTGAATATTTATAATGAATGATAGTAACATAATTAATCATTAGGAAAATGCAAACTAAATAAAAACAATATACCACTTTTAAAACTTTAAAAACTGTACTTAGTATTATCAAAAACATGAAGGAACTTAAATATTCATATTCTGCTACTGGTAATATGAAATAGTGAAGTTATGTTTTCATTTATTAAAAAGTTAGATATATGATCTATTCATCTGAGTCCTAAGTATTTACCTAAGAAAAATGAAAGCATATAGCTATACAAGTACACACACATATATATATATATATATATATATATATATATATATGTTCATACAAGAAGCAAGATCCGATACTGTAAAGAGCAATATTGCATAGGAACCTGGAATGTCGGGTCCATGAATCAAGGCAAATTGGAAGTGGTCAAACAAGGGATGACAAGGGTGAATGCTAACATTCTAGGAATCAGCAAACTAAAATGGACAGGAATGGGTGAATTTAACTCAGATGACCATTATATCTACTACTGCGGGCAGGAATCCCTCAGAAGAAATGGAGTAGCCATCATGGTCGAAAAGAGAGTCCAAAATGCAGTACTTGGATGTAATCTCAAAAATGACAGAATGATCTCTGTTCGTCTCCAAGGCAAACCATTCAATATCACAGTTATCCAAGGCTATGCCCCAACCAGTAATGCTGAAGAAGCTGAAGTTGAATGGTTCTATGAAGACCTACAAGACCTTTTAGAACTAACACCCAAAACAGATGTCCTTTTCATTATAGGGGACTGGAATGCTAAAGTAGGACGTCAAGAAACACCTGGAGTAATAGGCAAATTTGGCCTTGGAATGCTGAATGAAGCAGGGCAAAAACTTATAGAATTTTGCCAAAAAAATGCACTGGTCATAGCAAACACTCTCTTCCAACAACACAAGAGAAGACTCTACACATGAACATCACCAGATGGTCAACACCGAATCAGATTGATTATATTCTATGCAGCCAAAGATGGAGAAGCTCTATACAGTCAGCAAAAACAAGACCAGAAGCTGACTATGGCTCAGATCATGAACTCCTTATTACCAAATTCAGACTTAAATTGAAGAAAGTAGGGAAAACCGCCAGACCATTGAGGTATGACCTAAATCAAATCCCTTATGATTATACAGTGAAAGTGAGAAATACATTTAATGGACTAGCTCTGATAGATGAGTGTCTGAAGAACTATGGAATGAGGTTTGTGACATTGTACAGGAGACAGGGATCAAGACCATCCCCATGGAAAAGAAATGCAAAAAAGCAAAATGGCTGTCTGAGGAGGCCTTACAAATAGCTGTGGAAAGAAGACAGGTGAAAAGCAAAGGAGAAAAGAAAAGATACAAGCATCTGAATGCAGAGTTCCAAAGAATAGCAAGAAGAGATAAGAAAGCCTTCTTCAGCGATCAATGCAAAGAAATAGAGGAAAACAACAGAATGGGAAAGACTAGAGATCTCTTCAAGAAAATTAGAGATACCAAGGGAACATTTCATGCAAAGATGGGCTCGATAAAGGACAGAAATGGTATGGACCTAACAGAAGCAGAAGATATTAAGAAGAGGTGGCAAGAATACACAGAAGAACTGTACAAAAAAGATCTTCATGACCCAGATAATCATGATGATGTGATCACTCATCTAGAGCCAGACATCTTGGAATGTGAAGTCAAGTGGGCCTTAGAAAGCATCACTATGAACAAAGCTAATGGAGGTGATGGAATTCCAGTTGAGCTGTTTCAAATCCTGAAAGATGATGCTGGGAAAGTGCTGCACTCAATATACCAGCAAATTTGGAAAACTCAGCAGTGGACACAAGACTGGAAAAGGTCAGTTTTCATTCCAATCCCAAAGAATGGCAATGCCAAATAGTGCTCAAACTACTGCACAGTTGCACTCATCTCACATGCTAGTAAAGTAATGCTCAAAATTTGCCAGGCTTCAGCAATATGTGAACCGTGAACTTTCTGATGTTCAAGCTGGTCTTAGAAAAGGCAGAGGAACCAGAGATCAAACTGCTAAAATCCGCTGGATCATGGAAAAAGCAAGAGAGTTCCAGAAAAACATCTACTTCTGCTTTATTGACTATGCCAAAGCCTTTGACTGTGTGGATCACAATAAACTGTGGAAAATTCTGAAAGAGATGGGAATACCAGACCACCTAACCTGCCTCTTGAGAAATCTGTATGCACGTCAGGAAGCAACAGTTAGAACTGGACATGGAACAACAGACTGGTTCCAAATAGGAAAATGAGTGCATCAAGGCTGTATATTGTCACTCTGCTTATTTAACTTCTATGCNAAGAGATGGGAATACCAGACCACCTAACCTGCCTCTTGAGAAATCTGTATGCACGTCAGGAAGCAACAGTTAGAACTGGACATGGAACAACAGACTGGTTCCAAATAGGAAAATGAGTGCATCAAGGCTGTATATTGTCACTCTGCTTATTTAACTTCTATGCAGAGTACATCATGAGAAACGCTGGGCTGGAAGAAACACAAGCTGGAATCAAGATTGCCAGGAGAAATATTAATAACCTCAGATATGCAGATGACACCATCCTTATGGCAGAAAGTGAAGAGGAATTAAAAAGCCTCTTGATGAAAGTGAAAGAGGAGAGCGAAAAAGTTGGCTTAAAGCTCAACATTCAGAAAACGAAGATCATGACACCCGTCCCATCGCTTCATGGGAAATAGATGGGGAAACAGTGGAAACAGTGTCAGACTTTATTTTTTGGGCTCCAAAATCACTGCAGATGGTGCCTGCGGCCATGAAATTAAAAGATGCTTACTCTGTGGAAGAAGTTATGACTAACCTAGATAGTATATTCCAAAGCAGAGACATTACTTTGCCGACTAACGTCCGTCTAGTCAAGGCTATGGTTTTTCCAGTGGTCGTGTATGGATGTGAGAGCTGGACTGTGAAGAAGGCTGAGTGCCGAAGAATTGATGCTTTTGAAGTGTGGTGCTGGAGAAGACTCTTGAGAGTCCCTTGGACTGCAAGGAGATCCAACCAGTCCATTCTGAAGGAGATCAGCCCTGGGATTTCTTTGGAAAGAATGATGCTAAAACTGAAACTCCAGTACTTTGGCCACCTCATGTGATTAGTTGACTCATTGGAAAAGACTCTGATGCTGAGAGGAATTGGGGGCAGGAGGAAAAGGTGATGACCGAAGATAAGATAGCTGGATGGCATCTCGGACTCGATGAACATGAGTCTGAGTGGACTCTGGGAGATGGTGATGGACAGGGAGGCCTGGCGTGCTGTGATTCATGGGTCACAAGGAGTCGGACACGACTGAGCTACTGAGCTGAATTGAACTGAACATCTCTTTTGTTATTATTTGTATGCAAGAGGTGATGATGGTTGAATTTTTCTAAATTTCATCTCTCCCGTGGTGGAGGGGTGGGGGGTAGGAATATAGGAAAGAAGCAGAAAAGGGAGTGACTGTCCCCAGACCCCAGTGGGGACTCAGAACAGTTTGAGCTGCATTCTGTGCTAAGTTAACCTGTTATGTCATCCTTCCTTTGCTAAGTGTGTTCCTGAGTTCCCTGTGATACCAAGCCATGGGTTCTACAGGCACTCTAGGTGTTTAACGGTGTATACACCTGATGGATTCCCTTGGAAGCAGATGCCAAAGTGATGCCCACTGTGCTGGTAGGGCTCTGGGGAGACTCTGAGATACATATGGCTTATCTCCGGTCAATGAAGAAGAGGAGGAGCCAGGTCTGAATCCAACTGCTTCTACAAGTCTGGGGCCCTGGCCATACCCAGGCTTCCCAGGGACTGTGGGGTAGGCTGTGTTCCTGTCACTGTGATGGATGTGGCATGGGGTGGCCAGAGCAGTCAGCAGCTCACAGATGCTCTGAGTGAGCTTTGAGTGAGGGGGAAGCCAGGGCAAGCAGATCCCACAACATGATCTCACTTCCAGGCAATAGAGCCCCCAAACTTGGGATCTGGGTAACCATGCCCCCTCTTCTGGAGAAGTTCCCTACACAGCTCACTGGGTGGGAGAGGAGGAAGGGATTTGTTGGGTTGTGTTCTGACACCCCAAGGCCCTGGCCTCAGGAAAGTTCCCAGTGAGAGTGCTATCTGACCTCTCAGACACTGGGTCAGAACTCCCCCTGGAGCCTTTGGCCATTTCCCCAGAGGGACCCAAAAGTAGCCCTGGGAGGTGCAGGCAGGCCAGCTCAGGGCAGGCCATCCATTTGATCCTAACCAGGTAGCCCTACATCCTCTCCCTGTACGTGTGGAGGTGCAGGATTTATGTGGGGTGGATCAGCCTCCAGCAAGAGCAGATTGATGGGGTGTCAGAATCCTGGTGGGCCAGTCACATGCACACCTAGGTTGGAGCTGGTGGGATGAGATGTGGAAAACCAGGACAACACTCTTCCATCCAAGGTTTATCCCAAGCCCTCTAGACAGATCTCTTCCTACCAGGTGAATGTCTGCACAGATTCAGGTGTGGCCTTGCTCTGGGTGCAGAAGATCAAGTGGGCAGAAGAGGCAGGGATAAGATAATGGCCACACCAGGCTCTGATACCTCCAGGCTGACTGCTGGTCACTGTCATTGCAGAGTGCCACCTTAGAGAAGCAAGGAGCCAATGGATTGGGATACCCCATCTATCTCCCCAAGTGAGAGGCCAGGGTGCCACACTGCCAGTGAGGGCCAACTCAAGCTCCTGGTAAGGGTGGGCACTGAGGTTTCTCCAGAAGCAAGGCCCAGAGGTAAAGAGGGAAGGCCTTCTCTCCATACTACCCCTCCCAAGCCACCCCTGAGGACCCAGTCTTGGGTCCATGCACACTCAGCACACCTACTCAGACCTGAAGCACTGTGGGCAAATTCCCCTGAGTCAGCTGGAGGACCTGGGGCCCATCACGGCAGAGCCTAAATGTGAGAAGGCCATGATGAGTACTTGTGAGTATGTGAGGGGTGGTCAAATAGCCAAATGTGCTGGATCATTGAAAAAGCAAGAGAGATCCAGAAAAACAGCTACTTTTTCTTTATTGACAATGTTAAAGCCTTTGACTATGGGGATCATAACAAACTGTAGACAATTCTTCAAGAGATGGGAATACCAGACCACCTGACCTGCCTCCTGAGAAATCTGTATGCAGGTCAGGAAGTAACAGTTAGAACTAGACGTGGAACAACAGACTAGTTACAAATTGGGAAAGTAGTATGTATATTGTCACCCTGCTTATTTAACTTATATGCAGAGAACATAATGAGAAATGCTAGACTGGATGAAGCACAAGCTGGAATCAAGATTGCTGAGAGAAATATCAATAACCTCAGATACCCAGATGACACTACACTTATGGCAGAAAGCAAAGAAGAACTAAAGAGCCTCTTGATGAAAGTGAAAGAGGAGAGTGACAAGGTTGGCTTAAAACTCAACATTCAGAAAACGAAGATCATGGCATCTGGTCCTATCACTTCATGGCAGATAGATGGGGAAACAGTGGAAACAGTGAGAGACTTTATTTGAGGGGCTCCAAAATCACTGCAGATGGTGACTGCAACCATGAAATTAAAAGATGCTTGCTCCTTGGAAGAAAAGTTATGACCAACCTAGACAGCATATTAAAAAGCAGAGACATTGCTTTGCCAACAAAGGTCCATCTAGTCAAAGCTATGGTTTTTCCAGTTATCAGGTATGGATGTGAGAGTTGTACTATAAAGAAAACTGAGTGCCGACGAATTGATGCTTTTGAACTGTGGTGTTGGAGAAGACTCTTGAGAGTCCCTTGGACTGGGAGGTGATGGAACCAGTCCATCCTAGAGGAAATCAGTCTTGAATATTCATTGTAAAGACTGATGCTGAAGCTGATACTCTAATAGCTTGGCCAGCTGATGCAAAGAACTGACTCCTATGAAAAGACTCTGATGGCAGAAAAGATTGAAGACAGGAGGAGAGTGGGATGACAAAAGATGAGAGGAGTTGGATGGCATCACCAACTCAATGGACATGAGTTTGAGTGAACTTCAGGAATTGGTGATGGACAGGGAGGCCTGGTGTGCTGCAGACCATGGGGTCGCAAAGAGTCAGACATGACCAATCAACTGAACTGACTGTGAGGGGTGAGTTCTGGGCCACACAGGGAGGAGACCCGCGAGCAAACACTGGCCTCAGAACACCCATCTGGCAGACTGCAGTTTGAGAAGACTTTCTATTGTGAATTCTGGAGCTAAGCCTTCTCTGGAAAGCTCTGTGGAGATTTATCTTCTTAGAAACACACATGCAAAGGCAGACACGTAGGTAATCTTTTCTCCTCTCACAGTTTCTCACTTCCACAAGTGACTCCATAACCAACATCTGTGTGACTAGGTGTGTGCTGAATTGTGTCTGACTCTCTGCGACTGTGGCAACGTGACATCTCTGACCATGGGATTCTTGAGGCAAGGACACTGGAGTGGGTTGCATTTCCTCCTCCAGGGGGTCTTCCTGGCCCAGGAATCACACTTGTGTCTCCTACATCTTCTTCATTGGCAGGTTGATTCTTTACCACTGAATCACCTGGTAAGCCTGTCCAATATCTGCACATTCTGAGGTTTTAGGTGCAGGTGGTAACTAAGTCCACAGGCAGACAGCTTCCAGCAAGGCTGTTCTTGGAGCTCAGTGATGTCAGCAGGAATCAAGGAATCATCTCTCCTGACCTCTCAGCTCTCCTCAGTGAGGCCCATGAGCTCGCAAAACATCAGACACGACTGAAATGACTTAACACACACACACCTCTCTCAGTTGGTTCTGCTTCATGAGAGCAAGACGGTACCAACTGCTACAGGGTGAGACCACGTGCCCACCACTCCCAACAGAAAGAGAGCTTCTCTTCTCCACGATTTCATCACAAGACCCATAGCAGCTCTATAGGAAATATCAATAAGCCATAGTAAGATGGCAATAAAATAGGAATAACCCAAGTATCTACTAAACAGGTGGATGAATACATGAATTGTGGTATATCCATAAACTGAAGCACTACTTTGCAATACATGAAATGCCATTTATATTAAAACACACTACAAAAAGATGAATCTCAAAATAACCATTCAGAGCAAAAGAAAGTGAGATTTAAAAAGAAGAGGATGTAGTGGTATGATTCTATTTATATAATGTTCTAGAAAGCACATCTAATCAATAACAACAGAATACAGATCAGTGATTCCTGGGCACAGAACTGGGGTGACTTGGAGTCTTGTGTGAGTAAAGTTTGGTGAGAAACACTATACATGGGCTGGAGAATGTTTTACATGTGGTGGGTATGCTCATTAAGTGAAGAGGAGCTAAAAAGCCTCTTGATGAAAGTGAAAGAGGAGAGCAAAAAAGTTGGCTTAAAGCTCAACATTCAGAAAACGAAGATCATGGCATCCAGTCCCATCACTTCATGGGAAATAGATAGGGAAACAGTGGAAACTGTGTCAGACTTTATTTTTCTTGGCTCCAAAATCACTGCAGATGGTGACTACAGTCATGAAATTAAAAGAAGCTTACTCCTTGGAAGAAAGGTTATGACTAACCTAGATAGTATACTCAAAAGCAGAGACATTACTTTGCCGACTAACGTCCTTCTAGTCAAGGCTCTGGTTTTCCCTGTGGTCATGTATGGATGTGAGAGTTGGACTGTGAAGAAGGCTGAGTGCCGAAGAATTGATGCTTTTGAAGTGTGGTGCTGGAGAAGACTCTTGAGAGTCCCTTGGACTGCAAGGAGATCCAACCAGTCCATTCTGAAGGAGATCAGCCCTGGGATTTCTTTGGAAGGAATGATGCTAAAGCTGAAACTCCAGTACTTTGGCCACCTCATGCAAAGAGTTGACTCATTGGAAAAGACTCTGATGCTGAGAAGGATTAGGGGCAGGAGGAGAAGAGGATGACAGAGGATGAGATGGCTGGATGGCATCACTGACTCGGTGGACGTGAGTCTGAGTGAACTCCGGGAGATGGTGATGAACAGGGAGGCCTGGTATGCTGCGATTCATGGGGTCGCAAAGAGTCAAACACGACTGAGCGACTGAATTGAACTGAACTGAAAGGATACAAAATAATCATATATCACAGTCTTTGATTTTGTTATTTTAAAATTTTATAAGGAAGAGGATGACAGAGAGGACTCTAGTGTTATTTTCATTCATTTCCTAGATTTCTTTCACCCAACTTATTTATAGCAACGTATTTCTAGATTTTATTGTTAGTTTCCTCTTCTTACCAAGTAGGTGAACATACAGTACAGCCCAATACAAAACTCTGTATATTCCATGTAGACAGTTAATTCATACCACATGGTGTGTTCAAATTTTCATATATATGTCTGTTGGCTGATGTAGTCCAAGCTCACCTTTCAATTTACATAAGTAATAATGTTGGTAGCAAAGTTCAGGGAAAGCATATTTGCAACCCTCCTCTCATGGATTAAATTCTCCCTTGAATTATGGTGCATTCCTATTTGTGAACATAAATGAAAGGAGCTAAAGAAATGAGGAAAGTAAAGTAACTGAAGCTAAGATCTTGAAGCCTTCAGAGAGGTCAAAATGAAACTTGTTATAAAGTCAACACTGCCTCTAGTCAGGGTATTTCTCACAATGAGGTATAATTTTTTGTAGGGAGAAAGGGTTGGGAAGTTGGGCAATGAACACAATTTCATATCCCACTAAAGATCTGAGGATATCTTATACAATAGAGTTGCAAGATAATACACTATGATCTTTCCCCTCAAAAAATACATCAAATCTGAAATTGTAAATTTATTGTTGTATGACCAGAGAAACACAAAATAAAGCAGTATCAGGGATAAACATATTATTATTAATCTGCAAATTCCAAGAGAAAACAGTATTAAAGATTAATTTGAAGACTTTCTTGGTGGTCCTGTTGTTAAGAATCCACCTGCCAATGGAGGAGATGTGAATTCAGTCCTGGTCCGGAAAGATCCTATGTGCCACAGAGCAACCAAACACATGCACTGCAACAATGGAGCCTGAGTGCTGCAGCTGCTGAAGCTATGAGCCTAGATCCTGTACTCTGCAGCAAGAGAAGTGGAAACAAGAGAAGCCACTGCAATGAGAAGCCCCTACACCACAGCACAGAGTAGACCCTCTCACTCTAAGTAGAGAAAGCCCATGCATAGCAACAAAGACCCAGAACAGTCATATACCAAGAGATAAACTTTAAAATATTAACATCGTAAGAATAGGCTTCACTCTTTTAGACATGGCTTTATGAGAAGAGCAGATTTGTGATGACTGATCATCTCATGTAGTTGAAAGAGAGTGTTTTAATATTCACGTCAAGTGTCCTTCCTGAGTGAAGATCCATGCCCAATCATTGATTGAACAAGAAAATGTCGTATGGAGCAGGAAGAGGATGCAAACCGAACCAAGATAAAGAAAACCTTTAGAGATATTTGATGAAACTTAACACATAATCTCATATTTCTTTCAGAAAAACTATGATTTCTTTCAGTCAATCATGTGGTATACAGCTATGATGTGATCATTTAGTCTACAACATAGCATCAATATTTCAATTGTGCTTATATATCGAATAATAGAATGAGAAGGCATGAGCACCTAGGGTACAAGGACAAGGGATATACACTTAGAGAAGAACCACCAATAGCTACTGTGTGTGCAGTTATAGATGGAAAGGAAAAAAGCACGAGTGTGTTACCAAAAACAAAAAACACAAAGGGAAGAAATTCGTGGAGAACCCAACGAACAGTATAAAATTTCAGAGAATGCTAGTTCAGATGAAGTTAACAAGACCTGTCAAACAGTAGAGGGCTATTTCTGCCAGTGCTATAAGTGGTATTGGGGCGCTTGACTGAGCTGAGTTGAAAAATGAAATTAGAATGAGTCCTATTTCTGAAAAAAAAAAAAGTCAGGGAAATAATAGAGGCAGATTCAGACAAGTAATCAATGGATCAAGTGGGTGGTAATGGGTTACTGATTAGGATTGAAATATATTTTGTTAAGAGCTTCCCCAATAGCTCAGTGGTAAAAAATCTGCCTGCAATTCAGGAGCCTCAGGAGATGTGGGTTCCATACCTGGGTTGGGAAGATGCCCTAGAGGAGGACATGGCAACCCACTGCAGTATTCTTGCCTGGAGAATCCCAGGGACAGAGGAGCCTGGAGGGCTACAGTCCATGGGGTCACAAAGAGTTGGACATGATTGAAGTGACTGAGCAGGAGCATAATCTGTTAAACACATATAAAAAAATTCATATTTTGGAAATTCATTTATTTTAAAAACAACACTTCAAGGGGTTAAAAATGTAAATTTAGGATATAGCTATTTTACTATAGATTGGATTGTGGCAATTGGATTAAGTAGGTTTCAGAGGTTTCACTTCAGTCAATGGTGTTAGGGTGTGTTTTCAACTCTTCCAAAAGCTAATCATGTGCACCTTTCCACAGGTTTGAGAACCCTGTCACTGGGAGGAAGTGAGCATGGTCTTTGGGCAACCATAGGCAACCTCCTCCAAGAGGGCTTATGCCATATCCAGTTCTGTGGCACCCGAGCCTGTGCCCCTGCGCAGGCCACTGTGGACCTGTATCTCCACGGGAGACACTCAAGCACAGTTCTGTCTCAGTCTCTGTGGGGTCCCTGAGTCCTGGTGTGCACAAGGTTTGTTTGAGCCCTCTAAGCGTCTCTGGCGGGAATACTGTAAATATTGACTTAATATTGTCAAGATGACAGTTCTTCCCAACTTGATATTTAGATTTAATTCAATTCCTATCAAATCCCAGAAAGTCTGCTGTCATGGAGGCCAATGTGCCCAGCTGTTCGCTTCTGGCTCCTCATCTCTGTAGCAACCAGCATAGAAACACGGACTGCAGTCCACAGTGGGGCTGCTGGTAGAGCTGCTGAGTATGGAGAGTTCATGTGCAGAAGCAGGGGTGACAGATAGAAAGGTCTGATGGAGTTTCCAGTCTTTCCTCAACAAGAGCTTCCTCCTTCCCCTAAGACTATGGGCCATGTCACCTGGGGGTCCATCCTCCTGCATCTTGCTGGGTAAGCTTTCACTGTCCTGCTTGCTGAGTCTCTGGTCACCAGAACTCTATCCTTAAGATCCTCTGCTTTATATGGACTCTTCTCAAATTTGTCCCAGAGCTTTAAAGAGACAAATGTCTCACAGGTGGTACTGTCCTTGCTAAGAGTCCTGGGAAGCTAGCAGGAGGCCTGCAATCCTTCTGTCCCTGGTTCTAACCTGTGTTCATCCCACCAAACTTCCCATTCAGTGGAAAGCTGAAGAAACCTACTCACAATCCCTCATCCATCCAAACAGAGCAGAACCATTCAAGTCTGAATCAGGACGGTCTGGTGGCAATTATCAGAAGCTTATATGCACATACCGATTTCAACCAGCCATCCACCCTATCTATCTTTCCAAGGAATTATCAAAAACAAGGACAGATGCACAGAAAGATTTATTAAATAGCACTTACAATAGGAAAATTATAAATATAAAATCACTCAAAATTTCTGAAATGTGAATTATCATTTTATTTTTTAATACTTTATTCTACTTTACAGTACTGTATTGGTTTTGCCATACATTGACATGAATCAGCCACAGGTGTACACGATCTCCCAATGCCAAAGCCCCCTCCCACCTCCCCCCCCCCACATGATCTCCCTGGATCATCCCATA
>SJYG01000675.1:430007-506901 GCA_006410535.1 Litocranius walleri
TACTACTTGTTGCCCCAGAGTGTTTCTGATCTCATTTATTGCATTATTCATTAAATGTTGACTCTTTTTTATTTCTTCTAGGTCCTTGTTAAACCTTTCTTGCATCTTCTCAGTCCTTGACTCCAGGCTATTTATCTGTGATTCCATTTTGATTTTAGGATTTTGGATCATTTTTACTATCAATATTTGGAATTCTTTCTCAGGTAGATTCCCTATCTCTTCCTCATTTGTTTGGTTTGGTGGGCATTTCTCCTGTTCTTTACCTGCTGGGTATTCCTCTGTCTCTTCATCTTGATTATATTGCTGCGTTTGCGGTGGCCTTTCTGTATTCTGGGAATTTGTGGAGTTCTCTTTATTATAGAGCTTCCTCACTGTGTGTGGGGTTGTATCAGTGGCTTGTCAAGGTTTCTTGATTAGGGAGGCTTGTGTTGGAGTTCTGGTGGGTGGAGCAGGATTTCTTCTCTCTGGAGTGCTGTGAAGTGTCTAGTAATGGGTTATGAGACATCAATCGTTTTGGAGTATTTTGAGCTGCCTGTATATTGAAGCTCAGGGGCGTGTCCTTGTGTTGCTGGAGAATTTGTGTGGTATGTCTTGCTCTGGAACTTGTTGGCCTTTAGGTGGTGCTTGATTTCAGTGTAGGTATAAAGGCATTTGATAAGCTCCTATTGGATGATGTTCCCTGTATTCAGGAATTCTCTTATGATCTCAGAATTTGGACTTAAGCCTCCTGCTTCTGGTTTTCAGTTTTAATTTTACAATAGCCTCATGACTTCTCCATCTATACAGGGCTGATGTTAAAACATCTACGTTAAAGATGATAGGTTCTCCACCTTGAGGGTCACCCCTAGAAGATCACTGAGTTACTTGGAGGAGAGAAGAGGGAGGGAGTAGTTAGAGGTAACTGGAATGGGATGAGGTGGAATCAAAAGAGGAGAGAGCAAGCTAGCCCATAACCACTTTCTTGTGTGTGCTCCACAGTCTGGACCTCTCAGAGGTGGTCACAGAATTATACAGGGAAGAGGAGAGGGAGGAAGTAGACAGAGGTGGCCATGGGGATAAAAGAGGGAGATGAAAAGGAGGGATACAAATCCAGCCAGTAACCAGTTCCCTGAGTGTTCTCCACCTTCTGGAACACACAGAGATTCATAGAGTTGGGTAGAGAAGAGGAGGAGGAAGGAGGAGACAGAGGCCACCTAGTGGAGAAAAAAGAGCCCAAAGGAGGAGAGAGTGGTCAAGCCACTCATGTAATCTCGCACTCATGTAAAATTGAGTACTAAAGATTAGGTTTTTAAATGTACAAAATTGGCAACAAATACCAAAATGCAAAGATTAAAAATCTGGAGTAGAGACTGGATTTTCAAAAATAAATTATTAAAGGAAAGGAAAAGAAGGAGAAAAAAAAAAAAGCCACCAGAATTATTAAAAGACAACAACCTCCACCACAAAAAGACTATATATGGCATTTGTTTTAAAAATAGGGTGTTTTTTTTTTTGAAAAGTAATAATAGGTTATAAAAATAATAAATAGAGATATATAGGACTTAAAAATTTAAGAAAGTTTTTTAAAAAGAAGATGAAAAAGAAGAAAAAATTCAAACAAATTTAAAAAAAATTCTTAAAAAAAAAGAAAGAAAAAATCACGCTTCCACATCTAAACCCCCCTCAAAAAAAATTGATCGTAAAAGTAGTAAAGGTATATCAAGCCTTTTCTCTGGTGTTGTGGACTGTGTGGGGTCGCTACCAAGGCAGTTCCCTCTGTTTAACTTCCTCTGTTTGCTGTTCTCTTCTGTGTCTGAATTCCGTCTTGACACAGGGAGGGCGGTGATGGACTCTACGCTGAGCTTGCCCCTGCTTGTGGCGCACACCGCTCAGGCTCTACATTGCTCCATGGGATAACCGTCTGAGGGCTGCCCTAGGCTTCATGCACCTCCCCGTTCTAAGCCACTCTGGCTCGGCGCTCAGGAAGCCCTCCGAGGCGCAAATTTTGTTGGGCCTGTGCTTTGTGCCCTTCCCAGGTCTGAGTAGCTAGGGAGTTTGATGAGCGCAGTTGTTGCAATTTCTGGCCTTTCCGTGCTGCTCAGTTTTCTGGGAGTACTGCTGGGGCTCCTTCTCAGGCAGATGATGACTGTCCAGAGCCCCTCAAAAGTCTTAGTTAGCAAAGAAGCCTGCTTGCAATTTGGTAGGTAATGTCTCTCTTGAGCTGCGATTGCCCCCTTCCAGCACTTAAGGCTCTGGCTGCCTGTCACTGGAGGGGGATGGTCTGCAACTGGCTATTTCTGATCCATCCTTTGTTTTGTGCGTGGGCCTGTCGGTGTCTTATGTTTGAGCGTTTCGCGTGGTAGCTATCCCCCAGTTTGGTTTGCTAGCCCAAGTTAGTTCCTTCTGGCCATGCGTGGACCCAATTCTGGCAGTGCTACCATCTGATTCTTAGAAAGCACTGCAGCTTGCACCTCCCGCTCCTCCCTGCTCAACCTCCACTTTCTAGTGTCGGAGGCAGGCGTTTGTGCTGCTTATCTGCTGGGGGATTTACTGTTGGACTCGTAATCTGTTGGTTTTAATTATTTATTTATTTTTCCTTCCTGTTATGTTGCCCTCTGTGCTTCCAAGCCCCGCCACAGACTCAGCTGTGAGAATATTTCCTGGTGTTTGGAAACCTCTCTTTTTAAGAGTCTCTTCCTGGGACGGGATTCCCTTCCCGGGACAGGGCTCCCTCCCTACCTCCTTCGTCTCTTTTTTTGTCTTTTATATTTATTCCTACCTGTTTTTAAAGCCAATGATCTGCTTTGCTGGATGCCTGATGTCCTCTGCCAGAATTCAGAAGTTGTTTTGTGGAATTTACTCAGCGTTGAAATGTTCTTTTGATGAAGTAGTGAGGGAGAAAGTGGTCTCCCCATCCTCTTGCTCCGCCATCTTTTTCCACCCCCCTGAACTATCATTTTAAAGTGTACTTAGTTCAGTTCACTTCAGTCACATAACAATGTCCTACTCTTTGTGACCCCATGAATCACAGCACATCAGGCATCCCTGTCCATCACCAACTCCCGGAGTTCAATCAGACTCACGTCCATAGAGTCAGTAATGCTATCCAGCCATCTCATTCTCTACAGTCCCCTTCTCCTCCTGCCCCAAACACTCCCAGCATCAGAGTCTTTTCCAATGAGTCAACTCTTTGCATGCGGTGGCCAAAGTACTGGAGTTTCAGCTTTAGCATCATTTCTTCCACAGAAATCCCAGGGCTGATCTCCTTCAGAATGGACTGGCCAGATCTCCTTGCAGTCCAAGGGATTCTCAAGAGTCTTCTTCAATACCACAGTTCAAAAGCATCAATTCTTTGGTGCTCAGTCTTCTTCACAGTCCAACACTCACATCCATACATGACCACAGGAAAAACCATAGCCTTGACTAGCCTTACTTTGTTGGCAAAGTAATGTCTCTGCTTTTGAGTATACTATCTAGGTTGGTCATAACTTTTCTTCCAAAGAGTCAGCATCTTTTAATTTCATGGCTGCAGTCACCATCTGCATTATTTTGTAGCCCAAAAAAGTAAAAGTCTGACACTGTTTCCACTGTTTCCCCATCTATTTCCCATGAAGTGATGGGACCAGATGCCATGATCTTCGTTTTCTGAATGTTGAGCTTTAAGCCAACTTTTTCACTCTCCTCAGTCTCCTCTTTCACTTACATCAAGAGGCTTTTTAGTTCCTCTTCACTTTCTGCCTTAAGGGTAGTGTCATTTGCATATCTGAAGTTATTGCTATTTCTCCTGGCAATCTTGATTTCAGCTTGTGCGTCTTCCAGCCCAGTATTTCTCATGATGTACTCTGCATATAAGTTAAGTAAGCAGGGTGACAATATACAGCCTTGACGTACTCCTTTCCCTATTTGGAACCAGTCAGTTGTTCCATGTCTAGTTCTAACTGGTGCTTCCTGATCTGCATATAGGTTTCTCAAGAGGCAGGCTAGGAGGTCTGGTATTCCCATCTCTTTCAGAATTTTCCACAGTTTATTGTGGTCCACACAGTCAAAGGCTTTGGCATAGTTAATAAAGCAGAAATAGATGTTTTTCTGAAACTCTCTTACTTTTTTGATGATCCAGTGAATGTTTGCTGATGATCCAGTGGATGTTTGCAATTTGATCTCTGGTTCCTCTGCCTTTTCTAAAACCAGCTTGAACATCTGGAAGTTCACGGTTCATTTATTCCTGAAGCCTGGCTTGGAGAATTTTGAGCATGACTTTACTAGCGTCTGAGATGAGTGCAATTGTACGGTAGTTTGAGCATTCTTTGGCATTGCCTTTCTTTGGGATTGGAATGAAAACTGACCTCTTCCAGTCCTGTGGACACTGCTGAGTTTTCCAAATTAGTTGGCATATTAAGTGCAGCACTTTCCCAGCATCATCTTTCAGGATTTGAAATAGCTCAATTGGAATTCCATCACCTCCACTAGCTTTGTTTGTAGTGATGCTTTCTAAGGCCCACTTGACTTCACATTCTAGGATGTCTAGTTCTAGGTGAATGATCACATCATTGTGATTATCTTGCTCTTGAAGATCTTTTTTGTACTGTTCTGTGTATTCTTGCCACCTCTTCTTAATATCTTCTGCTTCTGTTAGGTCCATACCATTTCTGCCCTTTTTTGAGCCCATCTTTGTATGAAATGTTCCCTTGGTATCTCTAATTTTCTTGAAGAGATCTCTAGTCTTTAAACTGTTATGTAAGTGATGATATTTGGTGCTTAGCCCATGATTTCTTACATATGTTCAAATAATAGATGTAATTAACATTCTAAAACCACTGATTCTATATGAAAATTAAGAAAAAAAAAACGAAAGAACATTCACAAAACTGACTGATGCAAAATGAAAAATAGAAATCCCCTGATATCTGTCTAACTCAGAGATAGTAAGCTTAGAACACAAAATTTTACTTTCTTACCTTTTCAGTCACAAGAGCATAATAATGCAATCAATTCATTGAGTTCTGACTGTCCATCTAGGATATTTACTCTGTCGGTGGTCTTCATCACACACAATAGAATAAGTAGATTTAATTTTATGTTTGACAGCTTTCCTGGTGTATAGACACATGATGACTTCACTACATGCCAGCTTGGGAGAGCTAGATGACAAAGAGGGGAGTGAGGGCAGCAGCTATGTTGTAACATGGACACATCTTTTGTGATTATTCATTCAGGCACTAAAGCAATCCAAGGACTACCATGAAGGAGGTTGCAGAAATAATATCATTATCCTAATTTTAAACTAGAGAGTTTACACTAATCTTTCTTCGTAGCTGCTGCCTGAGGGACAGACTATTTAATTAGACAGGATATGATAAGACCAACTTCATCCTCTATAGTGAACTCTGGGCTAAGTCCTGTCTTCAGGCTCTTCCTTTGAGGAGATCCAGTGCAGTGTTTCCACAAGAGAAAACCTTATACTTGAGTTTGGTGACCTCACTTGTGTCTATCATCATTTTGTAAAATACAAAAACCGAGAAATAAAATTGTTTTCATGTCAGCATCCATAAGAAGACTTTATGACTAATTTATAACAGGTTGTATTATTGTCATAATTACCTACATTGCCATACTTCATTTAGGAAAGGATGGTGGTTAAAAAAAAAAAAAAAAAAAACCTTGGTTAAGACTTGGAAATGAAGGCCCCTGGCATTACTGTTAACAAGAGTCACCTCCCATTAAAGAGTGATTGTGCTTTTGCAATGCAAAGTCATTTTAAAAAGTTTGCTCATAAACTCTAAGAACCATCAGCCACTTCAAATGTATATAAAAGGTACATGTGTCTTGAAAAACTTAAAAGATGGGGTCATGATTCCTACCCTTTTCCAAAACTCTGAATTCTCCATGTGATTGTTCAGTGGGAAATATGTCAGAACAGAAAGATGGAGGATATGGGCTATCCCTTCAAAATATTTTTTATCCTAATTTTTCAATGCAGTGGCTATTGTTTCTATTTTGTTCCAAAGTAGCGTATTAATGACATTGGCCTAAAGTGATGTCTGAGCTGGAGTCTCTCTCTACTGACCCTTTCCCCTGGAGTTGGCTGGGAGAGCACCAGAGAGAGATCCCCCCATCCTGCCATTGCTCAGAGGCACTGGGGGGCTTGATCCAGAGCGTGAGGGTGAAGGACAAGAGAAATTTCCATTCTGAAGTGGTGGCCACAGGTGTTTCTACCTTAAAGAGTTCCTTTAAAATTTAAAAATCAATCAATAAAATCAAACTATTTCTCAATTATAGAACATGTTTAAACAAACCTCACTATATAGTGTTGAAATAATCTTTTCAAATTCTTTGGTTAAAAATAAAAATTATTGAAATTCAGAAACTCACATATCAAAGTACATTTGAGATTGGGTCTATGGTACAATCAGTAGTTCTTGATGAGAAGTTGTTTGTGGAGATTGTTTATGAAGATAAGCCAAGGTGTTAGAGCAATCTTGTCTTGTTTCAGGAAATCTCATCATCCACATTAACACCATCAGAAGACTGATGAACAAATGGATGAGATTCAGAGATTCAATGTAAGGAGACTCCAGGAGCCAAAGTCAGTCTATTCCAAAACTGAGAGGGAGCTCATCTGGATCTGGAGAGGGCCACACTTGGAACCCTTAATCCCTGAGCCAACTTCATATTATTGTCCAGAGTAGACTGTTTCTACAACTCCT
The DNA here is from genome assembly GCA_006410535.1 of Litocranius walleri. Taxonomy (NCBI): domain Eukaryota; kingdom Metazoa; phylum Chordata; class Mammalia; order Artiodactyla; family Bovidae; genus Litocranius; species Litocranius walleri. Next base: position 436,691 of record SJYG01000675.1, read on the forward strand.
TAGGTGAGTACACAGTTCACCACAGAGCAGCTCCTGGGACTCGTGTGAGGGAAAACAAACTAAATTTCCTATATTTGATTTATCAGTAAGATGAGGGTTTTTTAAAATAAAACAACATTCTTTACCAACTTATTGAAATGATTCTGTTCTGGTTTTGTTAACTTGTCTTGACATGCACTGTGGAATGGTTAAGGGGATTCATTTTACTTCTGTGATTGTATTTCTTTCTTAGTTATCCTCATGCATTTTAAGGACCACATTGGCTGCAGCAGGCCAGGCTTCTCTCTCTTCTTCAGATTACTTGATTCTATAAGTACTACTTAATCATCATTTACCCTAAAAGTGGAGCGTGTCTGTAAATACAGCAGAGATAATATTTTACATTATAGAAGTAGATGGCTTCTCAGGTGGCCTAGATGGTAAAAAATACGCTTGCAATGCAGAAGACCTGGGTTCTAATCTTGGGTTGGAAAAATTCCCTGGAGAAGGAAATGGCAACCCATTCCTGTTTTCTTGCCTTGAGAATTCTATGGACAGAGGAGTTTCTTGGGATATAGTCCATGGGGTCACAAAAGGTCAGACACAACTGAGTAACTAACACTGTCACTCTCACTTTCACAGAAGTAGATGATGCATACAAAGATTTGCAGAAAATATTGTTAAAATTAGGTACCAGTTGACCCTTCAAAAATACGCATTTTCTGACTGAAATTTTTAGTCATTTATCAATGTGAGAGTTGGACTATATAAGAAAGCTGAGCACAGAAGAATTGATGCTTTTGAACTGTGGTGTTGGAGAAGACTCTTGAGAGTCTCTTGGGCTGCGAGGAGATCCAACCAGTCCATCCTAAAGGAGATCAGCCCTGAATCCTAAAGGAGATCAGTTCATTGGAAGGACTGATGCTGAAGCTGAAGCTCCAGTACTTTGGCCACCTGATGCGAAGAGCTGACTCATTGGGAAAGACCCTAATGCTGCGAAAGATTGAGGGGAGGAAGAGAAGGGGGCGACAGAGGGAAGATTGTTGGATGGCATCACCAACTCGATGGACATGGGTTTGGGTGGACTCCAGAAGTTGGTGATAGACAGGGAGGCCTGGTGTGCTGCAGTCCATGGGATCGCAGAGTCGGACACAACTGAGCGACTGAACTGAACTGAAATGAGGGAATGTTTGAGCAAACAGAAAAATGACACTGCTAAACATTTAGAAATTTGAGACAGTTGAGGCACTTCTATACTTAAAAAATACAGACACGAGGCCTAACTTTTCACAAAGTAAAATTTAAAAAGCATAATTTTTTGTAACTATTATTACCATAACATGGAAAATTAATCTGATTACAAAGTGAAAGTGGTGCTTGAAAATAGTTTTAAAGGTTGGAAGATACAAACATCCTCTATCTTTTTTGACTTGCCTGAGTGAGGATAGGGAGAAAAGTTCAGCTAATTAGTATATTTATGTAAGTCAGTTCTGGTTAGAATAGTATCTAATTTGTCAATATTTGTGCCCTCCCTATTAACACTGAATGCATTCAGAAAGTGACTTGGAAAAAACAGAGATATGGATTCAGACTGAAATTTAAAAAATAAAATAACATCTAAGGAAAAGTGTCTGACAATTAGATGAAATAATGAAACTACAAGTAGGCAAGTATCTTGCATAAATCAATGACTGACATAGAACATTGTGATTGATTGTTTAGGGCAAACAGGACCCACCACACAGAGCTATCACTTAGATCCAACTCTAGAAGCTCATGCTATACAGGGGAAAACAAGACCTTAGCTAAACTGAGCTTCTTCATTAGGTAGTGGAGAAAGGGTCAAGAAGTAGGTAGTTTTGGTTTGATAGCTTTGAAGACTTCCTAAAGCTCTTGAGAGCTGTCTTTTTGTCTCAGTTTTCCATCTGCATCAAAGCAAAATCCATCCTCTCTGTTCCCAATAGAGTTGTACAATTGAGTCACATCCCCCCAGTCTAATTTTGCTTGCTCCTTTGTGTCTTTGCAGAAGAGGAATAAAGTCCTGATTTTCTTCCCTCAGGAAAATGGACTCAGAAATCCCAGAAGCCTTCCAAAAGGAGCTCACCTGCTTCATCTGCCTGAATTTCTTTCTAGACCCAGTCACCATAGACGTGTAGATCCTGTCTTTGTCTTTTCTGGGAACAAGTCGAAGTCCCTGCCAGTTGTCCAGTGCGCAGACAATGATCAGGACAGATGAACCTCGAAACCAATTTTCTTCTGAAAAATCTGGTGTCCATTGTCAGAAAAGCCAATCTCAGGCAATTCCTGAAGTGTGAGAAATACCTGTGTGGGACCCACAAGCAGACAAAGATGATCTTCTTTGAAGCCGACAAGAGCTTGCTCTATTTGGTCTGCTCTGAAGGTCAGGAGCGCAAGACTTACACAAGACACCATTTCACTGAAGAGGCTGCTGAGGAATCCTGGGTGAGTGATGCCTCTGAGACACTTTGAAAGTTAGTGGACAGTACACATAAGAAACTAAAATGTTGATGCTTAAATGTTCTCTTTACTGAGCACCACATACAGATCTAGTTAGCAATAATAAAGCTGTAAATAAAATAGAGCAGTATATCTTATTTGGGGAACTTGTATCCAATGATTAGCTGATGAAGCTAACGGAAATTATTTAGATGACACTTTATTATGCTAAAGGCACTATGGTGCACTCTCAGTTTCAGCCCTGTCCAACTCTTTGGGGATCCCATGGGCTGTAGACCATGGGGGTAGTCTCCTCTGTCCATGGAATTTTCCAGGTAAGAATACTGAAGCTGGTTGCCATTTTCTTCTCCAGGGGACATTCCCACCCAGGGATCGAACCTGGGTCTCCTGTATCTCCTGAACTGGCAGGTGGATTCTTTACCACTGAGCCACGTAAGAAGTCAGAGAATCAGAGGCACTTTAGGACCTTAATTTTAAGAGAGAATCTTCAGCTCTAGTGTCCTCAAGTGCAAAAAAAATTTTCCATGGGATTCAGTTCAGTTCAATTCAGTCGCTCAGTCGTGTCCAACTCTTTGTGATCCCCATGAACCATAGCATGCCAGGCCTCCCTGTCCACCACCAACTCCCAGAATTTACCCAAACTCACGTCCATTGATGCCATCTAACCATCTTATCCTCTGTTGTCCCCTTCTCCTCCTGCCTTCAATCTTTCCCAACATCAGGGTCTTTTCAAATGAGTCAGTTCTTTACATCAGGTGGTCAAAATGCTGGAGTTACAGCTTCAGCATCAGTCCTTTGGATATATGTTTCCTAATCCTGGACAAAGAAGGAAGATCCAGTACATTAGAATTAGCAGGTAACAAGCATCGCTAGACCAAATTCTGATACAAGGAGTCACATTATCTGAAAATTAATCATACCTAGACAGATGATTACCTAATGGCGTGTGGTTCTGCAGTGTAGAATTTCATATAAGAGATCATTAGTGAAGAAGAATAGGGAAACGTGATGACCTGTCATGGTCTTTAGTGTCTCTCTCAAGAACCTGTATCTAATGACACTCAGTACACTGCAAAACTTTGGGCTCTGAAACCTCAACGTATTTGCACTTTCTTATGCTAAATTTCATAATTCTTTTTCAGGAAAAGGTAGCCAAACAAGTGAGATCATTATGGGAATAGATCCAAGGAAATGAGAGAAATCTCAAGAAAAATGGCAAAGGGTTTGACCATTAGATGGTAAGTAGGAGAATGTATTCTTCATTGAAACAGGTTGAGGCAGTCGTGCTAGAAACTCACTCATTAATAATGTGAGCTGAAATCACCATGTACCATGAAATTAGAGAATGAATTGAACACCTTCAGAAAAAAAATATTCCGTCCCCATTTCAATCAACAGTTCCATGTCTCTTGGGCTCTTTAGAATCTGGTAGATCAGTAACTGTGACAAAGTATCCATTAGAAGTACGTGCTGCAAGTGCTAAGCTGGAGACACATGAAGTGATGTGAAAGGTTCCACATATATGATTCAAGATCTTGGGGAAATTTTCATAAGTTTAAGACCTATTCCAGTTCTGAAGTTCAAGTAGATGTTTAAACATCCATGAGTTATTTCAGGCACAGATTTTTGTCAGTCATACTTTCCTGAAGTGTGTTCGTTGCTCAGTCATGTCTGACTCTTTGCAACCCCATGGACTATGGGCTCCTCTATGGGTAGACCCCAGGGACTACCAGGCTCCTCTGTCCTTGGAATTCTTTAGGCAAGAGTACTGGAGTGGCTTGCCATTTCCTTCTCCAACACATTTCAGAAAGTACAAAGTTTTTCATTGGGAACCACAAAGTACTTCAATCTTATTAGAACAAAAGCCCAGATGATACAAATCAAACTTGAACAGCAATTTTAATAGTGTGCCTACCAAAGTGAAAAGTGATAGCTCACTGGCTAGAGAGTCATATTGATTCAACAATAAGAAAATGTGAGATGTTAAACAAAACCTCATGAGATAAAGAACAAGGAGAAAACCAAATGAGTGAGAGAGTCCATCAACACTGGGAGGGAATATGTCACAGATGAAGATGAATGACCTTCCAAACAATGTGAGAAGGAGCCCGTGAAGTTACAGGGGAGTGAAAAACCATTCGTATAGAAAAGGACACTAGAATTAAATGGCTTATGTGTCTGGATATCTGTTTGAGGACAGGCAATGAGATTATTAGGAGTATATTTCCTGAGAATATCAACACTGAGAGTAAAATGTAACATGGCTGCTAAGAGAAACAGGCTGTGAAGTCCAGGAGGCATTAGATGAAATACAAATTTACTTATTACAGTTGAAACGAGGATATTGCATATGATATAGGAATCATTCATAAATTTTAATTACTTACATGGGCTCTTTCAGATTTCACAGGAGGTAAAGGAAAGAAGTGATTCACAAAAAGATTTTTTCCAGAATTTCAGGAATTCATAAATTAGATGAATGTGATTTAAGGAAAAGGTGGGTTTGGGTTTTGATCTAGTTAAAAACAATATAAAATAAGTGAAGGAAAGAGGAATGAACTTGGTTTTCCAAAAGAGGAAGTTCAGGATTTAGTATGGATATAGCTTCATGGGAGAAAGCATGAATCAGAGCAAACTAATGCTGTTGAAATCCATCTCCCAACAGTTTTATGTATAACAATCTGACATGATTTGGAGAAATATCAGATGGCATGGCCATTTCTTCCAGATTATTATGTAGACAGTATCATAAGTGAAGGCCAAATCATATGTACGCAGCTCACAAGAAAGCAAGAGGAAATGACTGGAAAGAAGAGAGAGCTCAGAGTAATACAGAAGGAGCTCATGAAAATGTGTTCTAAATCAGACATGGAACTGCTCCAGGTGAGAATTGAGGACAAACTTGAAAATACATTACCTGAAGTTCACATCTTTGACTCCTATGACATGGTACACTCATCTCCTGCAACTAAGGTGGGAGTTTCTCCTAGTTAGATATATTATAAAGTATATAAAGCATAGGTATATTTGCAACTCATGTACATCATTATCAAGCAAGTTTTCAGTATTCTTTTCTAGACATTCCGCAGGGAATATTTCTTTTCTTTTCTTTCTTTTTTTTTTTTTAACTTTACAATATTGTATTGGTTTTGCCATACATCGATATGAATCCACCACGGGTGTACATGTGTTCCCCATCCCGAACCCCCCCCCTCCCTTTTCCCTCCATATACCATCCCTCTGGGTCATCTCAGTGCACCAGCCCCAAGCATCCTGTATCATGCATCGAACCTGGACTGGGATTCATTTCACATATGATAATATACATGTTTCAATGCCATTCTCCCTTATCATCCCACCATAGCCCTCTCCCATAGAGTCCAAAAAACTGTTCTATACATCTGTGTCTCTTGCTGTATCGCATACAGGGTTGTTGTTACCATCTTTCTAAGTTCCATATATATGCATTAGTATATTGTATTGGTGTTTTTCTTTCTGATTTACTTCACTCTGTATAATAGGCTCCAGTTTCATCCATTAGAACTGATTCAAATGTATTCTTTTTAATGGCTGATTAATACTACATTGTGAAAAATGTACCACAGCTTTCTTATCCATTCATCTGCTGATGGACATCTAGGTTGTTTCCATGTCCTGGCTATTATAAATAGTGCTGTGATGAACATTGAGGTACACGTGTCTCTTTCAATTTTGGCTTCCTCGGTGTGTATGTCCAGCAGTGGGATTGCTGGGTCATAAGGCAGTTCTATTTCCAGTTATTTAAGGAATCTCCACACTGTTCTCCATAGTGGCTGTACTAGTTTGCATTCCCACCAACAAGGTAAGAGGATTCCCTTTTCTCCACACCCTCTTCAGCATTTATTGCTTGTAGACTTTTGGATAGCAGCCATTCTGATTGGCGAGAAATGGTACCTCATTGTGGTTTTGATTTGCATTTCTCTGATAATGAGTGATGTTGAGCATCTTGTCATGTGTTTGTTAGCCATCTGTATGTCTTCTTTGGAGAAATGTCTGTTTAGTTCTTTGGTCCATTTTTGGATTGGGTTATTTATTTTTCTGGAATTGAGGTGCAGGAGTTGCTTGTATATTTTTGAGATTAGTTGTTTGTCAATTGCTTCATTTGCTATTATTTTCTCCCATTCTGAAGGCTGTCTTTTTACCTTACTTATAGTCTCCTTTGTTGTGCAGAAGCTTTTAATTTTAATTAGGTCCCATTTGTTTATTTTTGCCTTTATTTCCAGTATTCTGGGAGGTGGATCCTAGAGGATCCTGCTGTGGTTTGTGTCGGAGAGTGTTTTGCCTATGTTCTCCTCTACGAGTTTTATAGTTTCTGGTCTTAAATTTAGATTTTTAATCCATTTTGAGTTTATTCTTGTGTATAGTGTTAGAAAGTGTTCTAGTTTCATTCTTTTACAAGTGGTTGACCAGTTTTCCCAGCACAACTTGTTAAAGAGACTATCTTTACTCCATTGTATATTCTTGCCTCCTTTGTCAAAGATAAGGTGTCCATAGGTGTGTGGATTTATCTTTGGGCTTTCTATTTTGTTCCATCGATCTATATTTCTGTCTTTGTGCCAGTACCATACTGTCTTGATGACTGTGGCTTTGTAGTAGAGCCTGAAGTCAGGTAGGTTGATTCCTCCAGTTCCATTCTTCTTTCTCAAGATTGCTTTGGCTATTCGAGGTTTTTTGATAGTTCTTTGGTCCATTTTTGGATTGGGTTATTTATTTTTCTGGAATTGAGGTGCAGGAGTTGCTTGTATATTTTTGAGATTAGTTGTTTGTCAATTGCTTCATTTGCTATTATTTTCTCCCATTCTGAAGGCTGTCTTTTTACCTTACTTATAGTCTCCTTTGTTGTGCAGAAGCTTTTAATTTTAATTAGGTCCCATTTGTTTATTTTTGCCTTTATTTCCAGTATTCTGGGAGGTGGATCCTAGAGGATCCTGCTGTGGTTTGTGTCGGAGAGTGTTTTGCCTATGTTCTCCTCTACGAGTTTTATAGTTTCTGGTCTTAAATTTAGATTTTTAATCCATTTTGAGTTTATTCTTGTGTATAGTGTTAGAAAGTGTTCTAGTTTCATTCTTTTACAAGTGGTTGACCAGTTTTCCCAGCACAACTTGTTAAAGAGACTATCTTTACTCCATTGTATATTCTTGCCTCCTTTGTCAAAGATAAGGTGTCCATAGGTGTGTGGATTTATCTTTGGGCTTTCTATTTTGTTCCATCGATCTATATTTCTGTCTTTGTGCCAGTACCATACTGTCTTGATGACTGTGGCTTTGTAGTAGAGCCTGAAGTCAGGTAGGTTGATTCCTCCAGTTCCATTCTTCTTTCTCAAGATTGCTTTGGCTATTCGAGGTTTTTTGCATTTCCATACAAACTGTGAAATTATTTTTTCTAGCTCTGTGAAAAATACCGTTTGCAGCTTGATAGGGATTACATTGAATCTATAGATTGCTTTGGATAGTATACTCATTTTCACTGTATTGATTCTTCCAACCCATGAACATGGTATATTTCTCCATCTATTAGTGTCCTCTTTGATTTCTTACATCAGTGTTTTATAGTTTTCTGTATATAGGTCTTTACTTTCTTTAGGTAGATATATTCCTAAGTATTTTATTCTTTTCGTTGCAATGGTGAATAGAATTGTTTCCTTAATTTCTCTTTCTATTTTCTCATTATTAGTATATAGGAATGCAAGGGATTTCTGTGTGTTGAGTTTATATCCTGCAACTTAACTATATAAATTAATTAGGTCTAGTAATTTTCTGGTGGAGTCTTTAGGGTTTTCTATGTAGAGGATCATGTCATCTTCAAACAGTGAGAGTTTTACTTCTTCTTTTCCAATTTGGATTCCTTTTATTTCTTTTTCTACTCTGATTGCTATAGCCAAAACTTCCAAAACTATGTTGAATAGCAGTGGTCAGAGTGGGCACTCTTGTCTTGTTCCTGACTTTAGGGGAAATGCTTTCAATTTTTCACCACTGAGGATATGTTTGCTGTGGGTTTGTCATATATAGCTTTTATTATGTTGGGGTATGTTCCTTCTATTCCTGATTGCTGGAGGGTTTTTACCATAAATGAATGTTAAATTTTGTCAAAGGCTTTCTCTGCATCTATTGAGATAATCATATGGCTTTTATTTTTAAATTTGTTTATGTGGTGTATTATATTGATTGATTTGTGGATATTGAAGAATCATTGCATCCCTAGGATAAAGCCCACTTGATCATGATGTATGATGATTTTAATGTGTTGCTGGATTCTGGTTGCTAGAATTTTGTTAAGGATTTTTGCATCTATGTTTATCAGTGATATTGGCCTATAGTTTTCTTTTCTTGTGGCATCTTTGTCAGGTTTTGGTATTAGGGTGATGGTGACCTCATAGAATGAGTTTGGAAGTTTCCCTTCCTCTACAATTTTCTGGAAGAGTTTGAGTAGGACAGGTGTTAGCTCTTCTCTAAATTTTTGATAAAATTCAGCTGTGAAGCCGTCTGGACCTGGGCTTTTGTTTGCTAGAAGATTTCTGATTATGTTTAAATTTCCATGCTTGTGATGGATCTGTTAAGATTTTCTATTTTTTCCTGATCAGTTTTGGAAAGTTGTACTTTTCTAAGAATTTGTCCATTTCTTCCAAGTTGTCCATTTTATTGGCATATAATTGGTGATAGTAGTCTGTTATGATCCTTTGTATTTCTGTGTTGTCTGTTGTGATCTCTCCATTTTCATTTCTAATTTTATTGATTTGATTTTTCTCTGTTTATTGATGAGTCTGACTAATGGTTTGTCAATTTTATTTATCCTCTCAAAGAACCAGCTTTTTGCTTTGTTGATTGTTGCTATGGTCTCTTTTGTTTCTTTTGCATTTATTTCTGCCCTAATTTTTAAGATTTCTTTCCTTCCACTAACTCTCTGGTTCTCCATTTCTTCCTTTTGCTTTAGGTGTAGAGTTAGGTTATTTATTTGACTTTTTTCTTGTTTCTTGAGGTATGCCTGTATTGCTATGAACTTTCCCCTTAGCACTGCTTTTATAGTGTCCCACAGGTTTTGGGTTGTTGTGTTTTCATTTTCTTTCATTTCTATGCATATTTTGATTTCTTTTTTGATTTCATCTGTGATTTTTTGGTTATTCAGAGCGTGTTTTTCATCTTCCATATGTTGGAGTTTTTAATAGTTTTTCTCCTGTAATTGAGATCTAATCTTACTTGCATTGTTGTCAGAAAAGATGCTTGGAATGATTTCAATTTTTTGGATTTACCAAGGCTAGATTTATGGCCCAGGATGTGATCTATCCTGGAGAAGGTTCCATGTGTGCTTGAGAAAAGGGTGAAATTCATTGTTTTGGTGTGAAATGTCCTATGGATATCAGTTAAGTCTAACTGGTCTATTGTATCATTTAAAGTTTGTGTTTCCTTGCTAATTTTCTGTTTAGTTGATCTATTCATAGGTGTGAGTGGGGTATTAAAGTCTCCCACTATTACTGTGTTATTGTTAACTTCCTCTTTCATACGTGTTAACATTTGTATTACATACTGCAGTGATCCTATGTTGGGTGCATATATATTTATAATTGTTATATCTTCTTCTTGGATTGATACTTTGATCATTATGTAGTGGCCCTCTTTGTCTCACAGCCTTTGTTTCAAAGTCTATTTTATCTGATATGGGTATTGCTACTCCTGCTTTCTTTTGGTCTCTATTAGCATAGAACATCTTTTTCCAGCCCTTCACTTTCAGTCTGTGTGTCCCTTGTTTTGAGGTGGGCCTCTTGTAGACAACATATATTAGGGTCCTCTTTTTGTCTCCATTCAGCCAGTCTTTGTCTTCTGGCTGAGGTATTCAACCCATTTACATTTAAAGTATTATTGATAAGTATGATTCCGTTGCCATTTACTTTATTGTTTTGGGTTTGAGTTTATACACCTTTTCTGTGTTTCCTATTGAGAGAAGATCCTTTAGCATTTGTTGGAGAGCTGCTTTGGTGATGCTGAATTCTCTCAGCTTTTGCTTGTCTGTAAAGCTTTTGATTTTTCCTTCATGTTTGAATGGGATCCTTGCTGGGTACAGTAATCTGGGCTGTAGGTTATTTTCTTTCATCACTTTAAGTATGCTCTGGCATTCTCTCCTGGCCTGAAGAGTTTCTATTGAAAGATCAGCTGTTATCTTTATGGGAATCCCCTTGCGTGTTATTTGTTTCTTTTCCCTTGATGCTTTTAATATGTGTTCCTTGTGTTTGATCTTTGTCAACTTGATTAATATGTGTCTTGGGATATTTCACCTTGGGTTTATTCTGTTTCGTACTCTCTGGGTTTCTTGGACTTGGGTGATTATTTCTTTCCCCATTTTAGGTAAGTTTTCAACTATTATGTCCTCAAGTATTTTCTCATAGTCTTTCTTTTTGTCTTCTTCTTTTGAGACTCCTATGATTCAAATTTTGGAGTGTCTAACATTGTCCCAGAGGTCTCTGAGATTGTCCTCATTTCTAATTCGTTTTTTTTTCCTCTCTGATTCATTTATTTCTACCATTCTATCTTCTATTTCACTTATCCTAACCTCTTCCTCCTTTATATTATGGATGGTTCCCTGCAGAGTGTTTTGTATCTCACTTATTGCATTATTTCTTCTAAAGTGAAGTGAAGTGAAGTGAATTTGCTCAGTCATGTCTGACTCTTTGCAAGTCCACGGACTGTAGCTTATCAGGCTTTCAGTCCATGAGATTCTCCAGGCAAGAACACTGGAGTGCATTGCATTTCCTTCTCCAGGGAATCTTCCCAACCTGGGGATTGAACCTGGGTCTCCCGCGTTGGAGGCAGACACTTTAACCTCTGAGCCAGCATGGTCCTTGTTAAAGCTTTTTTGCATCTTCTCAGTCCTTGTTTCCAGGCTATTTATCTGTAACTCCATTTTGTTTTCAAGATTTTTGATCACTTTCTCTATCATTATTTGGAATTCTTTATCAGATACATTCCCTATCTCTTTCTCTTTTGTTTGGTTTGGTGGATATTAATCCTGTTGCTTTACCTGCGGGGTATTTCTCTGCCTCTTCATCTTTCTTATATTGCTGTGTTTGGGGTGGCCTTTCTGTATTCCGGCAGCTTGTGGAGTTCTCTTTCTTGTGGCGTTTCCTCACTGTGGGTGGTGTTGGACCGGCGGCTTGCCAAGGTTTCCTGGTTAGGGAAGCTTGTGTCAGTGTTCTGGTTGGTGGATCTGGATTTCAATGAAGTGGCCAGTAATGAGTTAGTTATGAGATGTCAATGGGTGTGGAGTGACTTTGGGCAGCTTGTATATTGAAGCTCAGGGCTATGTTCCTGTGTTGCTGGAGAATTTGCATGGTATGTCTTGCTCTGGACTTGTTGACCCTTGGGTGGTACTTGGTTTCAGTGTAGGTATGGAAGCATTTTATGAGCTCCTATTGATTAATATTCCCTGGAGTCAGGAGTTCTCTGGTGTTCTCAGGATTTGGACTTAAACCTCCTGCCACTGGTTCTCAATCTTATTCTTACAGTAGCCTCAAGACTTCTTCATCTGTCACTTACAAGACGGTTCCCTCTGTTTTAGCTTCTTCTGATCGCTGGTCTCTTCAGTGTCTAATTTCCACCCTGACACAAGGAGGGGGGTGGTGGACACTTTTTTAGGCTCAATTGTTCAGTGATGCTGTGGGGAGGGAGGGACGCTAGAAACAAATAACACTGGCATCTGTGAGGAGTGCTTGCAGCATCCTGGCCACACTGGGTTTGCCCTCGCTCATGGCGTGTGGGCTTTCCCTGTCTACACTGCTCAGGCTCTAGGTTGCTCTGTCGGGAGCTGTCTGAGGCCGGCCCTGGGCTGTATGCACTTCCCAGGTCTAAGCAGCTCAGGTTCAGGTACTCGGGTAGTCCTCAGAGGCGCAGACTCAGTTGGGCCTAAGTTTTGTGCCCTTCCCAGGTCCAGGCAGCTCAGGTGACCAGGTGTTTGGTGAGCACGGTCGCTGTGACTTATCACCTCCCCCATCCCTGCCACTCGGTTTTCTGGGTGTACAACCAACACACCTTCTCAGGCAAATGTCGACCATCCAGAATCCCGAGAAGTCTTCGTTAGCAACGAAGCCTGCTTGCAGTTTAGTAGATGATGCCTCTCTGTGGCCGCAATTGCCCCCTTCTGGCTCTGGCTGCTCTAGCCTTCCTGTCTCTGGCAGGGGATGGGCTGGTCCACAGCTGGCTAGCTCTGGTCTGTCCTTTGTTCTGTGAGCGTTCTGGTGGTGTCTTAGGTTAGGGCTTTTTGCCTTTTCGCGGGGTAGCTATCCCACAGTCTGCTTTGCTATCTCAAGTTAGTTCCTTCAGATTGTCCTCTGGGCATTCAGGCCTGGTCCTTACTCTAAGTAATGCCGCCCTCACCTCCCTGCCCAGCCCTTGCTTGCTACTAGGGGATTCTGGCATCTGTGCTGCTTCACTGCTGGAAGTTACCATTGGGCACATAATCTGTGGGGTTTAATTATTTATTTATTTTTTCTCCTGGTTATCTTGCCCTCTGAGGTTCCAAAGCTCGCCACAGACTTGCCAGTGAGTGTTTCCTCGTGTTCAGAAACTTTCTTTTTTAAGACTCCCTTCCTTGAATGGAGCTCAGTCCCTACTTCTTTTGCCTCTCTTTTTATCTTTTATATCTTTTCCTTCTTCCTTTCAGAGACAGTGGGCTGCATTTCTGGATGCCTGATGTCCTCTTCTGGCATTCAGAAGTTGTTTTGTGGAATTTACTCAGTGTTGAAATGTTCTTTTGATGAATTTGTGAGGGAGAAAGTGGTCTCCCCATCCTATTCCTCTGCCATCTTAGAACTGCCTCCCGTTTGAGAAATTCTTAAGCCTGTTACTATTGGATTAAAATATTCTTTTTAATTTTTTGTGGGGAAAAAATGTAAATCTATCTACTCAGAACTCTTTACTTACAAAAAATTTTAGATTTGGTCTCATCATGTGGACAGGAAAATCAACCCCATCATGTCAGGAGTTATCTGCACCCCAGGTGGGTCAGCAGTTGTTGCTTTCAGAGTTTTCCATGGTCCAGCCAACTCAGAACATCTCTGAACAGAAGAAGCATTGCATCCAAGATGCTTGACTATCAGGATCCTTGATGCTCCTCCCTGATTAGATTAGTGCAGTTCCCTTGGGTAAATCCAGTTAACACTAACTGGATTAAAACTCTTTCTTATCTCTCTATATATATTCCCCACTAGGGAAGCCCAAACTCAACAGGGTCAAAAGTAAACCTAGCTTGAAATGATTACTTATTAAACCAAAGAATGTTTGCCAAAATCAGACTTCATAACTTTTTTGAAATTAGCTTTCTCAACTTTTTCCCCAGCATCAGGGTCTTTTCCAGTGAGTCGGCTCTTCACATCAGGTAGACAAAGTATTGGAGCTTCAGCTTCAGCATCAGTCCTTCCAATGAATATTCAGAGTTGATTTCCTTTAGGATTGACTGGTTTGATCTCCTTGTGTCCAAGGGACTCTCAAGGGTCTTTTTCCAGGATCAGAGTTCAAAAGCGTCAATTCTTCCACAGCTTTTCTTTTTTTTTTAATTGAAGGATAATTGCTTTACAGTATTTTGCTGGTTTCTACCAAATATCAACATGAATCAGCTATAGTTTTACCCATGTCCCCACGTACTTAAACACCTCTCCCACCTTCCTCCCTATCCTGCCCCTCTAGGATGTGGGTGGGATGTATGGAAATAATAACATGGAAATATACATGACCATATGTAAAATATGTAGCCAATGGGAATTTGCTGTATGACACAGGGAATTCAAACCAGGGCTCAGTAACAAGCTCAATCTTCTTTATGGTTCAACTCTCACATCCACGTACATGACTACTGCAAAAAGCACAGCTTTGACTATTTGGACCTTTGTCAGCAAGGTGATGTCTCTGCTTTTCAATACACTATCTAGGTTTGTCACACCACTTCTTCCAAGAAACAAGTGTTTTCGCTTGTTTTTTTATTTTAAATTTCGTGGCTGCAGTCACCTTCCAAGGTGAATTTGGAGCCCAAGAAAATAAAATCAGTCACTGCTTCCACTTTCTCCTCTGTTATTTGCCATGAAATGATGGGACCAGATGCCATAATCTTAGTGTTTTTTATGCTGAATTTCAAGCCACCCTTTCCACTCTCCTTTTTCACTGTCATCAAAAGACAAATTACTTTTCACTTTCTGCAGTTAGAGTGGTATCATCCACATATCTGAGGATGAGATATATTGACATTTCTCCTGGCAATCTTGATCCTGGCTTGTGAGTCATCCAGCCCGACATTTTGCATGACATAATCTGCATATAAATTAAATAACCATGGATGACAATACACATCTTTGCCATGCTCCTTTCCCAAACTGGAATTAGTCTATTTTTCCATGTCCAGTTCTAACTTTCTTTCCTGACCCACATCCATGTTTCTCAAGAGACAGGTAAGGTAGTCTGGTACTCCAATCTCCTAAGAATTTTCCACGATTCACTGTGATCCACACATTCAAAGGTTTAGTGTAGTCAATGAAGAAAAAGTAGATGTTTTTCTGTAACTCCTTTGATTCCTCCATGATCAAAGGATTGTTGATCACAGAGGAATCAAAAGATTGCTAACGATTGGATCTCTGGTTCCTCTGCCTTTGTGAAATACAGCTGCACATCTGGAGCTGTTGTGGGTCATAGAATGGGTCAACTTCAGTTTTTTTGGCCTCAGTGGTTGGGACATAGACTTGGATTTATGGCATGCTGAATGGTTTGCCTTGAAAATGAATAATATCATTCTGTGTTTTTTAAGATTGCACCCATGTACTGCATTTCAGACTATTTTATGGATAAAGAGGTCTACTCCATTTCTTCTAAGGGATTCTTGCCCAGAGTAATAGATACAATTGTCATCTGGAATTAGAACTATAATATAGTTGATTAAATGGAGATATTAAATTCATGTTTGGAAGTTTATTACTGTCCGAACAACAACTTCATGGATTACAACTATAAACTCAAGATATGACTTTTTAGCAGAGACTGAGCAACTTCACTTTCACTTTTCACTTTCATGCATTGGAGAAGGAAATGGCAACCCACTCCAGTGTTCTTGCCTGGAGAATCCCAAGGATGGCGGAGCGCAATGGGCTGCCATCTGTGGGGTCGCACAGAGTCGGACACGACTGAAGCAACTTAGCAGCAGCAGCAGCAGTGTAGCAATTGAATTAAGCAGATTTCAAAGGTTTGACTTCAATCATTAGCAAATAAAAACGCTTTCAACTCTGCAAAAATCTAATCACGTTCACCTATACCTTTTCATAGAGCTGATAACCATATCACCTGGAGGAAATGGGTGTGGTCTTCAGAGAATATATAAAACATTCCCTGAAGATGCAATTGCATTTTTCTCCAGCATCCAGAGCTGTCTGGATTCGAGTTTGTTGCACTGAGGAGAATTTTTAAAGTTCTTGCCAGAAGGAGGTGAGCACCTAAGTGCTGACCTGAATTTAATAGCTACTTACCGAATAGGAATAGAATTTCATCAACTACATTTCAAGTGCACCCAAAGGTGAGTTCTTATCAAGGTACAATGAAATTCTGCTATGCTCACTAAAAAATGAAACTTTAATGGTAATTGCTGACAGAAATGAAATTGTTTTCTATCAGTACTATCTATATGTGAACACTGCATCAAGCATTTATTCCCTGTTGAATTTGTAGACAGTAACTTCTTTTACCCACACTATGTCAAGTAGCTTCCTTATAACATGTGGGTAAAAATAGAAAATTAGTAAATGTTGAGAAAATTGAAAGAGTTAATTCATATAAAAAGAGTTAATAAAATACCTATAAATATTTATAAAAAATAAACAAAACAACAGGCTTCTCCTGTTGTTGTTGAGTCGCTGAGTCATGTCCTACTCCTTAGGACACCATGGACTAGCCCACCAGGCTCCCCTGTCCATGGGATTTCCCAGGCAAGAATACTGCAGTGGATTGCCACCTCCTTCTCCAGTGGATCTTTGTGACCAAGGGATTGAACCTCCATCTCCTGCATAGGCAAGCTGATTTTTTTTTTTTTTTATCATAGAGCCACTTGAAAAGCCCATTAGGTTCTCCTATTATTTACATAGTATCATGACCATTGATGTCATTAGTATAAAAGTTATTTTCTTAAAGAATTCTTGGCCAGTTTCTAACCCATTCTACACATGGTTTCTTTATACTTTCTCCGTGTTCATAAGCTATCTCCTCAATTGATGCACATTTCAGTCAAAGGCTTTAGGTTCCATACTGTTGAAAATTGTGGTCAAATATCAGAATTCCATAAGTCTCTTATTAACAATTTTTACAAGAAATAGATCTGTATACTATGGATTTACTGCCAAGCTTTTTTTGGAAAGGCATCTTAAAGTTGATGTTATTCAATTTGTAAAAGTTTTTCTTTCTGTCTCTTCATGACCAGACCCGAATTTTCAGTCTTGGAAAGATGTAGCCTCTTCTGTTCAATTTCTCATAGACAGGTAAGAAAACATGAATCATATATTTAAAGCAAATATTTAGTCACAATGTATGATAAATGAAAGTATATATTCATGCTCAGTTTGTCTTATCCAAATACTTTCCATTTACCTACTTACCTGCATAGGTAGTGTCCCAGAAAACAAGTAGTTCTAGGTTTTAAAATTGACATCAAAATTTTAAATAACTTAGAACAATTTCAATGTATTGATATCTCTAATGTTAAGCTATTTAATCATCATTATTTCATGACCTTATGTTACTAGAGGTTCTCAAGTCTTAAAAGAGTTTTCTAGAGACTCAAGTGCTTATAAAACGCATAGTACTTCTAAAATGTTCAACATAATGTATATATTTCATATCATTCACACAGATGAACGTGTGTGAATGCATGTATTAATCAGAAAACCTCCTTGAAATGGTCACATTTGCTATCATTTCAGAATCCTCACTTTGCGGTGCATAAGTGAAAAGTGTTCAGTATAGACTAATCAGCCACTAAGGAGTCCAAAGGCATGAAGTGGAAAGAGAGGGAGGTCTCAGAAAACAAAGAACCTGATGCCGCTTCCATTAAACAAATGTTTGGAATTTCCAGAGTAGAGAGGAAATCCTTATGTATATTCAAACTAATTTATTTGCTTTTAGTAAACAACTGATTCTTTTTACTAATTATTGTTATAGTGGGAACATTCACCAGTTCAAAATATGACATGCTCTGGTGACCTGAACTGACTCCAGGTAAAACTATTTTCCTGAACTAGCAATGACAAGTTGTTTTTGTTGTTGTTGTTGTTTGTTTGTTTTTGCTTTGAAAGGAGTAGTTTTGTTATTTAAGTTATAAGTAAACACTAACCTATTTACATATTTAGCACATCAAAGTCAAAACCAACATTGATTACATTAAGTTTACATTATTCATAAACATTTTTATTTGTCTTTAGAAAAGCACATATGTCACTTCAAAGGCAGAAGGAATAGGGAACATTAGCACAGAGACAGAGTGCTACTGTGGGTTCCAAGCAGGAAGAGATAGAGAGAGAGAGAGACAGACTGAGGTTATATATGTTCTTTTCTACCAGTCAGCTGACCAAATTAATTCTGGAGTTACCCTACCATTTACACTAATGTTTACTTTAAACCAAAAACAGTTGCTAGTGACTCTCTTGTCTAATGTAATCTTTTTTATTATAGCACGAACCCAACCGATCTGTAGCCACCATTTCTAGGTTTCTATTGTGATTGTGCTTAGTCACTCAGTCATGCCCAACTCGACTGTAGCCCACCAGACTCCTAGGTCTATGGGATTTCCCAGAAAAGCATACTGGAGTGGATTGCCATTTCCTTCTCCAGGAGATCTTCCTGATCCAGTGCTCGAACCCATGTCTCCTATGTCTCCTGCACTCCTGGCAGATTCTCTACCCACTGAGCCATCAGGGAAGTCCAGGTGGTGATAGTGGTAGGGAACCCACCTGCAGATGCAGGATGTGTAAGAGACATGGATTCAATCCCTGGATAAGAAAGATCTGTAGAAAGACCGGACAGCCCACTCTGGTTTTCTTGGTTGGAGAACCCAATGGATAGAGGACCCCAGGGAGCTCCAGCCCATAGGTTCTCAGAGTTGACCATGACTGAGGGACTCAGCACACAGGTTTATACTAGGGGTAAGCAAATGTGGAAATGAGACAGAGTTCAAAACAGGACTGTGCAAAAGGCTTTATTTTCCCTGATCACAGCATAAGAATAGCTTTTTCTCTTACCCTCTCTTATTTGTCTCTAATTTTCAGAAACATGGATTCAGACACACTGCAGATCTTCCAGAGTGAGCTCACCTGCTCCATCTGCTTGAACTGCTTCCTGGACCCCGTCACCATAGACTGTGGGCACAGCTTTTGCCGTCCCTGTCTGAGCCTTTGCTGGGAAGAAGGCCAGACCCCAAGGAGCTGCCCTGAGTGCAAGGCAATAGCAGAGAGGCTCGATTTCCAAACCAATATTGTCCTCAAGAGGCTGGCTTCCCTTGCCAGACAGGCCAGAGCTGACCACGACCACAGCGCTGAGGAGCAGATCTGTGTGACACACCAGGAAGCCAAAGGACTCTTCTGTGAGGCTGACCAGACCCTGCTCTGTGGGCCCTGCTCTGAATGCCCTGAGCACACAGCCCACAGACACAGTCCAATACACAGGGCTGCTGAGGAGTCCCGGGTAGGTGATGCCTCTAGAGCAGTTTGAATCTAGAGGCTCTTAAGTCAGAGAGGAAGACCAGGATGCTATGATGGTGAATGGGTGGAGATAGTGGAGGTGGGATTTCTGAATGTGGATCCTCTCATATAATGTGTCCTTTCAGTGTTGTTGCCCAAATGTCCACACGTGTGGAAATGCAGCATCCCGGGGCAGGTGGCACCAGGGCCACAGGCTTCTGATGGGAGCTTGAGGCTTTCTTAATCAAACTATATAAATGTGTAAGTCTCAGTTTATTAGAGTATGGATTTTGTTATCTGTAACATTTCCTCTGTTTACTATACACTTTTGTCACTATCACATTCAAGTGTTAGATTCAGATTAATCAGGGAAAATCTGACCACAGCATTCTAACTCAAGGTTTCTGTGTAAGCAACAACTACCTTTGCTCATGAATAAGGGGATGAAATTTACGATGTCATCTTCCATGTCACTAAATCCCATGGCTATTTTGCAGGGAAAATTTCTGAAAAGAATGAGCTCTTTATGGAAAATGAGAGAAGAAATGCAACTCATTCTGAATCAGGAAGCTAAAAAGACTCGGTCATTTAAGGTAAGAATAAAAAGGTTAATATTTATTTGTACAGATATTGATATAATTCTAGCTGTTTGGTCCATTTAAGTCCCCAATGGTCTCTTCCCTGGAAATTGTGAGGTTTCAAATGACCTATCAGTGATCATAATTGAAACAGGCCAATACATGCTAGGTTCAAGGATGCTAGTACAAGGGAAAACCACAGCATGAATAGTGTTCCTAGGCCAAATTTTGAAGATTTTAATACAGCTCTCCAGAAATGAAGTATAAGACACATTTCAATAAGTGTGACTACTGAAGTAGAAGAGATGAATAGAGTAGTAGTATGTAGAGGCAAGATTCATGTCAGAGAGGAAATAATGGATAGAGTAAGAACCTTAGAGAATCCCCCCTAGAGAGAGAGCTTGGGACCCCTCAGATGGCTTGATCCAAGCAAAGAAAGATACTAGGAACTCAGAGAATGCATGGACAGGAAGGACCAGCAGATACAGGACCTTTGATGTGTGAGGCAAAAAGTTTGCCAAGAGCTTTACTGATGACATCAAAGAAATATTATTTGAGTTTTGTTTTGAATGTGAGCATAAGCAATGCTTTGAATCCACTATCCCCTCAGAAATATGTGACCCTAAGGAAGGTAATGATTAAGTTTGAATATCAGAGGAGGCATTCATTGCTCCAGGAGGAGGAGCAGCTGCATCTGGAGGCCCTGGAGAAAGAAGCCAAGGAGATTTGTCTACAACTCAAGGACAGTGTGTTCAGAATGGCTCAGTACAGAGAAGGACTGAGAGAAATGTACAGAGAGCTGACCGAGACGTGCCACAAGCCGGACACAGAGCTGCTCCAGGTGAGAGAGGGGGGCCATCCTCAGAGCAAAATCAGTCTTCTAGACGAGCTGCTGTGACACTGAAATGTTCCCTGCATACACTGTTACTTTCAGCTAAGAAGTTTTTTCCTTGACCCCCATTACTGTATTTGTCCAACCCCCTACTTTATGATATCCTGGTAACATTTAGAAGATTTTTTGCCCATTTCCTAGCTAAAATAAGACTTTTTTTTTTATGTGATCAGGGGTACTATCCAGATAAGTTTCCAAAGTCAGCAAAATTCTATGACCAGGAGAATGTTAACTTTCATGGAGTAAATCTAAATATGCGTTCCCCTAAACCCTTGTCACTCCCTGCTATCCCAAATTTTCTGGAGCTACTGAGCTTTTGCTTTTTGTCTCAGTAAGACTGTTAGAACTAGTCATCAATTTCCATGCACTCTATAATTCATTGTATATGGTTCCCTGTTTTGGTTTATTGCTTTCATAGATGGTGAGCTCTGTCTTAGGGAATAGCACTGGGCAATGAGTGACATTGGAATCCTGGATGCTGCCACATCATTATATACTCTTCATGGCTCCCTTCCTTCCTTAATGTGCCCTGAGGAAGCCCATCATATTTCAGTTTAAGCTCAGTTATGATACCTTCTGACTGTTCCTTAGAAGAGAATTAGCAAAACAGTATCTTATTGAATAAAAAATAGAGAAGAAGATGCAAAAAAACCAGAAGTCTCATGATTAACTTGATCTTTTTTTTCTCTTTGCAGGCCATGGGAAATGTATTGGAAATGTGAGTATACACTAATGAGTCTTTTGTTTCTGGAAAAGTTGTTCTCTTTTTGATGAAATGGGTACCAGTCATTCCTTAGTACCATGGAAGATTGTTTTCAGGTCCTCCCCAATATCTAAATTCCAGGATGCAAGATGCCTTAGTATTTGCAGTTAACTTACAAGAATGTTCCCTTACCCTTTGTCATCTCTAGACTACTTATAACAGCAAACATAAACAAGGTAAATTGAATATTATTCAAAAAGTTATTTTCAAATTTTACTTCCTGGAATTTTTTTCTCCAAATTGTTCATTCAAAACCAGGAGTAAGGATGGAGGAATAGATAGACTGGGAATTTGGGATTGAGATGTACACACTGTTATATTTAAAATTATATGTAAAATAGTAGGTCCAATAAGGACGTCTCATAAAATACATAAATATATAAATAAATAAGTACATAAGTAAGCAACCCAGAATTTACAAATTGAATCCACATGTGAATCCATAGTTGCAGAACCTTCATATGTGGATTATCAATATCATCTTTTTGGCCATTTTCTATTTTATTTCAAATAATTTCAAGGCCTTCGGATCCTTGATCTCAGAAGTTTCCTTTTCATTTGGCTGAAATCAAATATACCTGAAAACATTCTGACATGCTGGACTTGGTTTTACTCACTCACCCCATCCTCTCCAACCTCACCACAATAAAACTTTGGAAGGAATTTGCCAAAATATCACAGAGGAAACACCTACGCTAATGAGTTGGAGGGTTAAAAAGGCCTGTAAGAGGCAAATTCCCTAAGAATGAGAAAAGGAACTGTGCTTTTGTTCAGAGGAGTAGTAGTGACTCAGCCTGTTCCATCTTTGTAAGCTCCCTTGTAGGCAGGACCTCAGAGGGAGTGGCTTTCTGCTGTGCACTAAGTTAGACTTTCAGACCAAGGTAACCAGGTTGGAATTGGAATGCCTTGCTGGTCTGACAAGAGCAAACAGGTCTGGATCAACGATCTCTTCCTTGTAGACACTGAATGAATTCTTGATGACTACTTGCTGACTGCAATCTCAAAGGCTTAGCCTGAATTTTTTCTCTCTGTAAAATGCCCAGGATCTTTGCATTATCTGAGATGGAATAGAGGAAGGGAATAAGGTTCAATGAGTGGAAAACAGGACTAATATTTGAGAACAATGGGGAAGTTGAAATTTGATATAATTTATATTTAGTAAACAATATGGTAATGTTTTTATATTCCCAACCGTGTAGAATATATTGTATATGTAACTAACAAAATGTCCTGGGTTAAAAGCTACTTTTATACAATGGTCATGTGATTAGACTTTGGCCTTGAAATGTATTGGATGTCATTTGTTTCAGGGCCGACTTGGCACAGATGCAGAAGCCTCAGCAAGTGAATCCAGAGCTCACTTGCTGGCCTGTTGCTGGAATCCTAGACATGCTGAACAAATTCAGAGGTAAGGATCAGCCTTGTGGTGATCAAGACTATGCTTCATTAGAGCTTCCTAGGAAGGAACCTTCTTTTATTGTTATTTTATTTTTTCTGAAAAGATGGTAGTACTTAACTTTCCAAAGTAGTAAGTTTAGTGAAAATACAAAGCCAAATACATACATTAAGTTACTACTGACATAAGCAAAGCAATAGTAGAACAACCAGGACGCTCATGTTGTTATAAAGAGAATATTTAGCTTTGTGAGTAGCCCTCAACATTGTGTTCATTCTGGTTATTTCACTCTTGAAAGGTTAATTGAGGTATTTCCGGTTTTTAACATGTTCTGCATTTCATATGCATTTGTTATGTATTGTACAGAGAATATTTATTATTCCTAAAAGAAGGACTAATTGACAAAACAGATTAAAATTGGCTTATGCCAAACAACTGTAATGCTCTTAGATCAATCTCAGAACAACTGAAAGGCAAGGGATATGTGAACATGGTTAGCCAGAACATCCTTTCAGAAGCTTCAAAACTATTCATTTATGGATTTCTTTCAAATGTTTGGACCTTTGAGAATGCAATAGGTAGAGAATACACCCCAGTAAATTTTCACTTGACAGTAAAGTGCCATCTATCTATTAAATAATATTAAAGACAAAGAATACAAGAAAAGTTTTCTAAACAAAAGATAAAACATTTTAGGTGAGCCCTGAAATAAACTGTCAAGAGATAGACGTTAGAGACTTCACACAGTTTATGATGTATCTTGTTGTTGTTGTTTTTTCCTATTTCTATATGATTTGAAGCATTATATATGCTGTAGAGATAGTGATAACTATTGTTCTTCATCGTAGAGCCAGTCTGAACTCCCCTTGCTTTGTTCTGTGTTTCCTAGGAGGAGGAAAAATGAAAACAGGTAGGGGGTAGAGAGCCTCTGCCTCTCAGAGACACAGAAATCCCACTTGCTAACCCAGTTTTTCTCTTTCTACAGTGGATAATGTTCTGACTCAGATAACCATTCACCCTGTGAGCCTTGATGATGCAAGTGTGATGTCAGGAGATGACCCCCACGGCATGTCCAGACAGCTCGATGGTGGGGAGAGCTTTGTGGCCTGGGGAGCTCAGGCTTTCACCTCCGGGAGGCACTACTGGGAGCTGGATGTGACATACTTCTCCAACTGGATTCTGGGGGTCAGTAAAGATGTCTTGATAAGTGATGCTATTATCCATATTAATTATGAAGAAGCATTTCTTCTATTTTCTGAAAAGGTGAATGACCAGTATAGTCTCTTCACCAACTCCCCACCCTTAATTCAGTTTATAAAAAGGCCTCTGGGTAAGATTGGAGTGTTTCTGGATTATGACAATGGAGCTGTGAGCTTCTATGATGTTTCCAGAGGATCCCTCATATACACTTTCCTTCCTTCCTCCATCTCCTCCCCTCTGAAGCCTTTCCTTTGCCTTAGGTGTCCATGAATTATCTAGTTCCCTGACCATATTTTTGAAATTCTTCCCTGAGGAAGTTGCTATCTTAAACTTCATGCAAAGTCACAGAATGATACCTGACTTTGTCCCAGCACACTGCAATTTAATGAAACATAATGATTGTATGTTTATAAAATGGCTTAATCATGTTGAATGCATAAATTTGTTAATAAAGTTTAACACAAAAATTTATTATGGAGTATCTCATAGAATATAATCGATTGCTTTCCTTTCGTAAATGATGGTTTTATTAAAATAAAAGTTACATTTCATAAAGATTAGCCTATTTAAAGTATATAACCCAGTTACTTTTTTAATATAAAAAAAAATTTATGGAACCAGAGCTATGCAATTCCAGGACATATCCATCACCCCAGAGAGAAATCAATGCCCATCAACATTTATTCCCCATTGCCCCTCCCCCTTCTGATGTCACCCTCAATCTAGTTTTATTCCTCATGGATTTTTTTTTAGCGTGTATATATATATATATATATAATTGAAGTATAGTTGACTTGCAGTCTTTCAGGTACATAACAACATGATTCAGTTATACATATATACAAATATTATTTTTCAGACTATTTTCCATTATAGATTATTATAAGACATTGACCACAATGTCTCTGTGCTATACACTAAATAAATGGAATAAAAATAAATGGAATCAAAATGTCATAAATTTTTTAGTTAAGCAAAAATTTATGTTTTCTAAAATATATATACTATGCATATTATATATATATGAGTCCAAAAGCTTTTTGACTGTACTTGATAAAGTCTTCAGAAAGAACATCAAAAAAGAAAAAAAAAGGAAGAAGAGATGGAGAAATTGGGTAATGAAAACCAAATGAAATGAGAGCACTGAACATGAAATATAAAAAGTGAAACAAACTAGATAAAAGTAAAATATCATCGTACAGTCTAGCTTTGCCCACCAGGCTCCTTTACCATGGGATTTTTCAGGCAAGAATATAGCAGTGGATTGACATTTCCTCCTCCAGAGAATCTTCCCAACCCAGGGATAAAACCCACATCCCATATGTCTACTGCTTACCAGGAGGATCCTTTACCACTGAGTCACCTGGGAAGCCTATTGAAATGTACCTCAAGTTAATCAAATCAATCTAGAATAACTTTGAGAAACACCATCTTGGGTATTTGCAGTTCATGTTGGCATATCACAGGACATGTTAGATTAAAAAAAAATCTGAGAAACTTTGTACAACTCATTATTTACCAAAAATGTGTGTCCATGGAACCCTCTTTCCTAAAATTGTTTATCAAAAGCTCAGGGCTCCAGTGGATTGAAGGACATACTGTGAACAAAGTCTATTTAAAATGCACATTAAATGAGGAAGGGGGAGATCCTAAGTCAAAACATTGGCTTAACTTTTGAATGTTTTCTGTCTTGCAAGATATAATCAAATCACACCTTTAACATCGCATCAACTTCTTTTGTTCTATTAAGAAGAGTGAAGCACACAGCTATAGCTTTCTTATTCTCAAAAGACTGGATTCCCAGCAAAGGGGAAATCTGTGCTATACTCGGTGTTACTCAAAGGAAATATGACCTATTAAATTCCTGGTAGGGCTTGATCTTTTTAATTTAATGCTTTTATTATATCTTCTCTTTTGACTAGCTGGTAAAGAATCTGCCTGCAATGCGATAGACACGGGTTTATCCCTGGGTTGGGAAGATCCCCTTGAGATGGGAATGGCTACCCACTCCAGTATTGTGGCCTGGAGAATTCCATGAACTGTATAGTCCATGGGGTCACAAAGAGTCAGACACAACTGAGTGACTTTCACTTTTATTATGGATGATATCTACTGGCAGAGTATAGGTGAACATTCAACCTTGCCTTGCCTTATAAACTAAACAAGAGTGTTAGAACTAGAATGGCTTGCTTCTCTATGTAAAATGATTACAAAGAGAAAGGGCTTCCCTGGTGGCTCAGCTGGTAAAGAATCACCTGCAATGCAGGAGACTGCCTGCAGCACAGTAGACCCGGGCTTGATCCCTGGATCAGGAAGATCCCCTGGAGAAGTAAATGGCAGTCCACTCCAGTATTCTTACCTGGGAAATGCCATGGACAGAGGAGACTGACAGGCTACTGTCCATGGGCTCCCAAGACTCAGACATGACTTACCAACTAAATCAACACCAAAATAATTATATGCAATTTGGGGGGTCAAGCACAGGGATATGGTAAGTGGAAGAGCATACATGCACATATTTTCACCCGCCTAGCCAGTCTATGTCTTTCTGTTTGTGCATTTAGTCCATTTATATTTAAGATAATTAATGGTATGTATGATCTTATCATTTTCTTCATTGTTTTTGGTTTATTTTCTGTAGGCTTCTTCCTTCTCTTGTGTTTCCTGCCTAGAGAAGTCCTTTTTGAATTTGTTGTAAAGCTGGTTTGGTGGTGCTGAATTTTCTTAACTTCTGCTCATCTGGGAAGCTTTTGATTTCTCTATCAAATATGAATGGGTCTTACTGGATAGAGTGTTCTTGGTTGTAGGTTCTTCCCTTTCATCACTTTAGATATGTGGTGCCACTCCCTTCTGGCTTGTACAGTTTCTGTTGAGAGATCAGCTGATAATCTGATGGGAGTTCCCTTGTATGTTATTTGTCATTTTCCCCTTGTTGCTTTTGATATTTTATCTTTGCCTTTAATTTTTGTTGGCTCAAGCATTGTGCATCTTATTGCATTCCTCCTTGGATTTATCCTGCCTGGGACTCTCTGTGCTTCCTGGACTTGGTTGACTATTTCCTTTCCCAGGTTAGGGAAGTTTTCAAATATTATCTCTTTAAGTATTTTCTCAGGTCCTTTCTCTCATTATTCTCCTTCTGGGACCCCTATAATGTGAATGTTGGTGTGTTTAATGTTGTCCCAGAGGGGACAACATTTTTTTTTTCATTCTTGTTTTCTAAGTTCTGCCTGTGGCAGGGATTTCCACCATTCTGTCCACCAGGTCACGTATCCATTCTTTTGCTTCAGTTATTCTGCTATTGATTTCCTTCTAGTATATTATTCATCTCTGTTGGCTTGTTCTTTAGTTCTTGTAGGTCTTTGATTAACATTTCTTACATCTTCTCCATTGTTTTCCTGAGATGCTGAATCATCTTCACTATCTGAATTCTTTTTCTGAAAGGTTGTCTATCTCCTCTTCATTTAGTTATTTTTCTTGTCTTTTATTTGTCCCTTCATCTGGAACATAACCTTCTTCTTTTTTCATCATAATGAACTTTCTGTAATGTTCTTCTAGCCTCTGTGGGATTATGGATTCTTCTCTTACTCTCTGATGGAAAAGCTAAGAGACTTGGAGAAGCTAAGAGGCTTGGGTAAGCTTGTGATAAAGGACTGGAGGTGGGAAAAACTGGGTGTTGCTTTGGTGGGCAGGGCCTTGCTCAGTAAAGCTTTGATCCAGTTATACACTGATGGGTGGAGTTGCTCTCACTCCCTATTAGTTGTTTGGTCTAAGGTGACCCAGCCCTGATGTCTAGAGGCTCTGCTGTTCCTGTTCAATCTGACCCTTTGGGACCAGAAAAAAGAGGGTGTTTGCTATGACTAGTGCATTTTCTTGGCAAAACTCTATTAGCCTTTGCCATGCTTCATTCCATATTCCCAGGCCAAATTTGCCTGTTACTCCAGGTGTTTCTTGACTTCCTACTTTTGCATTCCAGTCCCCTAGAATGAAAAGGATATCTTTTTTGGGTGTTAGTTCTAAAGGGTCTTATAGGTCTTCATAGAACCATTCAACTTCAGCTTCTTCAGCATTACTGGTTGGGACATAGCCTTGGATAACTGTGATATTGAATGGTTTGCCTTGGAAACAGAGATCATTCTGTCATTTTTGAGACTGCATCCAAGTACTGCATTTCAGACTCTTGTTGACTATGATGGCTACTCCGTTTCTTCTGAGGGATTCCTGCCCGCAGTAGTAGATATAATGGTCATCTGAGTTAAATTCACCCATTCCAGTCCATTTTAGTTCGCTGATTCCTAGAATGTCGACATTCACTCTTGCCATCTCTTTTTGACCACTTCCAATTTGCCTTGATTCATGGACCTGACATTCCAGATTCCTATGCAATATTGCTCTTTACAGCATTGGATCTTGCTTCTTTCACCAGTCACATCCACAACTGGGTATTGTTTTTGCTTTGGTTCCATCCCTTCATTCTTTTTGGAGTTATTTCTCCACTGATCCCCTGTAGCATATTGAGCACCTACTGACCTGGGGAGTTCCTCTTTCAGTATCCTATCATTTTGCCTTTTCATACTGTTCATGGGGTTCACAAGGCAAGAATACTGAAGTGGTTTGCCATCCCTTTTCCAGTGGACCACATTCTGTCAGACCTCTCCACCATGACCCGCCCATCTTGGGTGGCCCCATGGGCATGGCTTAGTTTCATTGAGTTAGACAAGGCTGTGGAACTAGTGTGATCAGATTGACTAGTTTTCTGTGAGTATGGTTTCAGTGTGTCTGCCCTCTGATGCCTTCTTGCAACACCTACCATCTTACTTGGGTTTCTCTTACCTTGGACGAGGGGTATCTCCTCACTGCCACCCCTCTTGACCTTTAACATTGAGTAGCTCCTCTAGGCGCTCCTGTGCCCACACAGCCACTGCTCCTTGGATGTGAGGTTGCTCCTCTCAGCCGCCGCCCCTAGCATTGGATGTGGGGTAGCTCCTCTCGGCCGCCACCCCTGACCTCGGCTGTAGGGTACCTCTTCTTGGCTGCTCCTGTGCTGTCGCAGCCTGGTACTCTTGACCACTGCCCCTGACCTCAGACGTGGGGTAGCTCCTCTTGGCCGCAACCCCTTGGGCATGGGGTCCTCCTGGTTTCTGCCCATGACCTCGGATGTGGGGTAGCTCCTCTCTGCCGCACTCACATGCTGTCACAGCTGCCCACGCTTGCAACAAAGACATACAGAAGGCCAATAAACACAGGAAAAGCTGTTCAGCATAACTATTGCTGCTAAGTCACTTCAGTCGTGTCTGACTCTGTGCGACCCCATAGACGGCAGCCCACCAGGCTCCCCCGTTCCTGGGATTCTCCAGGCAAGAACACTGGAGTGGGGTGCCATTTCCTTCTCCAATGCATGAAAGTGAAAAGTGAAAGTGAAGTCGCTCAGTTATGTCCGACTCCTAGCAACCCCATGGACTGCAGCCTACCAGGCTCCTCTATCCATGGGATTTTTCCAGGCAAGAACTATTAGAGAAATGCAAATCAAAACTACAATGAAGTATCATGTCACACCCCTCAGAATGACCATCATGAAAATTCTACAAACAATAAATACCAGAGAGAATGTGAAGAAAACGAATCCTCTTGCACTGTTGGTGCAAATGTAAATTGGTACAGTCTCTATGGAGAATAGTATGGAGATTCCTTAAAAAACTAGGAATCAAACTACCATATCACCCAGCAATCCCACTATTGGGAGTACACCATGAGAAAACCATAATTCAAAAACACAAATGTATCCCCAGTGTTCACTGAAGCACTTTTTATAACATGGAAACAACCTAGATGTCCACTCACTGATGAAAGGATAAAGAAGTTTTGTGGTACTTGTATACAACGGAATATTACTCAACAGTAAAGAGAACTGAATTTGAGTCAGTTGTAGTGAGGCAGATGAACCTAGAGCCTGTGATACAGAGTCAGTTAGAAAGCAAAAAACAGATGTCATATATTGACACTTATATATGAGATCTAGATAAATGTTAGGAATGAAGCAGTTGCAGGGCAGAAATGGAGACACAGACACAAGGAACCGACTTGTGGATATATCTGGGGATGCAGAAGGTAGGATGAGTTGACACAGTACATTACCTAGTATCTAGTTAAAAAAAAAATCTAGCTAGCAGGAAGTTGCTGTTTAACTCAGAGAGAAGGTGCTCTGTGATGACCTAGAAGGGGTGGGACAGGGGGGTTCAAGACAGAAGAGATATATGTATATTTATGACTGGTTCACTTTGTTGCAATTATCCTCCAATTAAAAATAAAATTTCAAAAAAACATGAGAAGCTGTGTTTTTTAAAACACATACACACACACACAATACAAACTGCTTGTTTTGGAGCTGTACTGGATCTTCCTTGCATTTTGCAGACTTTCTCTAGTTGCCGCGAGCAGTGCTCAGTAGTGGTGGCGCACAGGTCTTGTTCCTCCATGGCAAAGGCTCTTCCCAGACCAGGGATCGAACCTGCATCCCCTGCACTGGCAAACAGATTCTTACCCACAGTGCCATCAGGGAAGTCCCTGGACTGCATCCCTTATCCTAAACCTCTCGATTGAATGACACATTTTTGGTTAAATTCCATTTAGGATAAGCTCTATAAAATTGGATGAAATGCAGTCTAGCAAGGCAAGGGGGATGGTAAAGAGGACAGATGATGCACTGAAAAGCAAACATAAATTTCACATTAGATTTTGATACAGGTTTCATTTTATTTTTAAGGGTCATTTAACTTCTAGAATTGACATACAACAGATGAGGTGTGATTATTCCATTTAGGTCATAGAAGGAAAGGAACATTCCTTCCCTTTCCCAGCAGAAACAACATCAAAAGCACATCACCCAAAGCTTTGAGAAATAATTCACCTAATGAGTCTTGTGTGTGATGAAGTTGGAGCTCTTATTGTGGTGAAAATGGATCAATTTAGGGAGTACTAGTCTGATCTGGTGGAGAAGGCAATGGCAACCCACTCCAGTACTCTTGCCTGGAAAATCCCATGGACAGAGGAACCTGGTAGGCTGCAGTCCATGGGGTTGTTATGAGTTAGACACGACTTCACTTTCACTTTTCACTTTCATGCATTGGAGAAGGAAGTGGCAACCCACTCCAGTGTTCTTGCCTGGAGAATCTCAGGGACAGGGGAGCCTGGTGGGTTGCCATCTATGGGGCTGCACAGAGTCAGACACGACTGAAGTGATGCAGCAGCAGCAGTCTGATCCAGTCTAATATTCCAAGAAATTGAGTGTCTTCAAAGGAATCTATACCAAAGCCCAAAAGAAATTTCAGGAAAATATGAAGGAAATGAAGTTTTCCTCCAGAAAACTTTTTTTTTTTTTTATGAAGATTAAATTCCATGAAGAATCTATAAAACCTCCAAGGGCAGATCTCATTGTTCCACCAGGACTTGTGGTCAGTCCAAGAGTTGCAAGATGTGCCCCTAAAGGATGGTGTGGTGCAGACTGGCAGATCCTGGCAAGGCCTCTGAAGAGTCAGAAGGAGGTTTACCGGAAATGAGCTGAGCAGGTACAGAAACAGTACAAGGTAGACCCAGATCACTGACTCAAGTCTGTTTCCTGAAGAATATGCTGCTGATGGGGACTGGGATCTGCTTGTTTGATCTTAGGGTTCAGGGATTCCCTCATGTTCATGTTATTAAGCTTAGTACAGGTAGTCTCTCTGTATGCACCATATATTTTTGACAACTGATGAATGCACATTGATACACCATTGTCACCAAAGTCCATAGCTTTTATTATTGGTATATGAAAATATTTTTAGAACATATAAGTCTATGAAGTAGGTAGATAAACAGATAGATAATGTAGGTACTTAATTTTTTTTATTTTATGAAAGCCAATATTTATTAAAGCTGATTTTGAGTTTCCATTGAAAAAACACAAATAGTGCACAAGGCATTGGGCATTCAAAAAATGACTAATACATGTATTCCCCATGGAATCTTGGGTATGCAGTTATACACACAAGTAAGCTCTGTAAATATGTGCTTTCAGTCTCTTAAAGTTTCTGGTAATTTATCAGTTTTACATGCCTTCTAGATGTTTGTGTGTTTGTTAGTTGCTCAGTTGTGTTCAACTCTTTGCAACTTCATGGACTGTGACCCACCAAACTCCTCTGTCCATGGAATTCTCCAGGCAAGAATATTGGAGTGGGTTGCCGTTTATCTCTCCAGGGGATCTTCCCAACTCAGGGACTGAACCACATTGCAGGCGGATTCTTTTTCATCTGAGCCACCAGGGGGAGCCCTCTCTAGATTGTTAACATGGTGAATTTCTTTGGAAAAACCTTTAGCAGTTTTTGTCACTTGTTTCCCTCAATTTTAAATCTGCAAAATTAGCCCTAAGATATGATTCTTTTTACCTGGAAATCAAGAGATTTTCTCATAAGTCATTTTTGCAATGAAGTGTTGTGCTGTGTTTAGTCAGTCAGTCATGTCTGACTCTTTGCAACCCCATGGATTGTACTCCGCCAGGCTCCTCTGTCCATGGGGATTCTTCTGGCAAGAATATTGGAATGGATAGCCTACTGCTCCAGGAGGTCTTTCCAGTCCAAGAACTGAACCAGGGTCTCCTGCATTGCAGGCAGGTTCTTTGCCAACTGAGCTACCAGTGAAGCCCCAGTGACATCCAGGTGATTGCTTATAACCCAGGATAGTGAGATCCAGTCAAGTGGGGGCTCTTCTTGTGAATCTGAAGCACACATTATCTGATAAATTCAGCTCCTAATGTTTTTGAAGCCATGTCTTATTGCACGTGTTACAAAAATACAAGTTATAGTTCTTGATTTTAAAATATTTCATTCTATCTTTGAAGACTGAACAGTAAGTGTAATCAGTAATAGAAAGCACCATTTGGTCAAAAAATTCTGGAATTGGGCAAATAGAAATTAAAACTGTGAATTTGCTATTAAAGTAAGATGATACTTGTTAAAATATTTAATTCTTTGTTTAGCTGTGTCCTCCTCTATTCTTTCATTAAGTGAAAATAAAATCACAGTGAAATATGATAGTATGGAAGGTTAAATTTAATGCCCATACAATGCCTGGCTCACAGTAGATTCATAGAACATGTTAGGTTAAGCTCACTGGGGCTGCTATAACAAAGATACCATAAACTTTAAAAAACAACAGAAACTGACAGTTCTG
The DNA here is from genome assembly GCA_006410535.1 of Litocranius walleri. NCBI lineage: Eukaryota > Metazoa > Chordata > Mammalia > Artiodactyla > Bovidae > Litocranius > Litocranius walleri. The sequence goes on from SJYG01000675.1 coordinate 469,901, forward strand.
GAGGCTGGAAGTGTCAGATCAGGGTACCACAACGGCTGACTGATGTCTCTGTTTTGGAGGCAGACTTCTTATATCCTCACTTGGTGGGAGAGACTTGGGATCCCTCCAGAGCCTCTTTTATAATGCACTAATCCTATCCATCAGAACTCCACCCTCATGACTTAAGCAACTTTCAAAGACCTCCCCTCCTTTAGGCACTTCAGGCATTAGGGTTCAATATATGAGTTTGGAGGTTACCTAGATATTACCTAGATTGTAGCACTTAGCTTCCTGTATTGCCTTATTTCATCCATCTACCATACTTCTCATTTACTGAATTCCAACAAGAAACCATTAACACATACCTGATAGCAAAACAAATTATGTTAAAAAGTTAAATACATTTACTGAAATTTTTGTACAATATATATGTCATGATGACCTACAATCTTACTAGAATGTGATTTTTACTCTGGCTCAAAGCATCTTTCTAGAAATTTTTATAACAGTGTTGGTGCAATATAGACATATTTACACAAAATAATAATAGTGGATGTGATGAAAGTGAAAGAGGAGAGTGAAAATTTGGCTTAAAGGTCAACATTCTAAACACTAAGACCATGGCATCTCGTCCCATCACTTCATGGGAAATAGATGGGGAAACAGTGGAAACAGTGTCAGACTTTATTTGGGGGGGGGGTCCAAAATCACTGCAGATGGTGATTGCAGCCATGAAATTAAAAGACGCTATCTCCTTGGAAGGAAAGTTATGACCAACCTAGATAGCATATTCCAAAGCAGAGACATTACTTTTCCAACAAAGGTCTGTCTAGTCAAGGCTATAGTTTTTCCTGTGGTCATGTATGGATGTGAGAGTTGGACTGTGAAGAAAGCTGAGTGCCAAAGAATTGATGCTTTTGAACTGTGGTGTTGGAGAAGACTCTTGAGAGTCCCTTGGACTGCAAGGAGATCCAACCAGTCCATTCTAAAGGAGATCAGTCCTGGCTGTTCACTGGAAGGACTGATGCTCAAGCTGAAACTCCAATACTTTGGCCACCTCATGAGGAGAGTTGACTCATTGGAAAAGACTCTAATGATGGGAGGGATTGAGGGCAGGAGGAGAAGGGGATGACAGAAGATGAGATGGCTGGATGGCATCACCAACTCGATGGACATGAGTTTGAGTAAACTCCAGGAGTTGGTGATGGACAAGGAGGCCTGAAGTGCTGCGATTCATGGGATCGCAGAGTCAGACATAACTGAGTGTGAACTGAACTAATCATAATAGCATGATGCCTTGGAGAACTCCTTCTATAATTCCTTTGTCTTCTTTCTGTCTTATATACAATGTACAGAAACTACTGACAGAACAGTGATCCAGAATAGAGTCACTGTTTCCTTCTACAGTGCACTTCCCAAAACTACACTTGAGAATCCTGGCAATACACACGTAGTGCTGTGTATCATAGGAATATTTCGAAATCTCAAAATAAAACAGAAGAAAAACTAGAATCCAAAATAAAAATTCCTGAATACTTTCTACAATAAAACTGACTGAAAGTCCCAAAATAAGTGGAGATAAATCAAGGATATCTAAGATCCATGGGGCAACAATTTCTGTAGAGAAGGAAGCAAAAGGAAGAAATAGAGTAACTGGTCAATTTTAGAACCCCAAAACTTAGCTACAGAAATACATTGAAATTTTGGCAGATTTCTTTAGAATGACTGCTTAACCCAAGTAGGGTGAGTGGAGGCTGAAATATGTAAGGAGTCCACAGTAACAGGTGAAGTGGCTGGTACTATCCAGTTCCTAGAAGTCTCCAACATAACCAACTAAACTCTTTTCCAGGCTCAAGCTCAATACTGAGGAAAAAAGTACTGGGAATAAAATATGTAGGGAGCAAGACTGAGGTGGTGGAAGCAGAGAAAGTCTCAGGAAAAGAAGTGGGAAAAGGAAGCAGGAGACAGCAAAAAGTGAAGAGTTTACATGACTGAAGAAAGTTTACATGCAGTGAAGAAAGCTCTCTTGACCCTTGTTCACCTGATAAAAGTCCAGGGAAACTAACAGCATGTGTGCTTAGTCACTCAGTCGTGCCTGAATCTTTGTGACCCCATGGACTGTAGCCCACCAGGCTCTTCTGTCCACGGGATTCTCCAGGCAAGAATACTGGAGTGGGTTGACATGCCCTCCTCCAGGGGATCTTCCCAACCATATACTATCAAAAGAGCAAGTTTTCCACTTCATATTTAGGAAGTGTCCAGAGGAAAGAAAGTACCTTTCCAAATATAATAGGACTTGGTTCTTACTGTCCATGAAGTGGCTCTAGAGTCCCTAGCAGAGTCCTCGGGCTGGACCTCCCTGAGGACTGTGCCTTGCCCTCTCATCTCAGGAGAATGTGGCTCTGAGAGGCCCTCTCTGCTCCTCGGCCCCAGAAACCTGCAGCCCCACAGCCCTGTCTCCCCAGATCCTTCTCCACCATGTGCAGGGCTACCTCCAGCTGTTCCAGAAGGTCAGTTCTGCAGCATTTCATATTCCTCTCTTTCACACACTGTCTCTAGTCCCTGAGGTCACTCCCTCTAAGGAACCATCTATAAGTCATTTTGTCCTGGCTTGGCAACAGCAAACTATTCTAAGTATCATTACAGAAAAAAACAAATGTATATATAAATATACATATGTATATATATATATATATACACATATGTAAAACCTCCTCTGAGGGCCCAGGCTTTCTTATTCCTAATTGTGGGCCACACACCTAGCTCTAATACTTTTCTGTTGAATATGTGATACAAAGGACCCAGATATGACTGGGACCACAAGGTATTTCCAGTGATCTACCATGTCTACTCCTGACAGAGTCATCAAACTTAACATTTCCCTGTGGTAGATTATATGTTGTATATAACACCCAGATTAGACATTTTCAAACCACATGCAAACACTAAGAAGGAGGATAGTAATGAGTAGCTTCAGTCTCCAGGGTAAGGGTTACCAGATGTCTCCTCCTGTTGATCCAGAAAGGACAAATGCAAACAGGGATTTATTTTCTGCCCCTGCATTAAGGTGGCTGTCATTTTTCTGGGAGCTGGCAGTGAGAGTTTCAGGGAGACAGGACAGAGAAACTGGGAACACTAGGGAAGGGAAGGACTAGGACTCCCACCTAGAGTCCATAAACACTGTCCTGGCCCATTAACTTCTGTGACTGACTGTTCTGCTTCTCCTGCCTCATTCTCATTATTGCTCACTTCTTCATCTTGGCTCCTGTATCAGTCACCCTCTGTGTGTTGTGACGCTAAGTGTGCTTTGCACGGCTCCTTCAAATGACCTCAGCATCCCTATGAATCACATTGTAACTCACTAACCCACATCTCTAAACAGAAGATATTCCTCATGGTCCTAATTTGCATTTTTAAATATCTATAGGGCACATCTTCTTCCTTGGTGGCTCAGTGGTAAAGATTCCACCTGCCAATGCAGGAGATGGGAGTTTAATCCCCGGGTAGGGAAGATCACCTGGAGAAGGAAATGGCAACCCATTCCAGTGGATTCTTGCCTGGGAAATCCCATGAACAAAGGAGACTGGCAGGCTACAGTCCATAGGGTGACAAAGAATTGGACCCCACTTAGTGACTAAACAACAACAAAAGTGGAAGTGTTAGTCACTCAGTCGTGCCTGACTCTTTGTGACCTCATGGACTGTAGCCTGCCAGGCTTCTCTGTCCATGGGATTTCCCAGGCAAAGATACTGGAGTGGGTTGCCATCCTCTCCTTCAGGGGATCTCCCTGACCCAGGGATCGAGTCCAGGCCTCCTGCTTTGCAGGCAGATTCCTTACCAGCTGAGCCACCACAGAAGCCCAAACAACAACAAAGAGCACATCTGATTATATAAAGACTGCTCGCTTCTATTTTATTTAATATGGTCAGTATCTTCACTCTACCGTCACCTTCAGTCATCTTCCAAAATTCTGTTTCTTTCTTGAAAATCATTTGTAATATATTTAAATTCTAACTTCATTTTGTTAAGTAATTATGGCTAAGAAGAGCAAATTAAGCACTAACAAAATGATGATGAGAACAAGATTTTATAGTATAGAATCAAGTGATATTTTTCTAAAAGGTGATTTATTTGTTGTCTGTAAACCAAACCTTCATAACTCTCACAATCACATGGTGCCAGTCACATGACAGCTCCAGTGTCACCTCTGGTACCTCCAGGTTAGGATGACACGTTCAAAGCTAAGGACACAGAACAAATGTCAGTTCTTGAACATTCCAGATCAGGAGTTCAGGACAGTCTCCTGGAATGGGACATGATAGGTTAAAAGGGTGGACTCCTCCTTCCTGGTGTTAAGGAGAACATTCATTGTAATCCTCCAACACTCCCACTTTAATTCAAAGGTGACAAGATCTATTTCCCTCAGTGAAGCATTATAAAGTGTGGATTATAAAGCAGCAGTGTGAGCTTTGCTAACGTTGCCCAAAGATCCCTTATACGTAGCAACCCTCTCACTCTTTTCTCCAACTCTCAGACCTTTCTTCTGCTATAGTCATATTTGACCTGGAACAAATTCAGGAGTAAGGGTGACTGTCAGGAAAGTGCTCAAATCTGAGAAATTCTTTCACCTGTGCACTCTTGAATGAATCAAATAGATGATATCTGATTGCCTTCAGGTTTTCTCTAATGTAGTGAAAATAGTTTAAGACTAATTATAGTGTTAATGTAAATGATATGTATTTGAAATGTATGTATTAATCAAGAAAAATCATATGCTATAAATAGTACAGAATATACAGTGTTTATCATATTAATTTCTCAACTACAAACAAGTAAAAAAAAATCATTGATGGTTTATTTCAGATTAATGTCTAATACCAAAAAAAAAAAAAGGCATATTTTTTTCTTCCCAAACAAATTTATGTTTTCTGGAAACTTTTCTTTTTTTCTCTCAACTACATCCTACTTCACCATCATGCTCAAGTTTAATAATCCACTTTGAGGGTAATTTTGATCACTGTAACTGTTTTTTCTTTGTAATTTCAAACAATATTAGTAAATATTTATTCTATATCAGTGTTCTCTAAAAATCTGTAAGTTACAAGAGGAAGAGACAAGTTTTGAGCTGTAACTGGTTATAAATGTAGACAAAAACAAATCTTAAAGTTTCTATCATGGCATAAAATAATTCCAATCCCTGCAATTATTACTGTGCAAAAGAAGAATTTAAAAAAGAAAACAATAATAAAGAATAATAAAAAACAAAGCTCTCGGAAAAGTTTAGGAGTATATATTTTCAGAGAAAATTTTCCGTACTAGTTTTCCTAAATTTTCACAAGCCATTAAACAAAGAAATAAATTGGAATGTGTTAGGATTCATAATCCTTTGTATCGAGACACCATTGAAAATGCAAAGCAGTAATGGGAGTAGATATTTGACACATCTCCATCCAATAAATGACTGAATAAAGGAGACTCTATAAAGAGACCCAAAAGTCAATTTAAAAAAAAGAAACAAATCAACTTGGTAGAAAAATGCAGGGAAGGGTTATTTGAGCAAGCATTTCACCAAAAGGGGGCTCATGGCTCAGATGGTAAAGTATCTGCCCGCAATGCAGGGGACCAGAGTTCGATCCCTGGGTTGGGAAGATCCCTTGGAGAAGGAAATGGCAACCCACTCCAGTATTCTTGCCTGCAGAATCCCATGGACAGAGGAGCCTGGTACGTTACAGTCCACGGGGTCGCAAAGAGTCAGACATGACTGAGCGACTTACTTCATTTCACCAAAAGGGGGTATCCACGTGTCTGATAAACCTGTGAAAAATTGTTCCAATGAATTTGCCATCAGGTCAGTTCAAGCTAAAAGCACAATGAGGGCTTCCGTGGTGTCTCAATAGTCAAGAATCTTCCTGTCAATGCAGGAGACAACGTTTGCTCCCTGATCAAGGAAGATTCCACATGCCACAGAGCAACTAAGCCCTTTTGCCACAACTACTGAGCCCCCATTCTAGAGCCCATGAGCTGCAACTACTGAAGCCCACATTCCCTCGAGACCACACTCCACAACAAGAGAATCCACAGAAATGAGAAGCTTCCTCACTGCAGTTTGAGAGTCGTTTCCCCACCACAGTTGGAGAAACCCCCTGCAGCAAGGAAGACCCAGCAGCAACAAAGACCCAGCAGAGCCAAAAAATAAAGTTTAAAAAAAAAATTTTTTTTTATTTCTAAACATTAATAAAACCACAACGAAAACACAAAATGACCAAAAAAATAAGACAGATAATGACATATGTTATCAAAAAATTGGAGGACACAAAGTAATCATCGATTGCTTAAAAGTAAGAAAATTGATGTAGTCTCTTTGGAAAAATGTTAAGTATATGTCTTATGAGTCAACTATTTCACTCCTAGTTACACATTGGGTATCACTTCTCTTTCTATAAAAAGATATGTATAATGTCTTCATGATAGCAGTATCTATGCTCACTCAATTGGAAATGAACATGTTCTTCAATAGTAGAGAGAGTAAACTGTGGTATATTCATAGAATGAACTATTATGAAACAAAATAATAAAAACACTACATGCAACCAAGTGGATGAATCTCACCAACATAATTTTATTTTATTTAGTTTTTGAGCTGACAAAGCAAGAGATTTTATTGGGAAAGGGCACCCAGGTGGAGAGCAGTAGGGTAAGGAAACCCAGGAGAACACAGGCGCAGTAGGGTAAGGGAACCCATGGCTTGCAGTCCCAGGTTTTATGGTGATGGGATTAGTTTCCGGGTTGTCCTTAGCCAATCATTCTGACTCAGGGTTCTTCCTAGTGGTGCATGCTTTGTTCAGCCAAGATGGATGCCAGAGAGGATTCTGGGAGGTGGTCAGACATGTGGTGTCTCCTTTTGACCTTTCCCTAACTCTTCCAGTTTGTGGTGGCTTATTAGTTCCGTGTTCCTTAGCAGGACCTCCTGTCGTAAAAGAACTCATGCAAATGGTTGTATGGTACCTGGCCAGGGTGGGCGGTTTCAGTCAGTGTGCTTCCCCTAACAACACAGATGAACTTATTGCAAAGCAGAAATAGAAACACAGATGTAAATAACAAACTTACGGACTCCTAAAGTGTAAGGGGGAGATAGATGGTCAGGAGATTGGGACTGACAATATATACTCTACAAGGCATAAAGCCGATAACTAATAAGAACTTACTGTATAGCACAGGGAACTCTACTCACTGTTATGTGGTCACCTAAATAGGAAGGCAATTTTTTTTAATTTTATTTTTACTTTATTCTACGTTACAGTACTGTATTGGTTTTGCCATACATTGACATGAATCAGCCACAGGTGTACACGAGCTCCCAATGCCAAAGCCCCCTCTCACCTCCCACCCTATATCATCTCTCTGGATCATCCCGTGCACCAGCCCCAAGCATCCTGTATCCTGTATTAAACATAGACTGGCGCTTCGTTTCTTATATGATAGTATACATGTTTCAGTGCCATTCTCCCAAATCATCCCACCCTCTCCCTCTCCCTCAGAGGCCAAAAGTCCGTTCTATACATCTGTGTCTCTTTTGTTGTCTCACATACAGGGTTATCATTACTATCTTTCTAAATTCCATATATATGTGTCAGTATACTGTATTGGTGTTTCTCTTTCTGGCTTACTTCAGTCTGTATAATCGGCTCCAGTTTCATCCATCTCATTAGAACTGAGTCAAATGTATACTTTTTAAGGGCTGAGTAATACTCCATTGTGTATATGTACCACTGCTTTCTTATCCATTCATCTGCTGATGGACATCTAGGTTGTTTCCATATCCTGGCTATTATAAACAATGCTGCAATGAACATTGAGGTACATGTGTCTCTTTCAATTCTGGTTTCCTCGGTGTGTATGCCCAGCAGTGGGATTGCCAGGTCATAAGGCAGTTCTATTTGCAATTTTTTAAGGAATCTCCACACTGTTTTCCATAGTGGCTGTACTATATATGTGTCAGTATACTGTATTGGTGTTTCTCTTTCTGGCTTACTTCAGTCTGTATAATCGGCTCCAGTTTCATCCATCTCATTAGAACTGAGTCAAATGTATACTTTTTAAGGACAGAGTAATACTCCATTGTGTATATGTACCACAGCTTTCTTATCCATTCATCTGCTGATGGACATCTAGGTTGTTTCCATATCCTGGCTATTATAAACAATGCTGCAATGAACATTGAGGTACATGTGTCTCTTTCAATTCTGGTTTCCTCGGTGTGTATGCCCAGCAGTGGGATTGCCAGGTCATAAGGCAGTTCTATTTGCAATTTTTTAAGGAATCTCCACACTGTTTTCCATAATGGCTGTATTTGTTTGCATTCCCATCAACAGTGTAAGAGGGTTCCTTTTCTCCACATCTCCTCCAGCATTTATTGCTTGTAGCCTTTTGGATTGCAGCCATTCTGACTGGTGTCAAATGGTACCTCATTGTGATCTTGATTTGCATTTCTCTGATAATGAGTGATTTTGAGCATCTTTTCATGTGTTTGTTAGCCATCCATATGTCTTCTTTGGAGAAATGCCTATTTAGTTCTTTGGCCCATTTTTCGATTTCACCAACATAATTTTAAAGAAAAGAAACTACACAAAGAAGAGTATATGATATGTGATTTCACTTACAAAAATTTTCATTGATTAGCTCTAGTAGTTTTCTGGTGGAGTCTTTAGAATTTTCTATGTAGAGGATCATGTCATCTGCAAACAGTGAGAGTTTTACTTCTTCATTTCCAATTTGGATTCCGTTTATTTCTTTTTCTGCTCTGATTGCTGTGGCCAAAACTTCCAGAACTATATTGAATAGTAGTGGTGAAAGTGGGCACCCTTGTCTTGTTCCTGTCTTTAGGCGAAATGCTTTCAATTTTTCACCATTGAGGATAATGTTTGCTGTGGGTTTGTCATATATTGCAGCATTGTTTATAATAGCCAGGACATGGAAACAACCTAGATGTCCATCAGCAGATGAATGGATAAGAAAGCTGTGGTACATATACACAATGGAGTATTACTCAGCCCTTAAAAAGTATACATTTGACTCAGTTCTAATGAGATGGATGAAACTGGAGCCGATTATACAGACTGAAGTAAGCCAGAAAGAGAAACACCAATACAGTATACTGACACATATATATGGAATTTAGAAAGATAGTAATGATGACCCTGTATGTGAGACAACAAAAGAGACACAGAGGTATAGAATGGACTTTTGGCCTCTGAGGGAGAGGGAGAGGGTGGGATGATTTGGGAGAATGGCACTGAAACATGTATACTATCATGTAAGAAACGAAGCGCCAGTCTATGTTCAATACAGGATACAGGATGCTTGGGGCTGGTGCACGGGATGATCCAGAGAGATGATATAGGGTGGGAGGTGAGAGGGGGCTTTGGCATTGGGAGCTCGTGTACACCTGTGGCTGATTCATGTCAATGTATGGCAAAACCAATACAGTACTGTAACGTAGAATAAAGTAAAAATAAAATTAATTTTTTTTTCAAAAATTGATAGTGTCAGAGTATATTAATCACCAAGGTGTGATTAGATTTATGGGAGAGGAGCTTAGAACTAGGTCAGGATTGGCAATAGAGGATTAGAAGTGGGAATATGATTACTTGGTGTTATGAAACAGAACATTCATTTGACAATTCCTTCACTGTTATTCCATCATGCTTCAGTTCAGTTCAGCTTAGTCACTCAGTCTTGTCCGACTCTTTGCGACCTCATGAACTGCAGCACACCAGGCCTCCCTGTCCATCACCATCTCCCGGAGATCACCCAAACTCACGTCCACTGAGTCAATGATGCCATCCAGCCATCTCATCCTCTGTCATCCCCTTCTCCTCCTGCCCCCAATCCCTCCCTGCATCAGAGTCTTTTCCAGTGAATCAACTCTCCTCATGAGGTGGCCAAAGTATTGGTGTTTCAGATTTAGCATCATTCCTTCCAAAGAACACCCAGGACTGACCTCTTTTACAATGGACTGGTTGGATCTCCTTTCAGTCCAAGGGACTCTCAAGAGTCTCTCCAACACCACAGTTCAAAAGCATCAATTCTTTGGTGCTCAGCTTTCTTCACAGTCCAACTCTCACATCCATATATGACCACTGGAAAATCATAGCCTTGACTAGACGGACTTTTGTTGGAAAAGTAATGTCTCTGCTTTTCAATATGTTATCTAGGTTGGTCATAACTTTTCTTCCATGGAGTAAGCACCTTTTAATTTCACCCCTGCAATCACCATCTGCAGTGATTTTGGAGCCAAGAAAAATAAAGTCTGACACTGTTTCCACTGTTTCCCCATCTATTTCACATGAAGTGATGGGACCAGAAGCCATGATCTTTATTTTCTGAATATGGAGCTTTAAGCCAACTTTTTCATTCTCCTCCCTCACATTCATCAAGAAGTTTTTTAGTTCCTCTTCACTTTCTGCCATAAAGGTGATGTTATCTGCATATCTGAGGTTACTGATATTTCTCCCAGCAATCTTGAGTCCAGCTTGTGCTTCTTGCAGCCCAGCATTTCTCATGATGTACTCTGCATAGAAGTTAAATAAGCAGGGTGATAATATACAGTCTTGACATACTCCTTTTCCTATTTGGAGCCAGTCTGTTGCTCCATGTCCAGTTCTAACTGTTGCTTCCTGACCTGCATATAGGTTTCTCAAGGTCAGGTGATCCGGTATTCCCATCTCTTTCAGAATTTTCCACAATTTTTTGTGATCCACATAGTCAAAGGCTTTGGCATAGTCAATAAAGCAGAAATCGATGTTTTTCTAGAATGCTCTTGCTTTTTCCATCATGTTTAGAGACTACTATAAAAGGAAGGAATATTTTAGGGTCAGCAATGGGGAACTATATACTTTTATTTCATTTCCATATATATGGTATTCAGATATGGTTTCCTGCTTCCAGTGACTTTTGTTTTTAATTAATCAATTTTTTTTTAAATTGGAGTCTAATGACTTTACAATATTGTGGTTGTTTTTGCCATACATTGACATGAATCAGCCCTGAGTGTTCATGTGTTCCCCATCCTGAACCTCCTCCCACCTCCCTCCCCATCCCATCCCTCAAGGTCATCCCAGTGCACTGGCCCTGAGCATCCTGCCTCATGCATTGAACCTGGACTGGCTCTCTATTTCACATGTGGTAATATACAGGTTTCAATGCCATTCTTTCAAATCATCCCACCCTTGCCTTCTCCCACAGAGTCCAAAAGTCTGTTCTTTATCTTTGTGTCTCTTTCACAGTCTTGCATATAGGGTCATCATTACCATCTTTCTAAATTCCATATATATGTCTTAATATACTGTATTGGTATTTTTCTTTCTGACTTACTTCACTCTGTATAATAGGCTCCAGTTTCATCCACCTCATTAGAACTGATTTTTTTAATAGCTGAGTAATATTCCATTGTGTATATGTACCACAGCTTTTTTATCCATTCATCTGCTGATGGACACCTAAGTTGTTTCCATGTCCTAGCTATTGTAAACAGTGCTGCAATGAACATCAAGGTACACATGCCTCTTTCAGTTCTGGTTTCCTCGGTGTTTATGCCCAGCAGTGGGATTGCTGAGTCATATGGCATTTCTATTTGGATCTCAGTGACTTCTAAGGGCACTTTTTCACCGTATCATCACAAAAGAAGATAGGATTATACCACTAAACAACATTTTCTAACCTGTGCTCAAATGGTCTCTTCTAATTACTTTGTTACTCAGTGAAGCCCATTTATTTTCCTTACTAAATGTGAAGTGTTGAGCTCAGTCTATTACTTTAGCTACATTTTAGAAAACCTTATCAATGATGGAATAATACTTGTTTATATGAATTCTTTAATTCAGGCATTTTTCATTGATCCACCTAATACTTGTATTCTATATACTGCATTGGGTAGTAAAACATAAAAGATAAATATATAACATAATAGACATAAAATGCTGGGGATGGTGTCAACAAAAAAGAGGACATTGATTTACAGATTTTAAAAAAATCAATTATTTTGAGGTTTAAAATATTGACTGTATAATTCTATTTTAGGGCATCTCTTGTGGATCAGTAGATAAGAATCTGCCCTGCAATGCAGGTGAAGGTGGGTTCAACACTTGGTCAGGGAACTAGGATCACATTTGCCCCAGAGCAATTAAACCTGCCTGCTGCAGCTACTGACCTTGCCTGCTCTGGAGCTCACATGCCACAACTAAGACCCAGTGCAGCCAAACAAATAAGTATTTTGGAGCTTCCCTCATAGCTCAGTTGGTAAAAAATCTGCCTGGCATGCAGGAGGCCTGGGTTCGAATCCTGGATTGGGAAGATCCCCTGGAGAAGGAAATGACAACCTACTCCAGTATTCCTGCCTGGGGAATCCCTTGGACAGAGGAGCCTGGTGGGCTACAGTCCATGGAGTCACAAAAGAGTCAAACATGACTTAGCGGCTACACCACAACAAAAGATAAATATCATCTCTTCTTTCTTGGAAATTTCTATTAAGTACTAAAATTATCTACTAATTTGAGGAAAGTTTGCTCAATGTTATGATGAGATGGTCTATGCTTAGAGAGTTTGTAAACATTAATGGGCATTGGAAATTTGGGGGGTGATCGATATGTTCTGGAATTAGATATTTCTGGTTTCACACATTTTTATATATTTCTAGAAGACATTGAATCATATGGTTTAAATGCAGTGATCTTTATGGTATATAATTTTTAGTTTAATAGAATTGTTACTTAAAAAGGAGGAAAGGCAGTATATTATATTCTATTAAATATTCCATAAAAACTTTATTAAAAGAAATTTTACTTAACAAATTAATGCATAGAGCATGGTTATTCCATTTTGTAAACATACAATCATTATATTACATTAAGTAACAATGTGCTTGGACAGTCAGGTATCCTGTGGACTCACATGAGGTTAAGGACAGCAATATCCCGAGAGAAGTAGTTTCAATAAATGGTCCCAGAAGTGGGCAACTCATGGAGACCTAAGGCAAAGGAAAGGCTTCAGAGGGGAGGAGAAGGGGGAATGAAGGAAACTATATATGAGGGAACTCCTGAAAACATCATAGAAGCTCACAGCTCCATTGTCATAATCCAGAAACACGCCAATCCTACCCAGAGGCCTTTTCACATACTGAACTGAGGGTCGAGTGTTGGTGAAGAGACTGTAATGATCGTTCACATCCATAGAAAAGAGAAGAAATGCTTCTTCAGAATCAATGCTGATAGTGGTATCACTTGTCAAGATGTTTTTACAGACTCCCAGAATCCAGTTGGAAGACTGGGTCACATCTGCCTCCCAGTAATGCCTCCCAGAGGTGAATGCCCGAGCTCCCCAGGCCACGAAACTCTCCCCACCTCGGGGATGTCTGGACATGCTGTGGTCTTCATCTCCAAACATCAGACTTGTATTATCCTCAGAAAGGCTCACATTATGAAAGGTCATTTTCTGACGCAAAACGTTATCCACTGCAGAGAGAACAAAAATCAGGTCAGCAACTGGCATTTCCATGTCATGAGAGGAGATAGAATCTCTCTACTCAAAAAATTCTTTCATTTTCCTTTCTCCAAGGAAACAAAAAATAAAGAACAGATGAAGTTCAGACTGGTTTTCTGTGAAGGATAATTATTATTAGTATCTAGAGCATATAGAAACATCTCAAATCAACTAGCAAAAGGAAAAAAAGACAGATATATGGAGAACTGTGTGAAATCTGATTTAATGTCAGTCTCTTGATACTTTGCCTCGTGACTAACCTAAACATTCTTTTTTCTTTTGTTTAGAAATTGTTTCTTATTTCCTTTGTCTTTAATAACATGAAACATGTGAATGACATGTTACTATCATATGGACACTTATTGGGTTTTATTCTATACCAATTATTTTCAAAGGTCCAAAATTTTATGAAAAGGCAAAAATGAATAATTTGAGACCTTCTAAAGCTATGTTCTGAACTCATTCTATGAGGCCNACATTTGCCCCAGAGCAATTAAACCTGCCTGCTGCAGCTACTGACCTTGCCTGCTCTGGAGCTCACATGCCACAACTAAGACCCAGTGCAGCCAAACAAATAAGTATTTTGGAGCTTCCCTCATAGCTCAGTTGGTAAAAAATCTGCCTGGCATGCAGGAGGCCTGGGTTCGAATCCTGGATTGGGAAGATCCCCTGGAGAAGGAAATGACAACCTACTCCAGTATTCCTGCCTGGGGAATCCCTTGGACAGAGGAGCCTGGTGGGCTACAGTCCATGGAGTCACAAAAGAGTCAAACATGACTTAGCGGCTACACCACAACAAAAGATAAATATCATCTCTTCTTTCTTGGAAATTTCTATTAAGTACTAAAATTATCTACTAATTTGAGGAAAGTTTGCTCAATGTTATGATGAGATGGTCTATGCTTAGAGAGTTTGTAAACATTAATGGGCATTGGAAATTTGGGGGGTGATCGATATGTTCTGGAATTAGATATTTCTGGTTTCACACATTTTTATATATTTCTAGAAGACATTGAATCATATGGTTTAAATGCAGTGATCTTTATGGTATATAATTTTTAGTTTAATAGAATTGTTACTTAAAAAGGAGGAAAGGCAGTATATTATATTCTATTAAATATTCCATAAAAACTTTATTAAAAGAAATTTTACTTAACAAATTAATGCATAGAGCATGGTTATTCCATTTTGTAAACATACAATCATTATATTACATTAAGTAACAATGTGCTTGGACAGTCAGGTATCCTGTGGACTCACATGAGGTTAAGGACAGCAATATCCCGAGAGAAGTAGTTTCAATAAATGGTCCCAGAAGTGGGCAACTCATGGAGACCTAAGGCAAAGGAAAGGCTTCAGAGGGGAGGAGAAGGGGGAATGAAGGAAACTATATATGAGGGAACTCCTGAAAACATCATAGAAGCTCACAGCTCCATTGTCATAATCCAGAAACACGCCAATCCTACCCAGAGGCCTTTTCACATACTGAACTGAGGGTCGAGTGTTGGTGAAGAGACTGTAATGATCGTTCACATCCATAGAAAAGAGAAGAAATGCTTCTTCAGAATCAATGCTGATAGTGGTATCACTTGTCAAGATGTTTTTACAGACTCCCAGAATCCAGTTGGAAGACTGGGTCACATCTGCCTCCCAGTAATGCCTCCCAGAGGTGAATGCCCGAGCTCCCCAGGCCACGAAACTCTCCCCACCTCGGGGATGTCTGGACATGCTGTGGTCTTCATCTCCAAACATCAGACTTGTATTATCCTCAGAAAGGCTCACATTATGAAAGGTCATTTTCTGACGCAAAACGTTATCCACTGCAGAGAGAACAAAAATCAGGTCAGCAACTGGCATTTCCATGTCATGAGAGGAGATAGAATCTCTCTACTCAAAAAATTCTTTCATTTTCCTTTCTCCAAGGAAACAAAAAATAAAGAACAGATGAAGTTCAGACTGGTTTTCTGTGAAGGATAATTATTATTAGTATCTAGAGCATATAGAAACATCTCAAATCAACTAGCAAAAGGAAAAAAAGACAGATATATGGAGAACTGTGTGAAATCTGATTTAATGTCAGTCTCTTGATACTTTGCCTCGTGACTAACCTAAACATTCTTTTTTCTTTTGTTTAGAAATTGTTTCTTATTTCCTTTGTCTTTAATAACATGAAACATGTGAATGACATGTTACTATCATATGGACACTTATTGGGTTTTATTCTATACCAATTATTTTCAAAGGTCCAAAATTTTATGAAAAGGCAAAAATGAATAATTTGAGACCTTCTAAAGCTATGTTCTGAACTCATTCTATGAGGCCACTGTCATTCTAATACCAAAACATGACAAAGATGCCACAAAAAATGAAAACTACAGGCCAATATCACTGATGAACATAGATGCAAAAATCCTTAACAAAATTCTAGCAATCAGAATCCAACAACACATTAAAAACATTATACATCATGACCAAGTGCGTTTTATCCCAGGGATGCAAAGATTCAATATCCACAAATCAATCAATGTAATACACCACATTAACAAATTAAAAAATGAAAGCCATATGATTATCTCAATAGATGCAGACAGAGAAAGCCTTTGACAAAATTCAACATCCATTTATGATAAAAACCCTCCAGCAAGCAGGAAAATAGAAGGAACACACCTCAACATAATAAAAGCTATATATGACAAACCCATAGCAAATATATCCTCAGTGGTGAAAAATTGAAAGAATTTCCCTTAACAGGAACAAGACAAGGGTGCCCACTCTCACAACTACTATTAAACATAGTTTTGGAAGTTTTGGCCACAGCAATCAGAGCAGAAAAAGAAATAAAAGGAATCTAGATTGGAAAGGATGAAGTAAAACTCTCGCTGTTTGCAGATGAC
This sequence comes from Litocranius walleri, assembly GCA_006410535.1. Classification (NCBI taxonomy): domain Eukaryota; kingdom Metazoa; phylum Chordata; class Mammalia; order Artiodactyla; family Bovidae; genus Litocranius; species Litocranius walleri. Next base: position 486,310 of record SJYG01000675.1, read on the forward strand.
ATGATCCTCTACATAGAAAACATCTACATAGAAAACCCGAAAGACTCCACCAGAAAATTACTAGAGCTAATCAATGAATATAGTAAAGTTGCAGGATATAAAAGCAACACACAGAAATCCCTTGCATTCCTATACACTAATAATGAGAAAACAGAAAGAGAAATTAAGGAAACAATTCCATTCCCCATTGCAACGAAAAGAATAAAACACTTAGGAATATATCTACCTAAAGAAACTAAAGACGTATATATAGAAAACTATAAGACACTGGTGAAAGAAATCAAAGAGGACACAGGTGGAGAAATATACTGTGTTCATGGATCAGAAGAATCAATATAGTGGAAAAAAGTATACTACCCAAAGCAATCTATAGATTCAATGCAATCCCTATCAAGCTACCAACAGTATTTTTCACAGAGCTAGAACAAATAATTTCACAATCTGTATGCAAATATAAAAAAACTAGAATAGCCAAAGCAATCTTGAGAAAGAAGAATAGAACTGGAGGAATCAACCTGCCTGACTTCAGGCTCTACTACAAAGCCATAGTCATCAAGACAGTATGGTACTGGCACAAAGACAGAAATATAGATCAATGGAACAAAATAGAAAGCCCAAAGATAAATCCACACACCTATGGACACCTTATCTTTGACAAAGGAGGCAAAAACATACAATGGAGAAAAGACAAGCTCTTTAACAAGTGGTGCTGGGAACACTGGTCAACCACTTGTAAAAGAATGAAACTAGATCACTTTCTAACACCATACACAAAAATAAACTCAAAATGGATTAAAGATTAAATGCTTAAGACCAGAAACAATAAACTTATAGAGGAGAACATAGGCAAAACACTCTCCGACACAAACCACACCAGGATCCTCTAGGACCCACCTCCCAGAATACTGGAAATAAAAGCAAAAATAAACAAATGGGACCTAGTTAAAATTAAAAGCTTCTGCACAACAAAGGAAACTATAAGCAAGCTGAAAAGACAGCCTTCAGAATGGGAAAAATAATAGAAAATGAAGCAATTGACAAACAACTAATCTCAAAAATATACAAGCAACTCCTGCACCTCAATTCCAGAAAAATAAATGATCCAATCAAAAAATGGACCAAAGAACTAAATAGGTATTTCTCTAAAGAAGGCATATGGATGGCTAACAAACACATGAAAAGATGCTCAACATCACTCATTATCAGAGAAATGCAAATCAAGACCACAATGAGGTACCATTTCACACCAGTTAGAATGGCTGTGATCTAAAAGTCTACAAGCAATAAATGCTGGAGAGGGTGTGGAGAAAAGGGAACCCTCTTACACTGTTGGTGGGAATGCAAACTAGTACAGCCACTATGGAGAACAGTGTGGAGATTCCTTAAAAAACTGGAAATAGAACTCCCAACCATACAACAATCCCACTGCTGGGCACACACACCAAGGAAACCAGAATTGAAAGAGACACGTGTACGTCAATGTTCATCACAGCACTGTTTATAATAGCCAGGACATGGAAGCAACCTAGATGGCCATCAGCAGATGAATGGATAAGAAAGCTGTGGCACATATACACAATGGAGTATTACTCAGCCATTAAAAAGAATCCATTTGAATCAGTTCTAATGAGGTGGATGAAACTGGAGTCTATTATACAGAATGAGTAAGCCAGAAAGAAAAAACACTAACACAGTATACTAACACATATATATGGAATTTAGAAAGATGGTAATGATAATCCTGTATGCGAGAATTATGCAAGGATTATCACAGCAAAAGAGACACAGATGTATAGAACAGTCTTTTGGACTCTGTGGGAGAGGGTGAGGGTGGGATGATTTGGAGAATGAAATTGAAACATGTATATTATCATATGTGAAATGAATTGCCAGTCCAGGTTCAATGCATGATACAGGATGCTTGGGGCTGGTGCACTGGGATGTCCCAGAGGGATGGAATGGGGAAGGAGGTGGGAGGGGGGGGTTCAGGATGAGGAACAGTTGTACACCCATGGCAGATTCATGTCGATGTATGGCAAAACCAATACAATATAGTAAAGTAAAAATAAATAAATGAAAATATTATTTTATAAATAACAAAATAAAATACTTTAAAAAAAATTTTTTTTAATAAATAAAAGTATGTCTGGCTAACCATGTTCACATACCCCTCAGCTGTTTTGAGATTGATCCAATAGCAATACAACTATTCTAGTTAAGGCATTTTAGTCTTTTTTGTTGATTTTTTTCTGATAACAAATATTCTTTTACAATGCAGTTTTTTATAAAAAGTTATAATATAGAGCAAATTAGAACCCAGCAAAGACATATTTAACCTTCAAGAGTGAAATAACTGAGTAAACAAAATATTGATTGATATTTTGATTGATTGATCTTCACAAAACTAAATTCTATTTCTTTATAATCACATGAGCAACCTGGTTGCTCTTTTCTTGCTCTGTCTATGACATAAATATATGTCTGGCTTTAAATCGTCAGTAAACTCTAGGTTGCAAAGCTCAACTGCGATTGTATTAATATAGGCAGAAAATATGTAGCAACTTTGTAAAGTTATGTACTAACTTGATGTCAGATAATGTAAAATAACAGAAGAAAGTTCCTTCCTAGGAAGCTCTCATGAAATGCAGTCCTGGTCACCACAGGGATGACTCTTACCTCTGAAGTTGTTCAGCGTGTCTAGGATTCCAGAGACAGGCCAGCAAGTGAGCTCTGGGTTCACTGACTGAGGTTTCTGCATCTCTACCAAGTCAGTCCTGTAACAAATGACATCAATATATGTCAAGGCCAAAGGTTAATCATATGAACATTAAAAAAAAACCACACAACTTTATTCCAGGATATGTTGTCAGAATTCTCTTAATTTTTAGTTAATTGCATATGTATTATATTCTACACACTTGGGAATATAAAAGTGTTACTATATTCTTTTCTAAATGTAAGTTATGTCAAATTGCAACTTCCCCATTCTTCCAAGACATGATTTCAGTTTTCAAATCATTGAACTTCATTCTCTCCCTCTATTCCATCTCAGGTAATGCAAAGATCCTGGGCAGTTTACAGAGACCAGAAAATTCAGGAAATTCCTTTGAGACTTGAGACAGCAAGTAGTCATCAAGGATACATTCCATTAATACAAGGAAGAGTTCACTGAGTGAGACACCTTTGCTCTTGTCAACCCAGCAAGGGACTCCAATTCAAGCCTGGCTTCCCTGTTCCTGGAAGCCTAATATCCCAGAGAACACCAGGAAGCCCTTCCTCTGAGGTCCTGCCTACAAGAGGGCTTGCAATGATGGAGCAGGCTGAGTCACTGCTACTGCTAGGAACAAAATCACAGCCCTTTTCCCCATTTTTAGGGCATCTCCCTCTTTACTCTCTTATTCATCTTCCAGCTCACTAGGGCAGGTGCTTCCTTTCTGATAGCTTAGAAAATTCCCTCACTAAAGTTTATTGTGAGCTTCCTAGATGGTGCTAGAGGTAAAGAACCCGCTTGCCAATGCAGGAGACATGAAACACGGGTTTGGTCCCTGGGTCAAGAAGATCCTCTGGAGTAGGGCATGCCAACTTACTCCAGTATTCTTGCCTGGAAAATTCCATGGAGCCTGGAGGATTTCAATCCATGGGGTCACAAAGAGCCAGATACAACTTAGTACATATATATTTCAATTCCATATTCTCAATTTATCACACTCCAACGATCCCTCCACTCTGGTTCTGAATGTAAAATGCTTAGAAAAACTTTCAGAAAGTTCCAAAAGGTAAAACTTGAAAATGCCAAATAACACTGAACTATTTACGTATCATTTAAATTGTTTTTATCTATTAGGTGTTGCCTTGAGAATCCCATGGACAGAGGAGCCTGGTGGACTTCAGTCCATAGGGTCAAAAAGAGTCAGACAGGACTGAAGCAACTTAGCACACACAAACACACACATAAGTAGTCTACAAATGACTTAAAGTGTATGGCAGCATGCTTATAAGATATCTGCAAATACTATGCATTTTCAATAAGAGATTTTTCATTCTGGAATTTAGATATTCAGGAGGAGCTGAAAGCAATTTCCAGTGGTACCAAGAAATGTGTAACCCACTTAATCAAAGATAGAGAGCTGATCAGAATTAAAAATCATTAATTTATACTCACATCTCTAATACATTTCCCAAGGCCTGCAATGAAAAAAAAAAAAAAAGATGTTAATCATGAGAGTTCTGTCCTTTCACATTTTCTGTACCATTCCTGATTGTTCAATAAGGTACTGTTTTTCTAATTTTTTTCTAAGAAACAATCAGAAGCCATGTTAATAACAGAGCTTAAAGTAAAACATGATGGGCTTCCTCAGGGCACATTAAGGAAGGATGGAGGCCAGGAAGAGTGTGTTAAATGATGCAGCCACATCTAGGATTCCAATGTCACTCATTGCCCATGCTACTCCCAAGGAGCAATCTCACCATCTATGATAACAATTAAAGCAAAACAGGGAACCATATAAGACAAACTCTAGAGTGCCTTGAAACTATGACCAGTTCTGACAATCTTGCTTAGAAAATGGGCAAAACCTCAATGTCTGCACTAAGTTTGGGATAACAGCCAAGTGACAAAGGTTTAGGATAATATCTACTGAGATTTATTCCAAGAAGTTAACTTGACCCCTGGTCACAGAATATTGCTGATTTTGGATCATCTGTCTGAATAGTACTCTGGATCAAACTGAACATATCTGGCCCTATGTTAGCTAGAAAAAGGGCAAAAATCTTCCTAAGATTACCAGGCTATGATAAAATAGGAGATTGGACAAATACCATAATGGGGGTCAGGGAGCACCGTCCTTTAGCTGAGAGCAACAGCATATGCAGGGAACATTTCAGTGTCACAGCAGCTCGTCTAGAAGAGTGTTTCTCTCCCTGAGGACGGACCCTCCTTTCTCACCTGGAGCAGATCCACGTCCGGCTTGTGGCACATCTCAGTCAGCTCTCCGTACGTTTCTTTCAGACTTTCTCTCTGTTGAGTCATTCTGAACACACTCTCCTTGAGTTGGTGACAAATCTCATTTGCTTCTTGCTCCAGGGCCTCCAAGTGCAGTTTCTCCTCCCCCTGGAGCATTGGATGCATCCTCTGATATTCAAGTTTGATCATCTCTTTCCTTAAGGCCACAAACTTCTGAGGGGATAGTGGATTCAAAGCATTGATTATGTTCACATTCAAAAGAAAATCTCAAATATTATTTCCTAAATATCACCAAAAATGCTCTTGAAAAATTTTTGCCTCACACATCAAAAGGTCTTAATATTTGTTGGTCCTTCCTGTTCACCATTTCTCTTAGTGCTTAGTCTCTGTTCATGTATAAATCAAGCTATCTGAGGGGTCCCAGGCTCTCTTCCTAGGAGGATTTCTTCAGGGTTCTTTAGTTCAGTCCCTCAGTTGTGTCCAACTCTTTGCCACCCCATGGACTGCAGCATGCCAGGCCTCCCTGTCCACCACCAATTCCCAGAACTGGACTGGCTCAAACTCATGTCCATTGAATCAGTGATATCATCCAACCATCTCATCCTCTGTCGTCCCCTTCTCCTCCAGCCCTCAATCTTTCCAGGCATCAGGGTCTTTTCCAGTGAGTCAGTTCTTCCCATAAGGTGGTCAAACCATTGGAGTTTCAGCATCAATCCTTCCAATGAATATTCAAGACTGATTTCTCTTAGGATGGAATGGTTGGATCTCCTTGCAGTCAAAGGGACTCTCAAGAGTCTTCTCCAAAACCTCAGGGTTCTTACTCTATCAATTATTTCCTTTCTAACCTGAATGCTGTTTTTCTCCTTTTTTTTCTTTCCCTGATTTTTCCAAGTATTCCTCTATGAGGCAAATCCCACTTAGTAAAGATTTTAAAATATGCTCTATTTTCCCTCTAGGTACTACTCTCCTATCCTTCTCAGTCACACTGAGTGCAACATTGTCTTATACTTCACATCTGAGAACATTCATTCAAACCTTCAAAAATTGGCCTAGGCATACTTTTCATATTTTGGTTCTCAAAAAATGCTCTTGAAAAATTTTTGCCTCACACATCAAAAGGTCTTAATATTTGTTGGTCCTTCCTGTTCACCATTTCTCTTAGTGCTTAGTCTCTGTTCATGTATAAATCAAGCTATCTGAGGGGTCCCAGGCTCTCTTCCTAGGAGGATTTCTTCAGGGTTCTTTAGTTCAGTCCCTCAGTTGTGTCCAACTCTTTGCCACCCCATGGACTGCAGCATGCCAGGCCTCCCTGTCCACCACCAATTCCCAGAACTGGACTGGCTCAAACTCATGTCCATTGAATCAGTGATATCATCCAACCATCTCATCCTCTGTCGTCCCCTTCTCCTCCAGCCCTCAATCTTTCCAGGCATCAGGGTCTTTTCCAGTGAGTCAGTTCTTCCCATAAGGTGGTCAAACCATTGGAGTTTCAGCATCAATCCTTCCAATGAATATTCAAGACTGATTTCTCTTAGGATGGAATGGTTGGATCTCCTTGCAGTCAAAGGGACTCTCAAGAGTCTTCTCCAAAACCTCAGGGTTCTTACTCTATCAATTATTTCCTTTCTAACCTGAATGCTGTTTTTCTCCTTTTTTTTCTTTCCCTGATTTTTCCAAGTATTCCTCTATGAGGCAAATCCCACTTAGTAAAGATTTTAAAATATGCTCTATTTTCCCTCTAGGTACTACTCTCCTATCCTTCTCAGTCACACTGAGTGCAACATTGTCTTATACTTCACATCTGAGAACATTCATTCAAACCTTCAAAAATTGGCCTAGGCATACTTTTCATATTTTGGTTCTCCAACACACCAGTATTCTTCGAACTAGAATGCATTGGCCTGTTCTAATTGTGATTACTGATAGGTCATTTGAAAACAATACTTTTCCAAGAAAGAGACCAATATCCTTTAAGGGGAACTTATATTGACCTAAATGTCTAAGCTAGCATTGTATCGCTATCTATACAAATAATTAGGAACATTTTTATTCTTACCTTAAATGACCGAGCCTTTTTAGCTTCCTGATTCAGAATGAGTTGCACTTTTTCTCTCATTCCCCATAAATAATCCATTCTATTCAGAAGTTTCTCCTGAAAAATACCCATGAGATTTAGTGATATGGAAGATGACATCATAAGTTTTATCCCTTTATTCATGAGCAAAAGCAGTTGTTGGTAACACAGAAATCTTGAGTCACAGTACTGTATTCCAGTTTTCTCACATAAATCTAATTTGACTGGAACATTTCAAAGTGACAGAATAGCATACTAGAGAATTGGGGGAACTTTACAGATGATGAAATCCATTTCCTAAGAAATTGCCACTCAGACTCTTATATAGCGAGAGTAAGAAAGCCTCAAGCTCCCATCAGAAGCCTGTGGCCCTGGTGCCACCTGCCCCAGGATGCTGCATTTCCACATGTGTAGACAATTGGGCAACAACACTGAAAGGACACATTATATGTGAGGATCCACGTTCAGAACTCCCACCTCCACTATCTCCATCCCATCACCATCATAGCATCCTGGTCTTCTTCTCTGACTTAAGAGCCTCTAGATCCTAAACTGCTCTAGAGGCATCACCTACCCGGGACTCCTCAGCAGCCCTGTGTATCGGACTGTGTCTGTGGGCTGCGTGCTCAGGGGATTCAGAGCAGGGCCCACAGAGCAGGGTCTGGTCAGCTTCACAGAAGAGGCCTTTGGCTTCCTGGTGTGTCACACAGATCTGCTCCTCAGCGCTGTGGTCATGGTCAGCTCTGGCCTGTCTGGCAAGGGAAGCCAGCCTCTTGAGGACAATATTGGTTGTGAAATAGGGCTTTGCTGATATTCCCCTGCACTCAGGGCAGCTCTTTGGAATCCACTCTTCCTCCCAGCAAAGGCTCAGACAGGGACGGCAGAAGCTGTGCCCACAGTCTATGGTGACGGGGTCCAGGAAGCAGTTCATGCAGATGGAGCAGGTGAGTTCACTCTGGAAGATCTGCAGTGTGTCTGAATCCATGTTTCTAAAAGTGAAAGAGAGAAATATACAGTATAAGAGAGAGAAAGTCTTTCTTCTGCCCTGATCAGGGAAAATAAAGACTTTGGACAAAGTCTTGTCTTGAACTGCTAATTAATTTCCATATTTACTTACCCCCCAATACAAATCTAGAAATGTTGAATACAGAGAGGTTGGGATCATGGTTTGATACAAATGATGAAATTAGATAGAGAGTCCCTAACATCTTTTTTTATATAAAATAAACCATGATCTCTGTCATACCTAAATTACATGGAAAAGCTAAAGATTAGATCAGAGGGTAAATGTTACGATGATTCCAGAGTTACTTTTATTAGCTGATTGGTGTAGAAGTACATATGTATTCTCAGTCTGTCTCTGTCTTTCTCTCTGGCTCTTCATGACTCACTGACTAGATTCTGAACCTGCACACACTTCATCTCTATGCTAATGTTCTCTTTTGCTTTGAAGTATCATATGTGCTTTTTTTTAAAGACAAGTAAAATTGTTTACAAACAACTTAATATAATCAATGCTGGCTTTAATTTTGAAGTTCCAAAACTATACACATTTCAGTATTTGCTTCCAACTTAAATAGTAAAACTCCTTCCTTTAAGACAAAAAGAAATTTTAAAAATATGTTATTTCTAGTTCAGGAAAACTATTTTTCCTGGAATCAGTTTAGATCATCAGAGCTGGTCATATTTTGAACTAGTGAACATTCAAGCTGCAACAATAATCACTAAAAATTAATCAACTGGTTTTAAAACATAGGAAAAATGTTTGAATATACACAAGGTTTCCTGTCTACACTAGAAATTCCAGAGTTGTAGTTAATGAAAGCAATTTAATATCCTCTTTGTTTCTAATATTTCTCTCTTTGACAAATCCTACTTCTTGGGAGACCTTATTGGTTGATTGGATCCACTCTGAAAACTTCAATTCCAGACTGCAAACTAATGGTTTTAAAAAGGTAACAAGTATGACCTTTACAAGAATATATTCTGATTAATTTCACCCATTTAATTCATGCTCTTCTTTGTAAAGGCTATGAAATGTATACATCATTTTGAACATTTTAGGAGTTCTATTGGTTTTATAAATACTCATGTCTTTAAGAATGACTTTTAAGACCCAAACACATCTAATGACCTAAAAGGTAACGGAAAATATAAATGATTAAATAACAATATTACAGATAAAATATCTGCCACAGATATTTTCAATATTGGTGTCATCTTCCAAACCTAAGAAAACTACTTGCTTGCTTTAACAGGAGCCAATCTAATCTTATTAAATTAAAGATTTAATTAAAACAAATATTTAAATGGAAAATATTTAGATAAGGGAAAGTGAGTATGAAGATGTAATTTCAGTTATCACACATTGTGACTAAGTATTTGGTTTAACTACATGATTCTTGTTATCTTCTCTGTCTTTAAGAAGCTGAATGTAACAGGCTACTTCTTTCCAAGGCTGAAAATTTAGCTCTGGTCAAAAGAGACAGAAAGTAAACCCTTGTTTAACTGAACAACAATAACATCAGGTTTAAGATGCCTTTGGAAAAATTATGAGCAGTGATGTGCACAGTTATATTTATAGGTAAAAATTATTGACAGGGCCACTACAGACTTCTGATCAATGACTACAAAATGTTCAGTAGTATAGAACCTAACGCCACGGACTAAAATGTCCATCAAATAAGGACAGAGTTTGATGAAAGGGAAATACAGTAAGCTCAGTTTAGAATGGCCTGCTGCTGCTGCTGCTGAGTCGCTTCAGTCGTGTCCGACTCTGTGCGACCCCATAGACGGCAGCCCACCAGGCTCCCCCGTCCCTGGGATTCTCCAGGCAAGAACACTGGAGTGGGTTGCCATTTCCTTCTCCAATGCATGAAAGTGAAAAGTGAAAGTGAAGTTGCTCAGTCGTGTCCGATTTGTAGCAACCCCATGGACTGCAGCCCACCAGGCTCCTCCATCCATGGGATTTTCAAGGCAAGAGTACTGGAGTGGGGTGCCATTGCCTTCTTCATTAGAATGGCCTAGAAACTGGCAAAAAATTCATTATGAATATAATCACTTCTATACTGAGAACATCAATGACCATGATAATATGAAAATAATAGGAGAACCTAATATGTGTTGCTTACTATTTCTAGGCATTTGATTAGCTCCTGTTATATAGGTTAACTATTTTAATCTTCTGAACAATGCTAACCAGTTTTCTATTTTTACCCCCTATCTGTAAGGAAGTGACTTGACAAAGAGTGAGTAAAATAAGCAATTTGTCTACAAATCTCACATGGAATAAATGCTTGATTCAGTGCATAGAAATATTACTGATGAAATTAAAAACAATCTTTTGTGTCCACAATTACCATTACAGCTTACTTAAGGGAACATAGCAGAATCATTGCATCTTCATCAAACTCACCTTTGGGTTCTGTTAATGAAATTTTCCAATCTTATTCAGTAAGTAACTCTGTTAAATTCAGGACGGAGTTTAGGTGCTCACCTCCTTGTGGCAGAAACTCAAAAGTATCCACAGACCAGCCAACTCCAAACACAACAGCTCTGATGTCTGGAGAAAAAGAGCTTGGATCTTTGCTGGATGCTTTATATATGCTCTGAGGACCACACCCATTCCTTAACAAGCTAGAGAGTCATTAGCCCTATAAAAAGGTATAGGTGCACATGATTAGATTTGGAAAAGTTGATTGATTAGATTTTGGATGCCACTGATTGAAGTCAAACCTTTGAAACCTACTTAATCCAATTCCCATGATCCAAGCTCTAGTAAAATGCAATGACATTACTTTACACTTGTAATCCATAAAGTTGTTGGTTGGAAAATAAATGAACTACCCAAATATGATTTCATCTCTCCATTTAATGAACTATATCATAGTCCTAGTTGCACTGACTCATCACCCACTAGATTTATTCATCTGTCTGAGTTTGCCTGCATTCCTTTGGTGACAATTCTTCAGAATGTGGAATCCTTTGCATTCCATTTTTCAACCCCCAAGCTCCTCAATAACACCACTGCTCTGGTGCTTATAACCTTTTACTCTTTGGTGAGGATGACTATTCTCAACCTCATCTGAACGAAAATTCTCTCATATTTTATTCTTTTCATTCAGACCTCCATGAAATTCTTTCCTCTAAGATTTGGTTTTTTTGTTTGTTTTGTGTGCATTTGGTTACACACTACTGTCTTTTTTCTGTCCATAACTGCACACACAATAGCTGTTAATGACTGCTTTCTAAAACTGTCCCTTTTCTTCCCTCCCTGCATATGATTTCATTCCCACTCATTCAAGAATAGAAGCATTGATACTATGTTGCAAAATTAGTGATTACATCATAGTTGCATACTATATGACTGACTAAAAAAGCCCTAGACAATTTGAGGAAGAAATATGATATTGAATGTTAAGTATGGGCAGCTATCTCTTAAGGTTTTCTTTATTTTTTACTGTGTTTTCATTCTAGCCCTCAAGAACATTTTCTTACTTTAACCCAAGATAGGTCATAGTGCTTCACTCAAGGAAGGAGAGTAGACATGAAAATTTATTTACTTTAAAATTTTTATTGAAATATCATTGATTTACAATGTTGTTTTAGTCTGAGGTATACAGCAAAGTGAATCATTTACACATATACATATGGCCACTGTTTTTTAAAGAAAATTTTCCCATATATATCAATACAGAGTAATGAGTAGAGTTTCCTGTGTGATACAGTGGGCCCTTATTTATTATTTATTCTATATATTATGATGGATATAAGTCAGTCTCTCAATTTTTCTGTTCCTTCTTATAAATTGCTAATCACAAATTTGTTTTCTACATGTGTATCTCTTTTTAAAATAACTTCATTTGTACCATTTTCTTAAGAGTCCACATATAATTAATGTCATATGATATTTTTCCTTTTTTTTTTCCTGACTTCTTTTCTTCCTTGTCCAGATCCATCCATGCTGCTGCAAATGGCATTTTGTTCTTTTTTATGGATGAGTAATATTACATTGTATATATGTATGACATCGACATCATCTTTATCCATTCATGAAAAGGCAAAAATATATAACACTGAAAAATGAACCTTCAGGTCAGTAGGTGTCCAATATGCTACTGGAGAAGACTGGAGAAGGAACCCCAGAACGAATGAAGAGGGTGAGTCAAAATGGAAATGAAGCCCAGTTGTGGATGTGTCTGGTGGTGAAAGTAAAATCCTATGCTGTAAAGAACAATACTGCAGAGAAACCTGGAATGTTAGATCCATGAATCAAGGTACATTGGAAGTGGTCAAACAGGAGATAGCAAAAGTGAACATTGACATTTTAGGAATCAGTGAACTAAAAGGGACTGGAATGGGCAAATTTAATTCAGACAACCATTATATTTACTACGGTAGGTAAGAATCTTAGAAGAAATGGGGTAGCCATGATAGTCAACAGAAGAGTCCAAAAGGCAGTATTTGGATGCAATTTCAAACACAACAGAATGACCTCTGTTTGTTTCCAAGGCAAACCATTCAATAGCATGGTAATCCAAGTCTATGCCCCAACCACTAATGCTGAAGATGAGGTTGAATGGTTCTATGATGACCTACAAGACCTTCTAGAACTAACACACAAAAAAAGATGTCCTTCTCATCATAGGGAACTGGAATGCAAAAGTAGGAAGTCAAGAGACACCTGGAGTAACAGTTAAGTCTGGCCTTGGAGTACAAAATGAAGCAGGGGAAAGGCTAACAGAGTTTTGCCAAGATAACACACTGGTCTTCCACCATCTTCCAACAATACAAGAGATGACNACATGATTAGATTTGGAAAAGTTGATTGATTAGATTTTGGATGCCACTGATTGAAGTCAAACCTTTGAAACCTACTTAATCCAATTCCCATGATCCAAGCTCTAGTAAAATGCAATGACATTACTTTACACTTGTAATCCATAAAGTTGTTGGTTGGAAAATAAATGAACTACCCAAATATGATTTCATCTCTCCATTTAATGAACTATATCATAGTCCTAGTTGCATTGACTCATCACCCACTAGATTTATTCATCTGTCTGAGTTTGCCTGCATTCCTTTGGTGACAATTCTTCAGAATGTGGAATCCTTTGCATTCCATTTTTCAACCCCCAAGCTCCTCAATAACACCACTGCTCTGGTGCTTATAACCTTTTACTCTTTGGTGAGGATGACTATTCTCAACCTCATCTGAACGAAAATTCTCTCATATTTTATTCTTTTCATTCAGACCTCCATGAAATTCTTTCCTCTAAGATTTGGTTTTTTTGTTTGTTTTGTGTGCATTTGGTTACACACTACTGTCTTTTTTCTGTCCATAACTGCACACACAATAGCTGTTAATGACTGCTTTCTAAAACTGTCCCTTTTCTTCCCTCCCTGCATATGATTTCATTCCCACTCATTCAAGAATAGAAGCATTGATACTATGTTGCAAAATTAGTGATTACATCATAGTTGCATACTATATGACTGACTAAAAAAGCCCTAGACAATTTGAGGAAGAAATATGATATTGAATGTTAAGTATGGGCAGCTATCTCTTAAGGTTTTCTTTATTTTTTACTGTGTTTTCATTCTAGCCCTCAAGAACATTTTCTTACTTTAACCCAAGATAGGTCATAGTGCTTCACTCAAGGAAGGAGAGTAGACATGAAAATTTATTTACTTTAAAATTTTTATTGAAATATCATTGATTTACAATGTTGTTTTAGTCTGAGGTATACAGCAAAGTGAATCATTTACACATATACATATGGCCACTGTTTTTTAAAGAAAATTTTCCCATATATATCAATACAGAGTAATGAGTAGAGTTTCCTGTGTGATACAGTGGGCCCTTATTTATTATTTATTCTATATATTATGATGGATATAAGTCAGTCTCTCAATTTTTCTGTTCCTTTTTATAAATTGCTAATCACAAATTTGTTTTCTACATGTGTATCTCTTTTTAAAATAACTTCATTTGTACCATTTTCTTAAGAGTCCACATATAATTAATGTCATATGATATTTTTCCTTTTTTTTTTCCTGACTTCTTTTCTTCCTTGTCCAGATCCATCCATGCTGCTGCAAATGGCATTTTGTTCTTTTTTATGGATGAGTAATATTACATTGTATATATGTATGACATCGACATCATCTTTATCCATTCATGAAAAGGCAAAAATATATAACACTGAAAAATGAACCTTCAGGTCAGTAGGTGTCCAATATGCTACTGGAGAAGACTGGAGAAGGAACCCCAGAACGAATGAAGAGGGTGAGTCAAAATGGAAATGAAGCCCAGTTGTGGATGTGTCTGGTGGTGAAAGTAAAATCCTATGCTGTAAAGAACAATACTGCAGAGAAACCTGGAATGTTAGATCCATGAATCAAGGTACATTGGAAGTGGTCAAACAGGAGATAGCAAAAGTGAACATTGACATTTTAGGAATCAGTGAACTAAAAGGGACTGGAATGGGCAAATTTAATTCAGACAACCATTATATTTACTACGGTAGGTAAGAATCTTAGAAGAAATGGGGTAGCCATGATAGTCAACAGAAGAGTCCAAAAGGCAGTATTTGGATGCAATTTCAAACACAACAGAATGACCTCTGTTTGTTTCCAAGGCAAACCATTCAATAGCATGGTAATCCAAGTCTATGCCCCAACCACTAATGCTGAAGATGAGGTTGAATGGTTCTATGATGACCTACAAGACCTTCTAGAACTAACACACAAAAAAAGATGTCCTTCTCATCATAGGGAACTGGAATGCAAAAGTAGGAAGTCAAGAGACACCTGGAGTAACAGTTAAGTCTGGCCTTGGAGTACAAAATGAAGCAGGGGAAAGGCTAACAGAGTTTTGCCAAGATAACACACTGGTCTTCCACCATCTTCCAACAATACAAGAGATGACGCTACATGTGGACATCACCAGATGGTCAATACCAAAATCAGATTGATTATATTCTTTACAGCTAAAGATGGAGAAACTCTATATAGTCAGCAAAAAGAAGACTGGAGCTGACTGTGGCTTGGATCATGAACTCCTTATTGCCAAATTCAGACTTAAATTGAAGAAAGCAGGGAAAACCATTAGGCCATTCAGGAATGACCTAAATCAAATTCCTCATGATTATACAGTGGAAGTGACAGATTCAGGGATTAGATCTGATACAAATCTAATGTAAGAGTTGGACCAAAAAGAAGGCTGAGTGCTGAAGAATTGATGATTTTGAACTGTGGTACTGGAGAAGACTCTAGAGAGTCCCTTAGCAGCAAGGAGATCAAACCAGTCCATCCTAAAGGAAATCAACCCTGAATATTCATTGGAGGGACTGATGCTGAAGCTGAAGGTCCAGTATTTTGGTCACCTGATGCAAAGAGCTGACTCATTAGCAAACACCTTGATGCTGGAGGCAGGATAATGAGACAGGCTGTTGTGCTGCAGTCCATGGGGTCACAAAGAGTCAGGCACAACTGAGTAACTGAACAAAAATCCTTGATATTATTCAATTAAAATACTGTATCACTGTTTTTTTTTTTAATTTGTGCAGTTGTATAACAAATACATAGTGGAGACTGCCGTGGTGGTGCAGTGGATAAGAATCAACCACCTTCCAATGCAGGGGACACAGGTTCATGGGTCCTGGAAGATTCCACATGTCTCAGAGTGACTAAAGCCCATATACCACAACTACTGAGCCCAAGGTCTAGAACCCAGGAGCCACAACTACTAAGCCCGCATGCTGCAACTACTGACTATATGCCTAGAGCTTGTGTTCTGAAACAAGAGAAGTCACAGCAATGAGTAGCCTGTGCACCACAATGCAGAGTAGCCCCTACTTGTCACAAATAGAGAAAAGCCCATGCAGCAATGAAGACTCAGCGCAACCAAAAATAAGTAAGTAAAATTAGGAAAAAAAATTTTTTTAAGCAATGCACAGTAGGAGGAAAATAGATGTTGAGTTCCAAAAAGAATAAACTATCATTGCTGGGACTTGAATGTGTTCAGAATNAGTAGCCTGTGCACCACAATGCAGAGTAGCCCCTACTTGTCACAAATAGAGAAAAGCCCATGCAGCAATGAAGACTCAGCGCAACCAAAAATAAGTAAGTAAAATTAGGAAAAAAAATTTTTTTAAGCAATGCACAGTAGGAGGAAAATAGATGTTGAGTTCCAAAAAGAATAAACTATCATTGCTGGGACTTGAATGTGTTCAGAATCTTTGCACATCTTCTCCATACTTTGTTCTTTATCTCAGGTAGCCAGACACTACAGCCTGAGATTCCAAAACTTTTATACAACTTGGTTTCCAGCAGGCTCTGGAAGGACATTAGAGGGTAAGAGAAAGAGAGAAGTTGCTGTTATTTCTTCTCTTCCTCTCTGCCTCAGGTACCATCTCCTTCATAGTTCCAGCCTGAAACTGACTCTGACTCTAAGGATAATTAATATCATTACCACTCTATCTCCACAGCCTAGTTTGGTGATGGCTTTCTTGCTGATGCTAATCTCTAGGTGGTTCCACTATCTCGTTTCTATTGTCCCCTCTTATTTCACCACTATAACCAATCCCCTGCATACATTCCCTCTTTTTTAAATGCCCAGAATTTTGGGGGGTTTTACCGATCCATTTTGCATTTCATATTTTAAAGCCTCAAGACCACAAGTTAAAATATGAATCAGGGACTTCACTAGTGGTCCAGTGGTTAAGAATCCACCTTCCAATCACAGGACCTCTAGTTGGGAAACTAAGATCCCACATTCCACAGAACAACTAAGACTCAATGCAGCCAATAATAAATTTTTTAAAAATGCTAATCAGTTCCAGGTAACAAATTATCCTTTATGAAATGAAGCAAATGTAATGTAAGAGAAGTAATCTCTTCTAAAAATGGACTAAGTATACCCTATTTGTGTTTCTCAGAAGAGAGCATAATCTTTTGTCTCTTTTTTGTTCCAGAGGTTTTGACTTACATATAACTCAGAGCTGTCCCTGGTGGCTTCCAGGATGGCTCAGTCTGTAAACAATCAGTCTGCAATGCAGGAGACCAGGGTTCAATCCCTTGGTCAGGAAGATCCCCTGGAGGAGGAAATGGCAACCCACTCCAGTATTCTTGCCTGGAAAAATCCCATGGATGGAGGCACCTGGCTAGCCCATGGACTAGCAGAGTTGAAACGGACTGAGCAACTAACACTTTCACTTTTCAGAGCTGTCAATCAGCAAGTTTAAATGTTTGTTTAAACTAGCTGGAGAAGAGAATGACAACCCACTCCAGTATATTGCCTGGAAAATCCCATGGACGGAGGAGCCTGGTAGGCTACAGTCCATGGGGTTGCAAAGAGTCGGATACCACTGAGCAACTTCACTTTCACTTTCAACTAACTAAAATTTATTTAAAGGTACATCTATAAATTAAACATGTTAAAGATATGTGAAGTATTGCATTTCATTACCTGTGTTCCCTATTGATTCAACTCAGTTATCCAGTTTATATGAAACACTTATCTTTGATCCAGTATATTGCCTGGAAAATCCCATGGATGGAGGAGCCTGGTAGGCTACAGTCCATGGGGTTGCAAAGAGTCGGATACCACTGAGCAACTTCACTTTCACTTTCAACTAACTAAAATTTATTTAAAGGTACATCTATAAATTAAACATGTTAAAGATATGTGAAGTATTGCATTTCATTACCTGTGTTCCCTATTGATTCAACTCAGTTATCCAGTTTATATGAAACACTTATCTTTGTCTCTCAGGTATGGTGGGTGAACCAAACAAGATAGTCAGCACTGTCCCCCAGAAAACATACCACATAGTTGTGTGTGAGTCGTTTCGGTCATGTCCTTCTCTGAGACCCCATAGACTGTAGCCCGCCAGGCTTCTCTGTCCAGGGGATTCTCCAGGAAAGAATACTGGAGTGGATTGCTGTGCCCTCCTCCAGGGTATCCTCCTGACCCAGGGATTGAACCTACATCTCTTATGTCCCTTGCATTAGCAGGCGACATTTACCTTCAGGGTGACTAGACCAGAGCTGCCCAACTACTGATCAAATACAGCAATCCTCTCAGCCCTGGGAGGCCAGGCAGACCAAGGTCCCGGGCTTG
This sequence comes from Litocranius walleri, assembly GCA_006410535.1. Taxonomy (NCBI): domain Eukaryota; kingdom Metazoa; phylum Chordata; class Mammalia; order Artiodactyla; family Bovidae; genus Litocranius; species Litocranius walleri. The sequence continues at coordinate 504,472 of SJYG01000675.1, forward strand.
ATGAAGCCCTGTGGATTTTCCCCTGTGTTCTGTAATAAACTGATGCTTTCTACATGTGCAGTGACAGGAATAGATCTGGAAGTGTTGAAGGAGACATGATTCTCTGATAATGCCACCTAAGTGTATTAAAATTTTAGGCACTTCTTACTTTCATCATTTAGTTCAACTTCAGAATAACTTCTTATAATTTTAGAAGAAAAATATCCATCTTTCTTATTGATCTATAAGAAGAAGAAGAAAAGAAACACCAAGGTAGATGTATGTATCTATCTATACCTATGCATATTATGTACACAACTTCACTTTTCAGTTTATCAATACATCCAACATGATTCTTTCTGATACATCATACGAATTCAGTATGCATTTTATGAAGAAATTTCTTAGGCGACTTCTCTCAGAGTCCCTGCTGCAGCCTGCACTGTGAAGGCTGCAATAGAAATCTGTCTTTTCACTTCTTCCCAGGCCTTGGATGGGTCCACTCTGTTTTCAATATCAAAGAGAGCATCATAGATCCCTGGGAATGACTCACCCATATACTTGTTGTGGCTGCTTGGAGCATAGATGACATGTCTGTTGATAGAAACAGTTTGCTATCAGTTGCTCAAATTACATATACAAGGGAAAAAACAAGGGCACTCTACAATTCATGGATTGTATAATTCTAATTGCCACTTGTCAACTAGACTTCCAAGTTCAATCTCCAAAGACTATGAAGTATGTGGTAATTAACTATATTTTTACTTTAGACAATTATTTAAAGTGGCTCAAAGCAACAAAAATGATGACAATGATAGCAACAGTGGCTTGTCACCTACTATGATCACACTTGCTATTAAATTATTAACCTATAATTTTTCTAAAGGGTTTCCCTGGTGGCTCAGTGGGTAAAGAATCCAGCTGTAATGCAGGAGACTGCCTGCAACATAGCAGCCCTGGGTTTGATCCCTGGGCCGGGAAGATCCCCTGGAGAAGGAAATGGCAACCCACTCCAGTATTCTTGCCTGGGAAATCCCACTGACAGAGGAGCCTGCCAGGCCACAGTCCATGGGATCGCAAGAGTCAGACATGACTTAGAGAGTAAACCACCATAATTTTTCTAATTCTTGAAAATAAATTCTACAAAATTGATATTAGCATCTTAAAGAGGAGGAAATTGAGGTCTGGGAGATGAAGTGATGAATCTCAGTGTATACTGTAAAGAAGTGATAACTTCAAGATACCATTCTATCTTCTGAAATGCAGCACAATAGGGTCTCATTTTTGACCCAGCCAATCAATTATTGCATGGACTTCCCTGGAGGCTCAAAGGTCAAGAATCTGCTTGCCATTTCAGGATATGTGGGTTCAGTCCCTGGGCTAGGAAGATCCCTTGGAGGAGGGCATGGCAACCCACTCCATATTCTTGCCTGGAAAAGCTGTGGACAGAGGAGACTACGCAGCTGCAAAGAGCTGGACATGACTTACTGACTAACAGCAATAACAACAACCTGTCACTATGTTTTTCTCCTACTTAAAAAAGAAGTCATGCTGCAATACCTAGCACCAAGCGAGAATCATTCAAAAACAGTTTTGTAACATCCAACATGACCTCAGAAGAAGGTGCTGTTTTACTGAAGGAGCTAGTGAAAGTGAAAGTGAAGGTCATTCAGTTTGTCCAGCTCTTTGCAACCCCATATACTATGCAGTCCACGGAATTCTTCAGGCCAGAATACTGGGGTGGGTACCCTTTCCCTTCTCCAGACGATCTTCTTCCAGCTGAGTCACAAGAGAAGCCCAAGAATACTGGAGTGAGTAGCCTAACCCTTTTCCAGTGGATCTTCCCAACCCAGGGATTGAATCAGGTCTCCTGAATTGCAGGCGGATTCTTTACCAACTGAGCTATGAGGGAAGTACATATAATAATCCTGGAAGAGAAGGACAAGTTCCACAATAAAGAGACAAAGAAGGAAAGGGGCACAGTGCTGCCGCCAGGGGGAGACCATTCACTCTGTTTGGATGACACCCTTAGTCTCAATTCCAATTCTTCACAAACAATCCCTGCACATAAAGATGGGATCATTTCCGGCTGGTCAATGATCCAGTTCTTTCTGAATTCTGGGGACAATTGATAGTTATCAGAAATAATTAATGATTATCAAAAATTAGGGGAAAAAACTATCGACATTAAGACAGTAAATAAGTATATATTTATTATACCTTATGTATATGCATAAATACACATTTAAAATAAAATAAAAAGGGGCTCAAGTTTATGTATACCAGAGGGGAGATTTTTATTTTCTACTCTGACTTCCTCAGTCTTCTAAATTTCCTACAATGAGCATATACTCTTTTATATATGGAAACAAACAATCAAAAAAGATAATAAAAACCTGTAGTAATCATTTTATATAAATAAAAATATTTACCATTTACTACATATGTTTT